>JAOWBW010000131.1:0-474178 GCA_026119855.1 Campanula takesimana | reverse complement strand
TTTTGTCCTTTTTGGTCAAACTTTGATTTTTAGTGTTCTTGGTGTTTTCGTGTTCATATTTATTATTCCGTGTTCATCAAGTTCTATTTTTTTGATTTAGGTCGCCTAATATCTCTAAGTATTTGCCTTTTTGCGCATATCTTTTTCATTTGTTTCCTATGGAGATACTGCGCATACGTGTATCTGCGCATGCGCTTCGCTCCATGCGTAATTCTTGACTAAACTATTTTTATTTTGCGCAGAATTCTTTCTATTCCTACAAGGCTGGGAACTAAATCTTGCTGCGCTACACAAAGATGCTGTCGGACGCAGGATTGTTCATCTTATGGATTCTTCGGACATCTTTCCTCTCTTTACACTGGCTCAGGACTTCTATGTCCCCTCTCTTGTAGAGAGAGTCACCATGACGCACAAGCAGACTAGAGAGAAGATTGATGTTATCCGCTCAGTCGTTTGGAATTTTTCAGTGCGCATTGTTCCTGCATCACTTAAAAAACTCTGCGGATTTAAGGTTGATGATGCGCCAGAAGCCTATTCTGAAGCTAAACAAAACAAGCTTGCGCAGAAACTGGTTGGGGGACCTTCTCTGGTTAAGAAGTGGAGCGTTCATGATCGCAAGGAATTGGTGAGGTGATGTATCACCTTTGCACCATTATTGGCGACTCCGTAAACTGCAAAAATGGAAATAAAGGCAAGTTCATTTCCAAGCAGTGGGCTTATTGTGCTGGCGGTCTATAATGGCGATGCTCTAGACTGGTCCTCTGTTCTTTTGACGAGCTATGGGACGCATCGGAAAGCTATGACAAGCGCATGGACAAGAAAAGTAGCCAAGTACAGAACTCACTGTAGGCTCTTATCCAAGTTTCTGATGAATGTCTCTGAGCTGCGCACCTTCGTGCAAAGCGTCCTGATCTCAAAGTCCCTTGCACCAAGACCTATTCCATCTCTCACCTCTACTCTCTGCGCGCAATGAAATTGGTCGCGCAGTGATTATCGCAAGATCTGGAACAAGGACACCAGCCCCGACAAGGAAGATTGGGTTGATAGTGATGATGATGATGAAGCCCCTCAACCCAAATCAAAGAACACTGCCGCGCAGCCTTCGAAGGCCACTGCGCCTACTGAGCCTGAAACTGCTGCTGCACAGGCAAAGCACAAAGGCAAAGGTATTGCAGATCCTGCGCCAGAAAAGGTGAAGGAAAATCCCAAATGTCAGATCAACTGCTGGGATTAAAATTGGATCTGACTTACCGCCCCCGCTCCCAAACCTTCAAAGAAGCGCAAAGATCCTCCTGCGCCTGCTCCCTCTCCTGCCAAACCAAGAAAAAGCCTGCATTTACCAGACTTCCTCCTGTGGCTGCTCTGGTTGAAGAAGACAGCGAGTCTCGGATGGATGAGACTGTTGCGGATGCTGCGGATGATACCGCGCAGGGGGAGCAAGATCCAAATGCTGCTGAAGCCCCTCCTGCTCAGGGTACCGGAGATAGTGATGATTGGATGGATGAAGCTTTTCCAGTCTCCGATACGCCTGCCAAGACCGCTGCTGCTGCACCTGCTAAGGAAGATCCTCCTCGAACTCCGCACAAGAAACAGGTTGTGCGCAGCACTGCGAAAGGACAGCCAAAAACTACGGCTCCTCCTTGTCCTGAACCATCATCAAGTGCCTTCAAACACCTCAATATTCCGGTTGGAAATACTCAACCTGGCACCTCTGTCCTTCATGATGATTTGGACTTGGAAGATGAGGATGCGGATGAGGTTACCAAGTCTGCGCAGGGCGATGATGCTGCGCAGCAAGCTGCTGTTGATCCTCCTGAAGGAGAAAAGGAAGGAGATGTGCGCACAACTGATACAGATAGCAGCAGCACGCACTCATCTATGCATAGTTCTCCTGCTGCTGATCCTATTCATCTCTCTCCCAAACAACCTTCTCCAACGCACTCTCCTCCCAAAGTCTCTCCTCCTCCAGCTCAAGCTATTCCTTCCGTTCCTACAGTATCTACTTCCTCTCTATCTTCCTCCGCTGATCTACGCTAAATTCTCCAGGCTCTCAATACTATTCAAGTCAACCAGGTTGCTGCGCAGTCCCAAATGACTCAGCTCATTACTCCGCAGACAGCTATCCAAGAGCAACTTGATGCGCAGCGGTTAGACATTGCTGCCATTAAGGAGGAGAATATATCAAAGGCAAGAACCTCCGTCGGCCCCTCTGCGCAGCGCGTCCCTGATGCTTTAGACCAAAATGGTCCTGGACTCATTGAAGTCAATAGCTGGGATGCTTGAAAACGTCTGCACCTATACCGCTATCAATGATGGGTTTATAGGACTGCTTAAGCATCTGCGCAAGAGCTTGGCCGATGGGTTGCATGAAGGGTTTGCTAGGATGGAAGCGATGATGTTGGAGAGATTGGAACAAGGTGGTCCCGGTCCTGCGCATGCCAATACGCTTAATATGGAAAGTGTCAGGGAGTGCATAACTCAAGCTATGACGATCAAGCCATATTCGATATTCAAGCCAGCGTGAACACTCAGCGCCTCCATACTGACCAAAGACTCGAAGCAACGCAGGCCACCGTCATCAACACTATTGAAGCTGCTGAGCAGTCTTATTTTAATCAGATGACGGGACATCAAATGCAGTACAGAGCCAACTTCCTAGAGCTGCGAGAAGATAACGCAGATATGCGCAGAGGAATGGCTACCTATGTCGGTGAGGCTGTAGCGTTCAGAGAAAGATTTCAAGAACTGAAGATTGAACTTATGAATAAGTTCAACAGTCTGTAGGATGAGCTGCGCGAAGCCTTGCACCGGATCAACATAGACTAGGTTCTATGTAATTTTTGTTTTTGCGCAAAGTATTTCTTTTTGTGTGCATTTTTGTTTTTCTTATTCAAACTTGTAATCTGCAACTCTTTACACTTCAAGTTTTAATGAGAAAAATCGCATCATGTGTTTCCAAAACCTTGTTCAATTCAAACTCTTTGTTTGTGGAACATTGACTGCATTATTTCAACCCATGCGCATAATCTTACCTGTTCATATTTTTAACGCATAATGTTTAAACATTCAGTTTAAACGCATACTTAAAACTAAAACTCATATTATTTGTATGCGCTGAATGATATTTCTGTCTTTCCCTTTTTGTAAGCTAATCTTTTGGATAGACTAGAAATCTATGACATTGGCTAGTGTGTGCATTGACTTGAGGCATGATTTGCTATTCACATCTTTATGGACATGTTATTATCAAGTACAATGAATTTCCTTTGTTATAGTAGGTAATGGCATCAATCATTTAGGGGGAGATTGTTGGGTATGCTTACTTCTTAACCCTCCTATTTCTTGTTAGAATTGATTGATACCATCACCTATTAATATTTTATGGACTTTAGGACCCTATGTAAGAAGTTTTATAACTTCATTTTTAGCTTAGTCCATTTTATAGTATAGGCTTAGAATATAGGGCTCGGAGCGAAATGGAATGAAGATTTAAGCGTCTGTGGACTCTGCGCAGGACTACTCTGCGCAGTACTCCACTGCGCAGGTCTCTCCTGCGCAGTATTCTATCTTGCTCAGCTTTCGATACATTCAGATCACCTGACTTGGAAAACGCCTTGAAGATGTACGTTTTTAAAAGTGCTGAGGTGTGCAGAAACGACAAAACAAGCACACTTAGCAGATCCAACGGTGGAGACGCGCTCAAAAGAAATATTTCAAATGAAGACAGCTGTCAACCTTCTAGAAGAAGCTTTTGAATTTGGTCTTCATGCTCAATCTCCAACGGCTCTATATACCTGCGCACCAATCATATTGTGCCAGGTCATCAACTTTGATCAGAGCCCCAACGGCTATAAAGGACAGCTGCGCACCAATCATATCGTGCCAGCTCATCGTCCTTGCTCAGAGCTCCAACGGCTATATTCAAGCTCTCAGCTATAAATAGCCAGCTCATCTTCATTTCCAAGTTGCTAGAGTTTGTGCTTTCTAATATCCTTAAAGTTCTGAAGATTGCTGCTTACTATTCACATATTCAAGATCAACCTTCAAACCTTCATACCTTCAAACTCCTGCCCAGATCCTAAGCCTTAACTTACCAGAACTCTTCGTGCTCTTCATCTCATTGATTCATAGAGCCCAGAATTTCTGAACACACACACACCTCTTGAAGCTTTGATCATTTAGATCTTTCTTCTTGAGATACACCGGTTTAGTCTAGGATTTGTTCTTCATAGATTATAGATCTTTGAGATAGTTGTGTTTCATTGTTGTATCTTGTAACTCTCTCATATAATAAGACCTCCTTTAGAAAATCCAAGACTAACCATCTTGGTAGAGGACGTAGATCTTTCATTGATCGAACCTCTCCAAATAGCTTGTTCTTTAATCTCGCTATTTACTTCCTGCTTAATCATTTCTGAATTACTGCTTTGCTTGATCTTATCAGATTGCTACTATTGCTGCTGTGTTTGTTATTGCCTATTGCCTTAGAACATTTTATCCAACTCTTTAAGCCAAAACTTAACGCGTGCGTTTTTATCCTTGCGCAGCTTTTTCCTGCGCAGGTGCTGCTTAAAACTTCCGATGTGCATTTCACACTCTCACTGCGCGCTATACTTAGCTTATTTGAGAACTGTGCGCATAAGCCATCGATTTGCAAAAGGGTTTGAAAAGATTTTTATAACGCTATTCACCCCCCCCTCTAACATTTTTCATACCCTTGTTGCCCCTTTGGGACCAACATGGCCCCTTTCCTTGCCGTCGTCTCTGTCCTGCTAGTTTATCCCACCAAACTGCAGCAGTACTCTTCAATCGGATCGCCACCATCTTTACCTGTTTATTTGCAGGTACTTCCATAACCTCGAAAAAACGATCTACATCATTCTGCCAATCCAAGAAATCTTCAATCCCCATGGTTCCATAGAAATAAGGAATGTCAGCCTTAATTCTATAATCATGGCGGTTTCGATTATTACCCTGATCTAGTTCTTCATCATGAACAACCTCTTCTTCAGAACTGGACTCCTCCTCATCCCGATTCTTTACCCTTTGCGGGCGTCGAACTGGATCAACCCTGTCTCTTTCACCCCTACGGTTCTGATTAACATTCTGACCCTGTTGAGCAGCCACCAACGCAGCAATCTGCGTCGTTAAGGCAGCGATAGCGGTGGTAATCCCATCGATATCTGCCTTTGTAGCATGATCTCCCATAATGATTCAGTGATGCAAAAGACAGGATATGGCATGCTCTGATACCAACTGACGCAGCATGGAAGCGATAGATATTCGTGATTAGCGCACTAATCACAAGAGTTCACAAGCGATGAACCCTCAAACACAATAACCCTGGAATCCACCAGAGAAAACCTGGAATCCACCAGAAATGAGAAGAAATTCTCCTTGAATAAAATTCAATTCATCAATAAAAGTTGTCACCCTAAAACAACGAAATAGAACTATTTATACTACTAACAAAACCCTACTAGACTCCTAACAAAATAACATAACCTAACTAAACAAATAATACACAAACTACCCTATGGTTTATGCGCAGAAAAGAAAAAACGTAAAACTTAGTATTCTGCCGACATTCCAAGCGGGCGCTTGGTATAACCCAGGCGGGCGCTTGGCTTGAACAGACACTCTTCTCCGGAAACATCACCAAGTAAGCAGGCGCTCGGGAGGCTTCAAGCGGGCGCGTGGAATACTGCTCGTCGGGTCTCCTCCTACATCAACTTGTCTCGATCAGAATAATGCAGTTTATTTCTATCAAAGCAGTACATACTTCTTTCATCTATTAATAAATATTATTGCATTTTTCAGTTTAACTTTTTTAAAAATAAATATTGTATTTTTAAATAAAGAAACGTTTGTTGTGCAGTTTTACTAGGTACAAACAATGAACAAACAAGTAAAAAAGCATTTTTTGAATTTTTTGAATTCGTTGAAGAAGTCTTTCAAAGACCCACTTACAAATTAAATGCAACATATACATTGGAATGGAGAGAGTATGTACTATACTTATACTCTTTAACAGTCCGTTAGAGTTTGAATGTATTTTGATGCCCTTAAAATTTTATTTCATCTCACAACAGTACTTATTTGTATTTTTACAAGTTAAATGAGTATTTATTTGACTTTATACAAGTTAAATGGCTATTTATTTGTATGTCTCTAAAGTAATCACTTTTTTATTAAGACTATTGTAGAAATTTTAATAAATTTTAGGGGCGAAGAATGAAATTAAAATACTTAATTAACATATAGAAATGGTCACACCATAATCTTTTTTGGTACAAGGATATATAACAAAACATAGCTAAACGTATCTTATATTTTCAAGTTCCTCAATAATGGGAACATCAAAATCTTGCATAATTCAGATATGTTTCTGAGTTCATTCATTTAAAAATAGATTAAGAACAAAAGCACAATGTCACAACCAAATAAATAAATGATTATTAGTTTGTTAATTTAACCGTATATTGTCGGAATAATCTCCCTCAACCATGTCGAGTCATTAACAACCAAATTGCAAATTGGCACGCAACTTGAAGAAATTTTTTTAATCGACTTTTCAAAAATAAATAATAATGCTGATAATTCCTTTTGGCAATGATATACTTATTTATCATTGACAAAATATTTGTAGGGACTTGTCTTTGATTGCAAATAGTAAGCAAGTTTGATGAACGCGGTCGACCAAGTGCCAAGGGAACCCTACAAATAGTATACTATGTCTAAAATCTAATGATATTGCCAATTCAAGTGAAATAAATAATTGAGAGAAGAAAGAGCTAAATAATGAGCAATGCACTTTACTTTCATAAAAAATCATTGATTGGGTCATTTTCCTTCTTTAATAAGAAGTTATACATTTTTAAATAAAAATTATACTTTTTGAACAAAAATAAATTGACTATTAGATTGAAAAAAATTATAGCGAGTACATAGTACATACAAAGTAGAATTCGGAACCACTTCAACGCTCAAGTGGTGGTTATAATGAAGCCACATATTCCTTTCTGAATATATGATCGAGCTTATTTGATTGCTGGGTATGTCTCATATATTATTTAATTAATCTTAACCACATCACTCACATATCTCGCTACATTATTAATGGTTTCCTATCCATACCACTAGTTGCATATATTGGTTCAATCCAATCATTCTGTATAATTAATGATTTGTAGTTATAGTTTTATGTGATTTTATTTTTCCTTTTGGTATTTTGTGGAGAAAGAGTTAGATACAATGCATCCCTCCTTAAGGATGTGAGGTAGAGGGTAGAGAAAGACAGCTTGAATGGGCCATTGTTGCCTTAAAGGGAATGTGCAATGTGGGTTCTCCCAACTTCTCTAAATGATAAAGAACTTCTTATGAACCTTGAAAGCTACTTCTACTTTGTTTTTTGTTTTTTGTTTTTCCTCTCTCCTTTGACTCTTCTTTTGACCAAGTTTTGTTGGTTATATATTAGACCATATGCATGAACTAAGGAGGAAGAATTGGGTCCCATAGTTAGTAATTTGGATAAGAGCCATATTCCCAATTGCCCAATTGGGATTTCAAATCACTTTTAGGTTGAAGTTGAAACATATTAGTAGTAACTAATAATAAGGGCAAGTTCAAGGATCCAAAATGATTCAATTCCTCAATCAAGTTTAAAGGAAATATAGGTGGATGTTGTTAGATTGTCATCAATCTTCTTTAGCTTAGCTTTACCAAAACAAAATATTCTCCGTCCTTTTATAATAATGTTTAACAATGTTGTATATTTGACCTATCAACACTTTTAAAAAAATTAAATTGTTTAATTCTTCCGTCTTAAAATAAATAGCTAAAAATTGCTTTTTTATTAAAATAATTTCATACATATATTTTTGGGACAAAAGTAGTACTCCCTCTGTCCCTAAATGAGTGTCAATTTTTAAGAAATCTTTGTCCTAAAATGAGTGTCTTTTTTGAACATAACTTTATCCCTAAATGTTTTTTTTCGATTTTTTTTTTCACCGGTTTCTTTATACGTGTAAAACTAAATGTTTGGAACGGAGATTATAAGATTATATATGAATATTTGCTACCAAATTGTACAACAAAGTTAAGATTTTCAATGTCCCTTAAAATGAAATTTGGACACTCATTTAGGGACAGAGGTAGTACTTGTTTGTGTATCACTTGGATCATTGTAAAACCTCATTAACAAGATTTTTTAATTTAAAATTGTGGTATTTATTTTAAATATATCAAAAAAAATGTGACATTTTTATTTAGTAACATACACATAAGGAGACTTTTTCTATAAAGGAGGAGTAAACTGAAAATAATAATTGATATAATTGTAATACTTTTATTTGGTAAATCAAATATTTTAATGTTGATTCCCTCGGTCCTATAACAATGTGCGCAAACTTTTATTTTAAAGGTCACATTGATAAGTCACACTTTTAAATATAAATTTTGTATATTTCTTTATTCAATTGGACCCACTTATCATACTCATAACATTTATTCACTATTATTTCATACTTCACTTTTCACACAGACAACATCTACCTATTATTATTTTACCTTTAGTTCTCGTGTACATTATTATGAAACGGAGAGAATACTCCCTCCGTCCCATCTTAAACTTAAAAAAAAAAAGTGGGCACAAGAATTAAGATGAGAATCTTTATATTACAAAGTATAGATAGTGGGATAGAGTGTTGTGAGTATAGAAAGTGGGTAGGAGAGAGAAAGTGGGGTAGGGAATAGTTAGTGGATAGTTGTTGTGTGTATGACTAAATAAAAAAGTATAAATAACTTTTTTTTTTTTGGATTTTGAAGTTTAAAATGGGACACCCAAAAAACAAAATTTTGAAGTTTAAAATGGGTCGGAGGGAGTATATTGATGGATAAAATTCCAAGTAATAAAATACCTAGCAAGCGCACTAGTTACCGCAGTAGTAACACGCGAAAGCGAGGGTCGATCCCACGAAGACTCGTTGGACAAACAAGTATATTTAGTTAGTGCAAAAAGTAACCAAAGGGGGGGTTTTTGATTGATTTTGATTAACTTAAATTAACTACTAAACAAAGAAAATAAATTACTAAATTAAAGATCACTAAGCAACAAGGATTTAATTCAAGATTACGAAGATTCACAGATTGGGGTTCACAACTATCTCCTCTCTATGCTATTTTATGAAAAAGACTATTAAACTTGTTCAAGAAATCGTTCACTTATTTAAGAGTTAGGACGGTCTGGTCACCGGATTGCAACCCTATTATTATCTCTATGTGAAATATTCCGTTAGGTCAACAACACACAAAAACAATTTATTAAGTTCTTAAGAACACTTGATCTTAAATTCTCTTGATTTCCGCGAAGTCCTCAATTAAATCTAATCACAAGAATATGATTCAATATCTAAATTATTCACGCTAGTGAAACAATCTAAACCAAGATGATTTAAAGACCACAAATATCAAGTCATATTAATGAAATCTTTAAATTAATTAAGCTCTATTCTTATGAACAAGAACAAGATTAATATTTGATTAAGCCCAAGTTAGCATAGAGATTTGATAGTTATTACTCCCAATCCATGAATAAAGAAATTAGCTACTCATCGACATAACAATAAACACAAGAATATAATTAAAAATCATAAACCTGGATAAAAGCTTGATGATGAATAATCTTCCCAAATCTTGTTTACAACTTGAAACATGAATAAAACCTAATAACAATGCATAATAAAACTAAAAGCTGCTGTCCAATATTTATACATAGAGAAAACTAGGGCCAAAAGTAGGGAAAATAGGGCTAAAACCCGTCTGGCAAGGAAAACCCGAAATTCAGTGCGTATAAGTGGGCGACCGCCCAAAGTCAGAGTGGGCGACCGCCCATTCAATCAGTTTGGAACATCTCAAAGTCGCCTTAGTGGGCGACCGCCCGTAACCATAGTGGGCGACCGCCCACTCTCCTGGAATGGACTTTCTTCATTTTTCTTCTTTTCTTCACCTCTTTGACTCGCTTGACCACGGTTGACCTTTGACTCTGACTTTGACTCGAGCAATATTCAGTCTTCGACAAATTACAACCCACGGACTTTGCAACCATACAAAATACACTACAAAGTGTCTTAAAACATTACAAATCCAACAAAGTTCCATAAATCATAAAAGACCAAAATTTCATCCAATCTAACTATATTACAACCAAAAACCGATGAAATTAGTACGAAAATGCGGAGATAGTACATGTGTAAACCGTTCCATCAAATTCCCCCACGCTTAGACCATTACTCGTCCCAGAGTAATATTCCTAACCCCACATCTAAACACCGGTCTATTAAGCGTAGCATGGAGGAAAATGATACCTAGCTCCTCTACATCTCCCATCAAACAAAACTACGACAAGATAAAGAAAATCAACCGGAGTATAAAGGACTCCGCTCCTTATAACTCCCCAAACAAAACAAATGCGACTGGCCCTAATTGATAGCACACCCATGTTAAGAACATAAAACGCCATCCAATTAGGGCCCACACAAAAAAGCTAGGGGGAACTAAAATGACCTATGTTTCCCCCACGCTTATCTTTCACTACCTTCTCCCTCAAAAAGAAATCAAAGCTAGGATACTCCTTAGCAATGATTTACCTCATAAAAAAACTTCAACGCCCCCTTATGACTCCAACAAAAAATATGAGGATTTTCTATCCTATTCGCCTCTAACCAACCCTCCTACACCAAACATGTCCTACCCAATCACTCCAAACCGCCCTTGTGACGCCACGCCAAGCAAAAAAAAAAAAAAATCACTCAATTTCTCTCCTTTTGCCTAGGCGCCCTTTCGAGTTTTCACCTAGCCTCTCTTTTTCTTTTTCTTTTTTTTTTTTTTTTTTTTTTTTTTTTTTTTTTAAAAAAAAACAAGTAACGGTGATATAACAGCAGCAACCACAAATAACAATACCCCACACCCCCACACTTAAAACCATGCAATGTCCACAATGCATAAACAATAAAGAGTCGGTGGGGAAGGGATACCTCCAAACACTACTGAGGTGGCGGAAAGAAGTGGTCCCAAGCACCACTGGAACTGCTGCCCTGCCCTTGACCGCTCGAACTACTCCCAGGCCATTGCGGTGGCTGTGCTTGTTGTCCTCCCCATGAAGACCCTTGCCTCTGCATGTTAGGTGGTGGGATATATGAGTCAAACGGTCGCGGTTGTGGCAACCTCTGAAGCACATCTCTGAAAAACTCCTGCTGGGCATTCTCATGCCTCTGTAATCTATCCTCAATCCTGTCCTCCCAACAGCTCCTGTTATACTCCCACAATTGCATCCTCTGATCCATATCCTGGACCCGCCTATCCACTGCATGAATCTGTCCCGATAGATAATGCGTATATTCAATGTGGGACATCTCCCCAATCTCCTCCTCAAACGGATCACCCCCAGCACCTTGCTCCTCTTCATCACCAACTGGCTCATCATCCATCGGTTGTGGCCCTTGGGATGCGCTCGCACCCCCATGTGCACTGCCCCTCGTGAGGAATTTAGCATCAACCGCTGGACCCGGAAAGAGATCCCTTGGGACTTGCAACAAATCCGCTCTTGCCTTCCCAATCAATCCAGTAATGAGCAGTGGGAAATTAAAATTAGAGCTGCTCATGTTCTGGATTGTGTGATAAATTTCAGCACGGATAATATGCCCCATATTTATTTTAGCTCCTGTCAACAAACAGTGCATAAGCACCGCCCGTCTCCAATGAACTTCATTGAAATGTGTGGTGGGGAGAATCCTCTCGCAAATGAACCTGTGCAAGTATCTCAACCTGGGCTCTAAGTCTCGGGTGAACAATATTTGCCCACTCCTCTTGTTTGTCAAGTCAAGCACCCCAAACGTTGGGACCAGAACATCCAGCCTATGCCTATAATCCCCTTGGATTTGCCTCACCATTCTGACATACGCACAATCCTCGGGTTGGACCGCATTAGACATCCCATAATACGCATTAATGTCCGTGCCCAAATAGCCAATGTCAGTCCCTCGCACATGGGACGTTGCATCATTCCCCCTCTCAGCGGCATTTGCATAAAATTCTTTAACATATTCCCCTACCCCATTCTCTGCCGGGTGAGCCGCAAGTCTATTCCACTTATACCGGGTAAACAACTCATTAAGTCTCAAATCCTTCATTTTGAACTCCCTTTCAACATTAAAATGTTTATGGGACCAACGGTTATACCAAATTTCGGCCTTCTCCCCCACAAAACGGGTTCGATCAAAGTTTGGTTGGGGAGATTCTTCTCTAAGGGGAGCACGACCTCTAGCCATAACACAATACAAGACTACCCAACAGCCACAGAGAATTAAGCGAAAAAGGGATTCTTACGTGCTCGCCGGAAGTTCGCCGGAAAATTCGCCGGAGTAAGAGAAGATGACCGGAAGAAAGAACTCGCTCACACAATCACTTTCCTTCTAGAAGAACCTTCAATTCTCGCTCCAACTTGCCCAATTTCACCCTTTTCTGTGTTCTTGACAACTTAACAATTCTTTCAATTCTTGAGATTTAATGGCGTTTTTGGGTTGAATTCTTTGAGATTAATGGAGGAGGAGGGATGGGTATGACAATTTTGGTGATTAAGGGAGAAGAAGGTGGTGATTTATGGGAGAATTTGTAGAGAGAAGGGGGAAGGACCCGGTTTTGTAGAGAGAGAAAGAGGGTGGAGGGTTAGGGTTTGAAGAATGAAGGGGAAGGGTCCAAATTCTGGCTAAATCCCGATTTTGTCCGCCCAGTTCGCTTAGTGGGCGACCGCCCAAAGTCTTTGTGGGCGACCGCCCATTCGATCAGTTTGCACTCCTCCGTTTACACCTTCCTGGGCGACCGCCTATAACCATAGTGGGCGAGCGCCCACTTTACTGTAGCTTTTTTTTTTTTTTTTTTTTTTTTTTTAGCCACCTCGCACTCCATTGCTGCACATCACCACAAACAAACATCACAAGCGTAGTATCCATTATGAAAAATAAAAATAAAAATAAAAATGACTCAAAGAATAAAAATCTTTTTGGAGGGTGACACTATTCACACTCCCCTATAAACCCACAAACTCGGAGAGATCCAAAAAGGATGACACGGACAAATTTTCTGACCGCACTTTCGTTGCCTACGTTCCCCCTAGGACAATAAGGGGCTCAGGTCACCGTAGTTCGAACCGACCCGGAAATAAAAGACACTAAAGCAATAATAATAAATTTATTTATTTATTTTTATTTTATTTTATTTTTTTTGAATATCACCACCCCCAAACTTAGAACATGCTATGTCCTCATGGCATTGAAGAACAACACACTCCCAATTCAAAAATGATGATAAACTGAAAGGAAAAACATAAAGCAATAAAAATGATACCTGGTTGGGTTGCCTCCCAACAAGCGCCTTTGTTTTAAGTCTTTGGCTCGACATAATGCCACATAAATATTAAGTGGCTCCCTCCGGGTCTGTCAACTCAATTACATCAATTTCATTGATGTCTTCCAAAATAGACAGCCCCTCATAATAAGGCTTCACTCGGTGTCCATTCACTTTAAATGTTGTCCCATCTTTCAAATCTCTAAGCTCTACAGCTCCATGGGGAAACACTCGAACCAATTCATAAGGACCCGTCCACCTTGAACGCAGTTTTCCGGGAAAAAGTTTGAGGCGAGAGTTAAAGAGAAGGACCTTCATACCCGGTTTGAGAAACTTGGGTTTAAGGTTTTTATCATGATATCTTTTTGTCCTCTCTTTGTATAACTTTGCACTCTCATAACTATCCTGCCTCATCTCTGCAAGCTCATCCACGTCAAGCAATCTTTTCTCCCCTGCTAAAGTCAAATCCATGTTTAGCTGCTTGGTTGCCCAATATGCTTTGTGCTCTAGTTCCACTGGCAGATGACACTCTTTTCCATACACGATCCGGTACGGGCTCATTCCAATGGGGGTTTTGTATGCAGTCCGATAAGCCCACAGTGCATCACACAATTTGTCAGCCCAGTCCTTCCGATTTGGACGCACCGTTTTCTCAAGCACCACCTTGATTTGGCGATTACTCACCTCCACTTGGCCCGATGTTTGAGGGTGATAAGCCGTAGCCAACTTGTGGCCCACCCCATATCTTTTTAGCACTTGATTGAACATTTTGTTTGTGAAGTGCGTCCCTTGGTCACTGATAATGACGCGCGGCACTCCATACCTGCCAAAGATATTTTCACGCACAAACTTGCAAACAATATTAGCATCATTAATCCGAGTAGGAATTGCTTCCACCCATTTAGACACATAATCAACAGCAACAAGAATGTACAAGTAGCCTTGGGAAGGGGGAAAAGGACCCATAAAATCAATACCCCACACATCAAAAATATCAACAATTAAATTATGTTGTAGGGGCATTTCATCTCTCTTTCCTATATTGCCAGTCCTTTGGCATCTATCACACCTCACACAAAAATCATGAGCATCTTTAAATAAAGTGGGCCAATATAGACCCGCTTGCAAAACTTTCCTAGCGGTCTTTTGCCCACTAAAGTGACCCCCACATTGGAGTTCGTGGCAAAATCTCAACACACTAGCTTGTTCATGCTCCGGAATGCATCTCCTAATTATCTTGTCCGGGCAAACTTTCCACAAATAGGGGTCATCCCAAATGTAGTGCTTCACATCCGATCTAAACTTTCGTTTTTGATCGTAAGTGAAGTTAGGTGGCATAATATTAGAAACAATGAAATTCACAAGATCTGCATACCAAGGCTCATGAACATGTAACGCAAAAAGTTGCTCATCCGGAAAATTTTCATTAACCGGAATCGCACCATCTATCACATTAGTAAAAGTAAAGTTCTCTAGCCTAGATAAGTGATCAGCCACCACATTTTCGGTCCCCTTTTTGTCCTTTATTTCTATGTCAAACTCCTGCAGTAGGAGCATCCACCTAAGAAGTCTAGGTTTAGCATCCTTTTTATTCAGCAAATATTTAAGTGCAGCATGATCAGAGTAGATAATCACCTTGGACCCAAGCAAGTAAGAACGAAACTTTTCAAGAGCAAACACAACTGCTAAAAATTCTTTTTCAGTGGTAGTGTAATTCAGTTGTGCATCATTTAAAGTTCTACTTGCGTAATGAATCACGTGAGGTAATTTCTCTACTCTTTGCCCCAAAACAGCCCCCATCGCAAAATCTGATGCATCACACATGATCTCAAATGGTAGAGACCAATTGGGGCTGGATAGAATGGGGGCACACGTCAACTTCTCCTTCAGCAGATTGAAGGCCTCTAAACATTCTTGGTCAAAGATGAACTCGGTGTCTTTAGCTAGCAGGTTACATAAAGGCTTACAAATTTTTGAAAAGTCTTTTATGAAACGCCTATAAAAACCTGCATGGCCTAGAAAACTTCGCACACCCTTAACCGACACAGGGGGAGGCAATTTTGAAATCACATCGATTTTAGCCTTGTCTACCTCAATCCCCTTGTTTGACACCAAGTGTCCTAACACAATGCCATGCCTTACGAGAAAATGACATTTTTCCCAACTAAGGGTCAGATTTGTCTCACAACAACGATTTAAAACCATTGTCAAATTCTCTAGGCACCCATCAAAACTGTCCCCAAATACCGAGAAGTCATCCATGAAGACTTCGACACATCTCTCAATCAAATCAGAGAATATGGACGTCATACACCTTTGAAAGGTTGCAGGTGCATTACAAAGCCCAAAGGGCATCCTCCTAAATGCGAATGTGCCAAAAGGACAAGTAAAAGTGGTCTTGGCTTGGTCCTCTGGTGCAATGGGGATTTGGTTATACCCCGAGAAACCATCCAAGAAACAATAATACTCATGTCCGGCTAACCTCTCCAGAATCTGATCAATAAAGGGCAAAGGGAAGTGATCTTTCTTTGTTGCAGCATTCAGTTTGCGCAAATCTATGCACATTCTCAGACCAGTCACTTCCCTTTTTGGCACTTCTTCTCCTTTTTCATTAGTGGTGACCGTATAGCCCGATTTCTTTGGAACGACTTGAACCGGACTCACCCACTCACTATCAGCAACGGCATAGATAATGCCTGCATCAAATAATTTTAGGACCTCTTTCCTAACCGCCTCCTCCATGTGAGGGTTTAACCTCCTTTGTCTCTCTCTAGACGGCTTAGCACCATCTATGAGATTAATTTCGTGCATGCACATGGAGGGGCTTATACCCTTAATATCTGCTAAGGTCCACCCTATGGCCTGCTTGTGCTCACGAAGCACTCTGATCAACTTGGCCTCTTGTTCTATGGTCAAATCTGAGGCAATTATCACGGGCAAAGTCTCACCCTCCCCAAGAAAAACATACTTTAAATTGGAAGGAAGGGCTTTCAGCTCAAGAGCTGGAGGAGTTACAATAGAAGGCACCGACTTCTCATTGAAGTGGCCGAGGGGGTGAAACGGGCCATCTCTAGGATGGTGTTCGTCGGCCTTTTCCACAGCCATCAGTTGAACATCCGCATTATCCCTAAGTTTCTCACCGCCATTTGACAACAAAGACTCTAACTCCTCACATTCTCTCTCATGCCACAAGACTTCACTCACACAATCCTCAACAATATCCACACAGTTACAAGACTCATCGTCTAAGGGACTTTGCATGACATCAAACACAGATATTTCTATTTTCTCATTAGCCACACACATAGATAGAGTCCCATCACCCACATTAATGATGGTGTTAGTAGTAGCCATAAATGGACGCCCAAGCAATATGGGAGAATCCTGACTATTCCCAACACCATTAACAGTCTCAAGCACAACAAAATCCACAGGGATAATCAAATTGGCTACCTGCACCAAAACATCCTCCACAATTCCCAATGGCCTCTTGATTGAACGGTCAGCCAATTGCAAGGTCATTGTGGTGGGTTGTAGCTCAGGTAAACCCAACTCAAGATACAAATGATGAGGTAACAAATTAATGCTAGCACCGAGATCTAACATTGCCTTCACCTTTTTAGAGTCCCCCATAGATATAGAAATGTTAAAACTTCCGGGGTCCTTCAATTTAGGTGGGAGGTTCTGTTGTACCACAGCACTAGCACTTTCTCCCATAATCAACTTCTCATCATTCCCATACTTGGGTTTCCTGGAGTTGAGTTCTTTGAAAAACTTTGCATAAGCTGGGATATTTTTAATGACATTTAACAATGGAAGATTAATGTTTACTTTTGAAAACATGTCATATAAATCAGACATTTGCTTATCCAGCTTACTTCTCATGAATCTACCAGGAAACGGTACAGGAGGTACATATGGCTTGGGGGTGGAAGAATCAGTCACAGGAATTTCCCCCATGCCATTAGTACTCTTACCAACAACATTCTCAACAACAGATGGTTCAGCAGATTCAGAAGGAGAGTTAGGACATACCTCATTACTTACCTGTTTGCCATTTCTCAGAGTCATAATGGCCTTGGCTTGCTCCCCTTGACTAGGGAAGGTTCCTGGTTTATGCCCTTGCTGACCCACAGCTAGTTGACCAATCTGGGTCTCCAGCTTTTTGTTGACAGCATCCTGCTGCTTTTCACGCTGCTCCATCATCATCTTCATTTGTTGCTGCTCTTGCATCATGGTCCTCATCATATCCTCCAGTGATTGCTTAGGCTGCTGTTCTGGATTCCCTTGTGGGGGAGGAGGATATAGAGGTTTCTGCTGCTGGTACTGAATTCCTGGGTTACCCCTCCAAGAAAAATTGGGGTGGTTTTTCCAATCTGGATTATAAGTATTAGAATACATACCACCTTGATTTTGCCTTGGGGGATACCCTTGCATCGCATTTACCTGTTCAGAATCAAACTGTGCAACAACTGGACAACCATTAGTAGCATGAGTGTTAGATCCACAATTAGCACAGAAATCAGATACCACATTAGCACTTGAGGAAGACATATTAGAATTCATTTTAGCCATGTTTTGGTTTAACAAAGACACCTGCCTAGCGAACTCATCCATACCACTCAACTCATGCACTCCCCTAGGTTTCCCTCTAGAGCCTTTTTCTTGCGAATTGGCCCCCAACATCTCAAATAATTCTTGGGTTTGGTCAACAGTTTTTGCTCCTAGAAAGCCGCCTGCTGCATTGTCGACCATAGCTTGGTCTGCTGCAGTTAACCCACCATAAAATGTTTGATGTAAAAGGGCCTCAGGAAAAGCATGATGGGGGCACTGCACTTGCAACATTTTGAACCTATCCCAAGCCTCATGAAATGGCTCACCTACCTCTTGAGTAAACCCTATGATTTTCTGTCTAAAGGTGGCCAAAGTAGCATGCGGGAAAAATTTCTTTAAGAATGCATCATGCAACCCATCCCATGTAGTGATACTCCTCGCAGGAAGTAACATAAGCCAAGTTTTAGCTGCCCCTTGAAGAGAGAAAGGAAAATACTTAAGTCTTAATTGTTCATCAGTAACCCCCTCTTTTACAGGGAATCCTGATATGATCATCATGTACTCTCTCAAGAAGTTCAAAGAGTCTTCAGCGGGAAGACCCTGAAACTTGGGCAACTGACTAAAGTAATGCCCCTTCGCCTCATAAGATTTAGCGGCCTCAGTCAGGACAATACATGACACCGATGTGTCAACCTTAGGCCTAGCATATTCTTTCATTACGGGATTAGCCATTACAACTTCAATTTCTTCTCCCCCGGTGGAAGAAGTTTCAAATTCACTTAAAAATACCTCTGTCTCGGTGACAGAAGCTTCAGACTCAGACTCAGAAATAGGGGGAATGCCCCTGTCAAGTCTATCGATATTATCGTCCAAAGGAACCAACTCAGGGTTCAATGAACGTCTACCAAACATACACCGACTAAATTAACTTGTAAATCAAAACAAGTCCCCGGCAGCGGCGCCAAAAACTTGATGGATAAAATTCCAAGTAATAAAATACCTAGCAAGCGCACTAGTTACCGCAGTAGTAACACGCGAAAGCGAGGGTCGATCCCACGAAGACTCGTTGGACAAACAAGTATATTTAGTTAGTGCAAAAAGTAACCAAAGGGGGTTTTTGATTGATTTTGATTAACCTAAATTAACTACTAAACAAAGAAAATAAATTACTAAATTAAAGATCACTAAGCAACAAGGATTTAATTCAAGATTACGAAGATTCACAGATTGGGGTTCACAACTATCTCCTCTCTATGCTATTTTATGAAAAAGACTATTAAACTTGTTCAAGAAATCGTTCACTTATTTAAGAGTTAGGACGGTCTGGTCACCGGATTGCAACCCTATTATTATCTCTATGTGAAATATTCCGTTAGGTCAACAACACACAAAAACAATTTATTAAGTTCTTAAGAACACTTGATCTTAAATTCTCTTGATTTCCGCGAAGTCCTCAATTAAATCTAATCACAAGAATATGATTCAATATCTAAATTATTCACGCTAGTGAAACAATCTAAACCAAGATGATTTAAAGACCACAAATATCAAGTCATATTAATGAAATCTTTAAATTAATTAAGCTCTATTCTTATGAACAAGAACAAGATTAATATTTGATTAAGCCCAAGTTAGCATAGAGATTTGATAGTTATTACTCTCAATCCATGAATAAAGAAATTAGCTACTCATCGACATAACAATAAACACAAGAATATAATTAAAAATCATAAACCTGGATAAAAGCTTGATGATGAATAATCTTCCCAAATCTTGTTTACAACTTGAAACTTGAATAAAACCTAAAAACAATGCATAATAAAACTAAAAGCTGCTGTCCAATATTTATACATAGAGAAAACTAGGGCCAAAAGTAGGGAAAATAGGGCTAAAACCCGTCTGGCAAGGAAAACCCGAAATTCAGTGCGTATAAGTGGGCGACCGCCCAAAGTCAGAGTGGGCGACCGCCCATTCAATCAGTTTGGAACATCTCAAAGTCGCCTTAGTGGGCGACCGCCCGTAACCATAGTGGGCGACCGCCCACTCTCCTGGAATGGACTTTCTTCATTTTTCTTCTTTTCTTCACCTCTTTGACTCGCTTGACCACGGTTGACCTTTGACTCTGACTTTGACTCGAGCAATATTCAGTCTTCGACAAATTACAACCCACGGACTTTGCAACCACACAAAATACACTACAAAGTGTCTTAAAACATTACAAATCCAACAAAGTTCCATAAATCATAAAAGACCAAAATTTCATCCAATCTAACTATATTACAACAAAAAACCGATGAAATTAGTACGAAAATGCGGAGATAGTACATGTGTAAACCGCTCCATCATATATATTTTGTGAAGTACTAAAAAGAAGTGGAGTTAGTAGTATCATCAGAGTGATCTCATTTGGTAACAAATGATTTGGTCAAAATCTATGGGGCGCTCTGATGATGACTACAATCAGGCCTATATCTAAACTCGAAAGAACCCATATAGCCCATTTATTAAAGTGATCTCATTTGGGCCAGCCTTAATTTAGCTCATCCTGTAGTTTTTGGGCCATTTAAACAAATCTATACATTTAAATTGGAGAAACATCTTTAAACTAGAGTCTCTTATTTAAAATGGCAAAAAACAAGACATAATGAATAGTATTTTGGAAAACTTTGTTCTTGTAATGCTTATATAAGGCTATCTACAGTGGTTTCAACTATCATAACCCATTCAACTACTACTTTAACATTTCACATCATCTTCTCTCTCTTCCACCTAATAATTCAACTACCCTTTCACTTTTACACCTTATAATGGTTTGGCTTAATTAAATTCACTACCTTTCAACTCATCATCCTATACCCCACTACTTTTTTTTTTAATTTTTTTTTTGTGATTAGTAAAATTATTATTATTATTTATAATTAAAAAATTCTTCACACTTAATTAATTTTTTGTAATTGCAATTAAATAAATACGAGAAATGACGATAATTATTATTAAAACAAAGAAAAGTTACATTAATCTTAGCTCGCGACACAAATACGAGAAATGACAAATAAGCATACGACACAATAGACTCGACTCACAGTACTGTTGGAGATTATGCCCTAGGCCCTTGAGAAAGGCCTTACGTTGCATCATGTTCTCATTTGTTATGGAGATAACAACCCTGAACTATTATATGTTTTACATATTTATTATAATAATCCCCGTCCCTAGTACTTATGAAGGACTAGTATAAGTTTAATCGATGATCATATGATGATCATGTGTATGTGATACAAATTAAACATATGGGTACTTGTTGGAGAACAAATACTGGACTTGACCCACCTATGAGATTTATGTCATGGTCAGATGTCATAATTAAATCTCATATAGTTATATCATTTGAATCCTTAGACCTGAGATTATCATGGTCTTCCACATGATGAACATTATGTTTGACGTACTCAAACGCTACCCCTAACCGGGTGGTTATAAAGGCTACGATTGACATAATCGGATTCATGTAGGGAAGAATGATAAGTCAAGATGGGATTTGTCCCTCTCTCAAGAGAGATATCTGTTTGGACTCTCGATGAGTGAGACTGATGATAGTGTACGGTCGTACCCAAATGAATTGAAGTGTTCAATGTCATTTGCTTATATCAATCTACTCGGGATCGAGAAAGCATTGGACAACATAAGTTGACGTGGACCATGACTTATGTCCAATATGATATCGCGTGATAAAGGATTGTGATATGTTCTATAAGGATGAACGAACTTTGTTAAGTTATATTAATTGGGTAGTCATGGTGGCTTGCTAGAGTCCGCTCATGATTTATGGGTTTGACCTTGGTCGGACTCATTACCAACTTAATATAATCCTATGGGGTCACACACAAAAGGACGAATCAAGAAAAAGCAAAAGCTGAATTCCTGGCGGGCATGGCCGTGCCAGTTATAAAGCACGAGTGTGCCGATTTGCACGGCCGCGTGAATTAACAAACTCGATCGTGCCTTTATTCAACTGCGGCAAGTCGAGCTCGGACCAAGTGGCATGGCCGTGCCATTTGGTGAGCACGACCGTGCCAAAGTTCCTGAGGCCAGATTCCGTGCAGTTTAATTGGATGACGGGATTTAGGTCTCATAGGTCATTAAGGGTTAATGACTAGGGACTATAAATACATATTTTCATTAGTCATTAAACTAATGCAACCTAGTATGTTTGAGAAACATAATTCTTGATCCAAGATTGTGAATCAAAGATCAAGAACGCGTAAAATTCATATAGCCTTTGAAGATTATAAAAGTGTGTTTTCTAATGGGTCTATCAATCCAGATCTAGAATGGTTCTAGATATTCGTTCACGTGTGGATACACATAGAGGATGCTTGCTTTAGCATCTCAAGTTCATGTTCCTGTGATCGTGATCCGATGAATGCGAAGAACGAGGATATCAAATCTAAAGCTTGAAGACTTGAAGATTTGAAGATCCGAAAAATTTAAACGCTCTACAACGGTTAGTATTCTAAATTCATCTTGCTATTAATTTAATCATCATGAATGGATCTTGGGGCTTAGGGTTTTTTTTATTTTATATTGCCGTCTTCCGCTGCGCATGTTGCCTCAAAACCCAACAAGTACAATAAAACTATTAAATCACACATTAAAAGACTTAAAAAAAAATCTTAATCGTGAAATATTCTGAACTTTGTCCATATGTGCTTGACTAGATCCTTCTGCAATCCATGATGAGATTTTGGATCACGCATTTCTGATCTACCACGTACATGATCTGCAAATGCAGGTAGTACCTCAGTCGAGAAGGGTTGCTGTGTACTAGACCAACTTGGCTCGGATTGATCATGATAGTCAGTCCAATTCTGAGAATACGTATTTCGTTCATCCTCAATAATCATATTGTGTAATATGATACATGACCACATAATGATAGCCAAGTCGTCTATATCCCACATTCGAGTTGGTTCTCGAATGATTTTAAATCGAGCTTGGAGCACTCCAAATGCACGTTTTATATCCTTCCGACATCCCTCCTGATATTTTGCAAATAACTTATCTTGTTCACTTTGAGGAAGTCTAATTGAATTGACGAAAGTCAGATAAGAATGGTAGATACCATCAGCAAGATAATACGCCATATTATACGGATGTTGATTCATAAAGAAATTGACTCGTGGAGTTTTTTCCTTGTTCAACATCATCGAATACTGGCGATTGGTCCAGAACATTTATATCGTTTAATGTGCCCGGACATCCGAAAAAGGCATGTCAGATCCATAAATCATGAGTGGCAACTGCTTCAAGAATAACCGTGGTGATTCCCTTATCACCTCTAGTAAATTGACCTTCCCAGGTAGTATGAAAATTTTTCCATTCCCAGTGCATGCAGTCAATACTCTCGATCATCACTGGGAACCCCCGCATCTCACTAACTTGAAGTATTGTTTGCAGGTCATCTTCGTTTGGGGCTCTCAAGTAATCTTGCTCATACAATTGAATGACCCCTTTGCAAAATCTACGTAACGTCTCCAATGCTGTAGTGCCTCCTATTTTTATGTATTCATCAATAGCATCGGCGGACATACCATATGCTAACATTCGCATGGTTGTGGTACATTTTGCTAATGGAGATAGGTCTTTTTTATTGACAGCATCGAATCTTTGGGTGAAGTAGTTATCATGGCTTGAAAGGTCCCCGACGATTCGAAGGAATACATGTTTCCGCATCCGATATCGTCGGCGAAAAAATTCTTTGTATGTAGCATTTTCGAAAAAGTAGTCGTCGACCAAGTTCTTATTTTGCAAAGCGTGATCTCTTTTGAAATATTTTCTCTTAGTACGAGGTGTATCTCTTTTAAACCGGTTGACGATAAACCTCTCCTCAAATTCAGATTGCCTTTTGTAGGCTTCAATATCAAAAGGAAATCCGGATGGATCCATTGATGTAGGAAGAAGGAAAGAAGAGAGCGTTTGATGTAGGATGAAGGAAAGAAGAGAGTTTTATTTATAAAAAAAATGAGTAGTTGAGGTTGATGGACTTGAATGTAATAATTAAATCGAGTTAATAAAAAAATGAGTGGTTGAGGTTGACGGACTTGAATGTAAAAATTAAATCGAGTTAATAAAAAAAATGAGTGGTTGAGGTTGACGGACTTGAATGTAATAATTAAATCGAGTTAATAAAAAAATGAGTAGTTGAGGTTGACGGACTCCAATAATAGAATTAAATAGATTTGATTAAAAGATAAAGTTACATACGACTCATTAAAGTAGTACATCATTAAAGCTGAAAATTAATTGTCAAATAACTCGGTACCCAACATTTCAAAAAGCTGTTTGCTCCGATCATCGAGATGCTCCTTCTCAGTTAACTTCATCCACATTTTCATCATTTTAGCCTAATTCTTGTCTTTCATTATTTTGTTTGCCTCCTCCTGTTGTGTGGCTATCTTGCCAATCCAACTCTTTCTGTTTGAATTGTTTAAATTTTGTCCACTCTTCATTTACCACTTCCAATACTACTTCCTTATCTTTTTTTTTTTTTTTTATCCTTTTTCTTATCTGCATCCATTCCCATAGGACGAGGAATAGATCCAACTGAGTTTGAATCACGCTCATCACTTTCACGTGCTCTCTTAGATCCATTGCTACCAGATCCCGTATTTCCTCCTACCTGACTTGCGAAATGTGGTTGATCTCGGATAGAAAGCCACTATTCCATTGTCACCACTTTTATATAGTTCATGAGCCTTAGCCAATATATCCTTCTCTGACCACCCGCTTTGTTGCATACGCTTAGCGTTATCATAAGCACCTATCCATTTCCCCAATTTTTGGCTTATATAATCAAAACGATTTTTGCATGCAAGTACATCACAGGGAGGGTTAAATGAGCAATGCTCGTTACAGTATTCTGTAATCCCACCCCAAAACGCATCGCCTTTCTGATTTTTTTCCCATAACACTGTCTGTTCTAAATTTAATCCAACCACTTAGTAGCACTAAATTGTTTGCCGTGCTCCATTTGGCCTTTTTTTCCGAGTAGTGGTTGAACCCTCTGCAATTGGAGTGCCTGAACCCTCTGCAGTTGGAGTAGCTTCGTTAGCACCGCTCATGCTACCCAGAGCCATTTGCGTTGAAAATTCTGGAAATTCTGATACTTCAGAAAAATGAACATTTTCATTTCTCATTTGTATGTAAGGATTACGATTATAAGGGGTGGGGGTGGTTGAAATTGCATACCAAAATATGGATTCCAATTTGGCATAGATGAAGGCATGAAATTTGGTGGAAAAATATGATTTGGTATATTTTGAGGATGTGGTTGGTTGGAAGAATGATTTTCTAATTGAAAATCATTAGGATTGTTGTAATTTGGTGGAAAATTACTTGAATTTTGAGTGTTGAAATTGTTATTATTGGAATCCATTTCACTAAAAAAGATGCTGATTTTTTTTTAAAAAAAAAAAAGTGAAGGAAGGATAATTGAGAAAAAGAGTTTTTTTTTTCGGTGTCCAAATCAAATTAAACTTGCATCTATTTATAGAGAAATTTTTTTTTATGAATTTTGGCGAAAATAAATAAATTAATTTTCTATAAAATAATTGAGCTCAAATAATTTGGATGAAAAATAAATTCGAAAATCTCAAGAACCAACCAGTGCAAGCCACGTGTCCCACTCCGGAAAAAACAAAAAACAAAACTGATAAAGCTGCGACTCATGCTCCTTGTTTGGCGGTGAGCCGCACGCGCCGATGTCGGCCCAATTGTGGAGTGCCGCGTGTGCAAGAGATGTCTTCCCCCCCTCTCTCTCTCTCTCTCTCTCTCTCAGCACTGATAGATTCTCTACACTTCCTCCGTGCGCCACCTCCCTTCGTTTTCCTCTTCCATCTCTTCGTCTCCTCTCTTCTTGCGGTCGTATGTATAACACACACTTACATATAGAGAGTGACACTAATATTAATTGGTTCATCTTCATATATCTTTTACTCAATTTTGGACTACTATTTTGGTGATCCTTAGGAAATCTTGAAATTTTATTGTACTATAGCAGTGCTTCAAGGCCAATAATTTAAGACATCCAGGAATCTAGAACTCTATTGTGTCATGTGGGCTAATAGGAATGAGTGTTTGAGAGAGTTCTGCCACCTGGCATCTTCTTATTTTCTTAGCTTGTAAATCTATACTTATAGTATATTAAAATAGGTCAAACTCATCATGGGAATGACACCTCATCATGAATTTGGTTTATCTTGCCTCTAAGGCTCCCACGTAGGATAAATGTCATTAATGCTAAAACTCTTCGTTTATTGCTACTTAGTCACATACTATAGGTTACATTCTTAGTTATGGGTATAAGTACTTTAAGAATATGTAAGATGTATAGTCATATGAGAAAGTATCTATTCATATGTACCAAGAATATGTAAGATGTATAGTCCTAATGAGAAAGTATCTATTCATATGTACCAAGAATATGTAAGATGTATAGTCATAATGAGAAAGTATCTATTCATATGTACCAGTAGTTATAGTTATAAAGATAATGTGAACATGCATTGTACTTATGCATATTGTAACTATTACAATGATAATTATAAATGTAATAAGACTAAGTACATGTCATTAAACCTTATTCAATAGGAATAGGAATAGGAATAGGTAAATAATCATTGTAGATAATTATTTAGTTTTAATATAGGACTATTGAACTTACTTATGATGTATTACTATATGTATAGTTCTATGATTATATGATTATTTTATGAAAAAAAAATTCTATTTTCATCAAGATTATGAATGTTCCTCTTCTATTGTTGTTATTTTAATTAAGTTTTTATTTCGTATATTTTTTTACATTTAGTTTATGTTTTTATTTTCCATATCTTTTAAAATATTTTTATATTTGTGATTTTTGTCTAATTAGTTATGTTTAACAAAGAAAAATTAAAATGTGGAGATTCAATTGCCTGTTTATGAATAGTACTTATGATTATATTTATTATTTAATTTTATTATTCATATATTCACTTTCAAATGAACTTTTATATTCTTAAATATTTAGATATTCACTTTCAAATGCAATGAAATCTGAAGGTTTTAATAACATTGAAAGGTTAAGAACACTGAAAAGTAAATCAAATTAAATTATTCATTAAGAAATATGAGTATTGGGAAAACATTGGAATTGAAAAAGATTTGTTAGTAATGGTGTAAAATAAAATTTTAATTAGTCGCAATTAAACCTTTTGAGCAAAATTAAATTTAAATAATACTTGAATCTTTTATATTTTCGCCTCTTCAACCTTCACTGACCATACCACATATGCAATTTAGATTATATTATATACTACGTTGAAATATTAAGTTTTGTTTTTTTTATTATGATATAAATTTAATTGAATTGACCATAAATATCAAAAAGTTATAAATAAAAAAAAGTAAAGATTATCTTTTAAGATGGAGGGAGTAGAATGAGAGAATAGATGTGTGCATGAACATGAAGAAGGGGAATGAAAATGTGGGAAATTTCAAAGGTCAATGCAGTGTGAATGTAATCATTCATGACATGATGACAATTAAAAATAAATTTGTATATTTACTCTAGAAAAGAATATAAAATGACGATTCACTTATTGTGTGGCATATGTGTAGTAGGGAGCTTCCAAAAAGAAAAAACTAATGAACTAGCAAACCCACAAAGTTGAGGCTTATATAGTCTGATGTTTTAAACGTCAGACCGTTGAATGGTCCAAGCCCTCATTTTCCACAAATGAATAATTTCAATTGGTTTGTAGTATTGGATATCGAAATATAGAATCAATCATTAACTTCATGTGCAATTCTTTCATAAAAAAAAAAAATCATGTGCAATTGACCCACTCATTTTATTTCCTCAAACTCCATCCATTATTTCTATGGTTTTGTTGTATGGTTTTATTATAAAATTAGATGTGTACAACTTACAAAAAATATGCATTGTGGTAGTAGTGAAATGACTATTACGTGAATGAAGAATTATCTAAGGCGAGATGTTTTTATGTATGATTATGAAAAGTAATAAAATATATGTTTGTTATTGTGATCATTCATTTTATATTTTTCTGTCAAAATTTAGTATATTTCTTTCTTTAATTTACAACATGATGTGCTATGTATATTATTTTTACTGTTTAAAAAAAATGATGAACTATAATTATTTAACTTGGAATAACCCATAGGCAAAATATATCCCGTGCGTAGCACGGGCTTTTTGCTAGTATATTATTGTAGTTGTTATGGAAGAGTTTATCTAGGACTTTCATTGAGCTCTTGATAGAGGGAAACCTGAGTAATTTCGTGTTTCTATTTCCTTTCTGCATATATAGAATATGTAAAAAGATATTACCTACAACTGTTTAGTAACCACTATCCACAAATGCACTACCAACTAAGGTACCAACTAAGGGGGATATAGATTGCTCCAACAAATCTTTGGTCCTCCCGTCTTCCATACGGCCTCTATTTAACCACATTGTTTCGCTCATTTTTTATGTGGCTGGGATCGATTCACAAATTTATGACTTCCGTCAAGCTTAAAAATATCTCTTCTGTCGACCACAAAATAGGGTGAGGTGGCAAAATCGAAACCATAGAGAGGAGCTCATAGGAGCAGTTTCAAATGCAATTAAGGCTGGAGACAAGAAAGAAGTTGCTTCACATTCAACAGAAACTCCAGTGATGCCTTAAGATATCAATTTAACATCTTAAAACATGAAGATGTGCGTATTTAGAGATTTAATAGGTGTTAATAGTCATCCTCTAGTCTTTGTATCGTCATTTGTTTAGGAGTTTTTGGGTGCAATAGATTCTGATATGTATACATTTGGATATTATTAGTAATTGTAGTGACTTTATTAATCACATTGCATTTGTTGAAAGTCGGGCTGCTTTTAATCTATTAGATTAAAAAATTGAGCTTGAGCGTTCATGATGGAGATAAGAATAGGAATAGGTTTATTTTAATTATTATACTTATTTTTATGTATTTTCGGATTTAATATTTAGTAGGTGATAATTTCATGTTTAGAAGTAGTTTTAGTGTTTATTTTGTTATTTTAAACCTCTATTAGGTTACCATATAGATTAGGTTTGTTTTTAGTAGTGTTTGACTTGATTTACAAGTCTTATGAGTGCTATAAATATGGGTCAAAATGTAATTCCGAAAATTAGATGATTTATTGAGATTTTTATTGAATAAACTTGAGAGTTTATTTCTTCTTCCTAAAAGTTGATTAAATTCCTTTTGGATGCCAATTATCGGTAATCGTGCACGATTCAACGAGAATTGAAGATTATTCATTGGCAATCGTGCGCGATTCAATAGTGTTTGATACTATTATTCCGGTATTGTTGCGACAATCAACAGATTAATAGTGTTTTATCCCTTTTAATCCTTCCGCTGCTACATCATTCGACATCATTTGGTATTCAGAGCCGAAACCAGGGAATTCTTTTCTAGGTTGAGGTATTTTGTTATCAATTTTTTATTTTTATTTATTCAAAAAAATTTGGTTGATTCTTCTTGGCTCTTTTTCGAATCTTCATGTAATGATCCTTTTATTGATTGGTCAAAACCACCAATTTTTGATGAGTGCTATTGTGAAGTGTGTCAATCTATAATATCTCATCCAATTGGTGTTACCACGGTTGACCTTAAATTATTTCAAGATGAATTGATGTGGAATCTTGAAGGGGAAAAAAAAATTGTCATTCGTATGAAGATCCTTTTGACATCTACAACACACCCACGGAGGAATATTTTTCAGGTTACATAAGAAAATTATTGCTCCAAGAGTTTATTACATTGCATTAGACGGATTGGATAGACATTGTTACGCAAGTTAGCAAATTTCAAATTCGCCGATGATTCAAAGATTTTCATGTTCTTATGTCGAGGGTCAACGGAAGGAAAATCATGTTACATGCTCTCTTTGTGCGGCTACAAATTCAAGTGCAAACGGTTTCAAATTCGAGGACAAATTTTTTGAAGCCGAGGAGAATGATGGAGATAAGAATAGGAATAGGTTTATTTTAATTATTATACTTATTTTATGTATTTTCGGATTTAATATCTAGTAGGTGATAATTTCATGTTTAGAAGTAGTTTTAGGGTTTATTTTGTTATTTTAAGCTTCTATTAGGTTACCATATAGATTAGGTTTGTTTTTAGTAGTGTTTGACTTGATTTACAAGTCTTAAGAGTGCTATAAATATGAGTCAAAATGTAATTCCGAAAATTAGATGATTTATTGAGATTTTTATTGAATAAACTTGAGAGTTTATTTCTTCTTCCTAAAAGTTGATTAAATTCCTTTTGGATGTCAATTATCGGTAATCGTGCACGATTCAACGAGAATTGAAGATCATTCACTGGCAATCGTGCGCGATTCAACAGTGTTTGATACTATTATTCCGGTAACCATCAAACTCCTCATATCCACAAAACAAAGCCCAAATGTCATTTCAGCACTAAATCCCTCTTCGAGCCAGTCAAAGGCTTGTTTTTCATAAAAGGCAGTACTTTGAAATTGGGGGAAGAGATTCTTAGGTGTGGCCTAAATGCAGAGATTTGAGGGTTTGGAAAGTGGATGTGGGTGAAACCAGGTCAGTTGATTTATGGGTTTTGGATCTAATTGGCTTGCCAGCAAAGACATGGGAATTTCATTTGTGGATATGGTGGATGAGATGATGTAAAGGTGAGATCTTGAGAAGATTGGGAGACCCACTAGCAGTTTCTCAATCTCACAATCACTCTCAATTCTTCATTTCCCCTCAATTTTCCCAAGAAATTCAGGATTCAATTCAGTTTGGGAGACCCATTAGCACCATATCAACATCTCTCCCTTACCCTCGAATCTTCCCCATCTATAACCCTTCCGTAACAACTTCAATTTCTTGACCTGGGTTTGTGCACATGCATTTTTTATTGATTTGTGGTTCTTTCTTTTTCAATTTAAGCTTGGGAAAATTTTGATTTTTAAGTTTATTATGAATTTGATTGTCATAATGTGGATATTTCTATGATCATTTTATTTGAGATAAATTTTGATTGTATTAAGGAGGATTTATGGTGGTTGGTGGCGGAGGGAGTGAATGGGTGGTGGTTCGGTGGTGGGTTGCGAGTGGGGGGGGGTGTTGTTGTCGGGTTTAGGGACAGATGATGTAGGGGTTTGTGAGGGAAGATAGAAGTAGCATAAAGTTATTTTTCAAATTGATAGATTGTTAGAATTTTAACGTTTCATTAAATCCATTAGAATTCTTGTTAGAAACTTTAACTCCGTTAGTGAAAAAGGAGCTGGTTGCATTATTTGAAAACTAACTTAAAAGTACGTTGGATTTTTTAGACACTAAGGAGTACGTTGCATTATTTGATGCAAATCGCTAAAGTACGTTACCTTAAATAGTCGTTTGGCCGACAAGATACTGTAGAGGTAATGTGTAAAATGTATGTCCTCATAAAAGATAAGTGCTTGGTCTAGGGACCTTAAAGAAGTAGCCCCTTTTATTTATTGGTTTTTCATGAATCCATTGAGACCATCTCCAACAGTTTAGTGCAAAAATTGCACTATTCTTTATAATAGTGCAATTTTTACACCAAATATTTCCAACAGTTTGCTTCAAATCTTATACTAAATAAGAATAGGGGAAATGACAATTTAGGGTCCAAAGTTTGGGGGGGTGTGCCAATAGGGGTCTGATGTATCAATTTTGTCAATTTAGGGTCCAAAGTTGCAAAAGTTGTGCAGGTTAGGGTTTTTTAACGATTCTGTTAACGGAATCCAGTTAAGTCACAAGTGTTTTGACATGGACTTAACTGGAGTTTGTTTTTATTATTTGCATGAGCATATTGTCATTTCAGATGTAGAAAATTAATAAAAAAATTGAAATATTAAATTTTACTTTCTTATATAAAATTAACTAATAATTAAGACGTCATTTACCGAAAATATTTTTTCAAGAAATACAATAAAAATATTTTTTTCATTAGAACCACTATAAAAAAAAAGTATAATTTTTAAAAAGGAAAAAGTGTAAAAAAACTATATTAAAAAAAAAACACTTTATTTTTTTAGAAAGAAGAAAGTGGGGATTTGGACAACTTTTTTTTTTTTTTTTTTTTCTGTGGTGTGGTTAGTATTGTTTCATTATTAATATTAGTGTTCTAATTATTTTATTTTATTTATAAAATTATTTTTTATTTTTATTATTAATTTTCCTTGGTTATAACTTCATTATTTGCGGTTTTTTTTTTTTAAAAAACCACTTTAATTTTTTATTTGCTTATTATTTTATTTATTATTATTTTTGAATTAATTAAAATTATTCGAAAATTTAATAATAAAAGTGAAAGAAAATTTAGGGTCCATTGTATAAGGGGTGTGTGAAATGACAGCCCAGGCGAACATCCAAAACTAACTCTAGTTAAGTTTTTCTGTTACTTAACTGGATTTTCTTTGCAACTTAGTCCAAAAACCCTTAATTGACTAACGTTGTTAACTTTGGACCCTAAATTGACAAAATTGATACATCAGACCCCTATTGGCACACACACCCCAAACTTTGGACCCTAAATTGTCATTTCCCCATAAGAATATAATGACAATATTCATTATTGTTTCACATATATAAATAATAGTAGGTTATATAATTTTATATTGTAAAATATTTTCATATATATCAAAAAGAAAAACAAAAAACGCACATTTAAAAAGAAAAAGAAGAAGAAAAATGGGATAGCGCAGCACTATCCATTGCACCAAGTTTGAAGCAAGTGATAGTGTTGCTCTATTAATATAGCAATGTTTAGAGTTCCATTGGAGTAAAACAATACTCTATATTTGGAGTTTTAGAGTACCGTTGGAGATGGTATGAGGTTTTACAGTGACAACAATAGTACACCTTCACAAAAAAAAAAAAGCATTTACATTAATAGACGAAACCAATTAAAACTAATTGTTTTGGCATAAAATGTCATGGAAATTTAAACAACGAGTACATTGGTATTTTTTGTACTATTGTAACTAAGAGACTCTTTTTGCCTCAAAAAAAAAAAAAAAACAAACAAAAAAACTAAGAAACTCTTTTAATTCTTATTTAATGAAAGTGATAATTATTTAAAAATAAATTAAAATATGATACAAAAATATAGATAATATTTATTTTAAAATGAAATTAGTACTTTTTAGGTGTGAAATAATACTAGGTTATACATATCTACTTTTATTCTTGATAAATGATACGGAAAAAAAACATTTATTTTCGGATAAATGTGACATAAACTTGTATAAATCAATATTAAATATTTTTTGATAGTACTTAAGAAAGTGATTCAAAAATAAAAGTCAAACTTCTTTTAAATGTAAAAAAAAAAAAAAAAAAAAAAAAAAAAAAACCACATAGCAAATTATTTGCAATCTTAAATCAATCAGCATCTCACATAATTCCAAAAATAATTTTCTTTTTCATTTATGAAATCACATGCCAATCTGAGATGAACCCGAAAGTCTCCAACTAAAAATAAATAAAAATAAAGACGATCGATTTGATTGCTTGATCGCGGCGCCCCAATCTTCACATTCTTCATCTTATCCAACAGTACACTTTCTTTTTAATCTGCAAAACCCTCAAATCACGACAAGAATCCCACCACACCGACTTCAATTTTCATCAACTTCCTTGAAAGAGAGAGAGAGAGAGATAGAGAGACAGCTTTCCTTTTCCCAGAGTTGGCGAAATGGGTTGTTAAATCTTGGTGGAACGTTTCAACAATTAAGGATATTTTTTACATTTGAGTGACGAAGTTGATTTGCTGGGTTTGCCAGTGCGTTTTCAGGTAAATATTTTCGGTTGAGTTTAGTATGAATTGCTGCGAGATCTCATAGTTCTTGGAAAGTTGTGATTTCAATTTTTGACTTGGTAGGTATTGTATTGAGTACCTATTTTACTTCTTGGTTGTTGGTGAAATTGCCCTCATGGGTGTTGATTTATCTTGAATTTCTTAACTTGGTCACATAGGTAGTGATTAGGAGATAATTTATTGCTTGTTTTGATGCAAAGTTGTGGAAATTGCACTTAATTGCAGCATTCACTCGCCGTGGGGAGTAATTAATTGACTGGATTAAATTAGTAGGATTGATGATTGTTTATTTTGTTACTATGGTACAGATTTTTCTTTCTCGACTTTGCAATGGTTGAATCTGAAAGATAAATGGAGATAGAGAGAGATGGATGGTGGGACAATTCAGTAGGAAAGTGAAAAAAACGCAGAAAATGAATAAAGGAACCCTTGATTTCTACTAGCAAGTATTGTTTTAAGGTGGTTTAAGAGTGTCTTTTCTTAGAATTAGAACCGGGTTAGGAAGTAGAAAGAGGCCCAAGGGTGAGCGTGGGCTTGGGCTGGACCGGTAGTAGAGTATAATTGGAGGTTCCGACTTAAACCAATTGGTGCTAAGTGGAGTAGCCCCTCAAGTCTACTTACCACTCCATGTTTAATTGTTTAGTATATTTGGGTAATGCTGTCTAATATTTTTGAGTTCAATTTATATACTGAAAGGCAATGTTTTATAGATGGCTATGGCTATCAAAACCCGAAATATGCTAGAGGGGTTAGTACGAGATGGATCATTCAAATGGTTGCTTAAAAACCGGAGTCCATTTCATGAAGAGTTTGAGGAGATGGAAAAGTCTCCATCTGCTGAAAAGAACTTGGTGCCAGAGCTTTCTCCTGTGGCAAATATAGTAGTACGGCGGTGCTCCAAGTAAGTATGTTAGATTTTACCTTGCTGATCTACTTCAAGCATTTTTTTTATTAGTTATTATCACTCCCTCCTTCTCATAATAAGTGTCGCACTTTCCTTTTTTGTAGTCCCAAAAAAAATATCGCCTTTCTAAGTAAGGAATTAGACTTGGTGCAATTTTACACTTGTACAAGCAATGCCTATACAAGCAAAGCACATTTCTTAAAGACGTTGACAAGCCAAATCCGACGTTTATTTTGGGACCCAGGGGGGGTTATAATATAATAATTTCTTTTGTACTTCTTATCCGACTCAGTGCATTTGGGTTTCCAGGCTTTTATTCACAACTATTTGTTTTATTTAATTTTGTAAGTATGAAAAGGTGGTGAAATGATTACCATAAGGATTCCTTTTAACTCTTTTTATTATGCATGAGCTACTTTAAGTGAGTCCTATTCAAGTCCTTTTGTTTATCACATTTCCATTTCTGAATAAATATATATAATGCAGAATACTAAGCATTTCCACTAAAGAACTTCGAGAACACTTTGATGCTGAGGCTTCCGACTTCATAAAGGAACCATCGCGGTATGCCCAGAATTTTTTGGAATATTCCTGTTTCAGGGCTCTTTCTCTCTCGACACAAGTTGCTGGTTATTTGGAGGACAAGAAATTTCGCCGTTTAACATTTGATATGATGATTTCTTGGGAGTTTCCAGCTGCTGTCGACCAACCATCCACTAATGTAAGTTTCCTTGGTTGGCTATGTATGAAGAATTGTTATGTTTATTCGGCCATAAATCTTTGTGTAGAATTGATTAGTGATGCTAGTGGAAGATCATAATTTTGATAACTAGAAGAGGAAACAAGATTACTTATTCGTTCTCTAGAATAACTTGGAGGTATGTATCTTGTGATAAATTTTTCCTTCAACGGGAGAAGAGGGTTTTTGATGGGTATTTCTTATGCAGCTCCGCCTTCATTTGCTCCGAATTGCTGATTTAGCTTTCAAAAACGAAAAAATGTCCTGATTTTTTATTTTACTTAGAAACGGATCTATTTTAACTTGCTTCCACCATTGAAGTACATCAACTGGTTTACCAAGGTGTACAAACAGTTTCTTGAGTTATGGTTTTTGCTTTTCGAAGCTAGAAGTTCTATTGCCTCATTGGGGCGGTTGGGACTAGGTAATGGGGGAAAGTGAAATGGGTGAGATTATACCGGACGAGTCACTCGTCCGGTATAATCTCGTTTGAAAGAGCTGTAATAAAATGTCAGTTTCTTCTTTGGTTTGTATGTTCTCTATATCTTTTGTTTTCTGCTGATATACAGTCGAAACTTGGTAATTTGGGTACACGTAATATTGAACAAATGACATGTGCTTGATATGCCATTTCATCATGCTATATGCAAGCATTCTTTATATCAGATTTTGAGAGAAATATATGCCAAGAAGACTAAGTAACCATAACAAATAAATAAAAAACCACTTGAAACTTGGATAGGGTAAGCCATAAAATACCTCTTCATTATTAAGTGGTTTGAATTTTAATGGGGTTGTTCCCCTTGACTTTAAATTGGCTTCACTTATGAGTATTGTCTCCTGGTCAGAAGAATTGTTGGTTGAAACTTAGCCTTAGTTTAGTAACTAGCTGCATCAAATGGTTTAAAGAAAATGTTAACGAAGACTAAAAACTGTATTTTAAGACTCGCCTAATGATTAAAAATCAACGTTGAGGTGATTATTAGAGATTGAAAGTATTATTTGTAAAACTGCTGGCTGCAGCACATTAATGTGTTGTGTGTGACTTTGCTGCAGATGGAAGAGGACATTACTGTTGGGGTAGAGGCCTTCTCTCGAATTGCTCCAGCAGTTCCTATTATTTCCAACGTAATCGTCAGTGAGAATATATTTCAGCTTCTTACAGCCTCAAATGGTGGCCGCCTTCAATTCTATATTTACGAGAAGTACCTTAGTGGATTAGATAGGTACTCCTTTTGCACAATTCTATAACATCTTTACCTCCATTGTCTTTAATTTTATGGATTTGAGTCCCTTTTCATTCAGTTGGATATAGTAGCAGTTGTCGTTCATAGTAGTTGATGCCTTGGAAGTTTGATAATGATATGTTTTAAAAGAATTTTGGAGAGTCCTTTTAATGCATCAGAAATTTAGTACTTTTTTCCTCTGAGATTTTGGTTACTCCGTCACTTCTTTCTTTCTCATAGTTTTCTCTCGTTGATTTCATCTTATGGGCTGACTCATTTTTCTTAATTTTTTTGTAATCTATAATCTATACCTTTTCACATGCTATTTCCTCTTTTCTCAGTTTGTTTGCTCTATATTTTCTTTTGTGAAATTCATATGATCTTCTCGAGCATTAAGTCAGCTTGTGCTGTTGCTTGTAATTTCTATCCATATGTCCCTTTTTTCTGGCCATTTTCCAGTCTCGTTGTTGCTGCGTAGATGATGATTGTAATTATTCAAGTTTACTCATCTTCCAATATCCTAGGGAAACGGCCTCTTGGTTGTGCGGGTTCTAGTTCATAGTTAGTTACCTCAGTCTGCCAACTTTGTAAATGTTGTCTATTCCCTGTATCTCAAACATTGGTATCTGAATAACTTTTCTGAATCATAGTCTAAAACTATAAAATAAAGCTCACCATGAAATCATATGTAGCGTGATCTACGAATTCATTTATTTGATGTTGAATCTCACTTCCTGCAGGGCAATAAAAAAATTTAAAACGCAATCAGAGTCTTCTCTCCTTTCATCCTTACGATCAGCAAGAGGGGAGAAGATCCTGGAAGTGGATGGGACAGTTACAACTCAGCCCGTCCTTCAACATGTAGGGATCTCGACTTGGCCTGGTATGTTAAATGATCTATTCATCGGTCTTTCACAGTAAAGATTTAAGAAATGTGTATTATGTTGATAATGTTATAGTATCAAGAAAAGCTTTTTGATATATTCTGGACATTTTTTGTGGCAGGTCGACTAATTCTGACAGATCATGCTTTGTACTTTGAAGCTCTTCGAGTTGTCTCTTTCGACAAGGCAGCAGTATATGACTTATCTGATGATCTGAAGCAGGTTGTTAGACCTGAGTTGACTGGACCATGGGGAACTAGACTTTTTGACAAGGCAGTCTTGTACAAATCCATTTCTCTGTAAGGCGGCATTCTCAGTCATAATATGGCTCTTTTACTTTTGTTTCACTTTGAGTTGTTGCTCCCTCCGTCCCCAAATGATATTCCTACTTTTTTTTGTTGTTACTTTGAATGAACTTTGAGCGTTAATTTTAGGTTAATTAATTAGTCCGAATGAAAATCTAAAAATTGTCACTAAATTTGTTCAAAGTTCATTCGAAGTAACAACAACAACAACAAAAAAGTACTGTATGAAGATCATTTCAGGATGGAGGGAGTATTAAACTAAATCTTATTACGCAGAGTTGGTTAATTGAATTATTTCATTCCTGAAATGTTGTGTATTATTGAACCTACTTTTAATGCAATATAGTGTTTCTATTGTAGATCAGAACCAGTTATTATGGAGCTTCCAGAGCTTAAGGGGCACAGTCGTCGTGACTACTGGCTAGCCATTATTCGAGAAATATTATATGCCCACAGTTTTATACGTAAATTCCAAATTACTGGAGTTGAGAGGGATGAAGCACTTTTAAAAGCTATACTTGGTATTTTAAGAGTACAAGCACTTAAAGAATTGAGTTATACGGTCCCATTAAACTGTGAATCCCTTCTTATGTTCAATGTTTGTGATCAACTTCCTGGTGGAGATCTAATATTGGAAGCTCTTTCGGATATGTTGAAATCCAGAGAACATGAGAAAAGTAAAAATAATGAACCTAAAGGGGGAATGTATTCGATATCAGCTTTGGCAATGGCTTCTCATTTGGGCTTTGTGTTTGGAGCTAGCTCTAATGTTGTTGATGGGGAGGGGATTGTTGTGGGTGAGATCAGTGTTGGAGAGTTGACCCCACTAGAAAAGGCGGTCAAGGCATCAAGAAGTAGTCATAAGAACGTTGTGGTTGCACAAGCCTCGGTTGATGGAGTTAAAGTTGATGGCATTGACACCAATTTGGCAGTGATGAAGGTACGAAATGACTTTTAAATACTTGTTTTGTTATATTCATGTTATCTAAGGAAACTTTTTTGAACAGAGCAACCTATGTTACACATCCCAGTAGTTGGTTTAGGGGATTGAAATGTATTCTCTTTGAAGCAACCAATGGTGTCAAAATTATAAATAAAATGTTGATCATAGATCTTAGATATTAGGATTGAAGAAAGAAAATGTGTTAAAACAATGCTACCATTGAAACACCAGTGTTGTCCACACACAAAAAAAAAAAAAAAAAAAAATAATAAATGAAAATAATAACAAAATAAAAGGGCAAAAAAATAGCATACGGGGATACTTTAATAAAAACCCAATTTAATTTTTTTAAAAAAAAGTGTGGAATGTTCATTGTCTTCAATTTTAGTGTTATATAAATATTAATTGTGCTTGCAGGAGTTGCTCTTTCCTGTGATTGAACTTGGGAAGAGGATTCTTAAATTAGCAAACTGGGAAGAGCCGATAAAGTCGTTCGCCTTCTGTTTGACGTTCTCATTCATCATTTGGAGGTGAGCTTATTTTTGGGTGACCCTGTTTACTAATTGTCATACTCAAGCTACCACTTACGCATTTGATGACTGGTTGTTTCCTTCATTTTCGTTTTCAATTGTTCTCAAGTTGGTGAACGTATTTCTGTCTTTCTGATACGTTCATTTGTATAATGGTTGTTTTAAGAGCTTTAGATTTAAATGCGAACAAGATTCTGCTGGTTTGTTAAACAAGTTGATGTCCTTATCCTATTTTGTTTACAATAAAATCATTGTTGGGAAGTTTTTGTGGGACTCTACACCTACACGTGGACTAGTTGAGACTCAGGTGTAGATAGCCTTTCGGATGCTTGGGTTATTTGGGTAGCTGCTAGTTTAAGGCTTCTCAAGTAAGGGATCGTTGGTATGCAAGAGTGACCATTCCATTTTCTTGATGGTTTAGTATAAACCTCATTCCATGATAGCGCAAATAACATGAAAAGGAATCATGATTATTTCGTACCAAACGAGCATCGAGAGTATCTACATGGAAGGTGCAGTGGAAGATTATTGAATCAAGGGCAGACAGAACTATGGAAGCTTTTCTGTCTGTGTGTACGGAAGGTCAAAACTACTTGACGGGCATTACAATTTAATGAGATTTGCTTACAGAGATAAAGGGAACATATATCACATGCATATAATGTGAGAATATATCACACAAATTTGAAGACAGAGGGTTTTTTCTAGTTAAACTTCCGGACCTACAATTCTTATCCAGTCACATGTACCTTTTATTGCATTTTCATAGTAGTAGAAGAATCACCAAGTAGTATCATCTTTGTCCGAAAACCCTTGTTTGGTAGTGAGGGGGCAATAGCTTTGGTTTCTATGCTTCTAAAGTAGACTTGTTTCATTGAAACCATAGGATGCTACTGCAGATTATGATATTTACTCTAGTACTCCGTCCTAGTACTCAATTCTGGGGGATGTTAGATAAGCAATTATTTAGTGACAATTCTCATATTTTGAACACCCAGTACATTTTTTTTTGTTGAATGAACCCTGGTCTTCCATTAGACATTGACTCTGTATTTTCTATAAATCTCTCTGTAATTACTCACTGCCTCTGTGTTTTTGTTCTGAAACTTAGTCATTGAATACCCTCGATGTTCGGATCTCAATTGGGAGAGTTTTCTGTTGAAGTATATATTTTGTATGACAAAATGAGCTATTGTAAGATTGTTGCTTGCGGCACTCTCAACTCTTTATTAGATTCCTTGTTCTAGCTTGTAGAATTTTGTCAATGGTCTCAGCCTAAACTCTTCAAGTTCTTGGGAAAGTTGAACAATAAATACTTGGCAAATTCTAGCGCCTAAAGCCGTAGTGTATCGTTGATGATTTCTCTGCATCAACTGATGCTAGAGTTTTGTGCTTAGGCAAAGTAGAGAAGAATTTATGAACAACGACATTAATGGCAAACGAATGAAGGTTAATTAGCCAAATTGAGGACGGGTAAGTTAAGGAAACAAACCAAACTTAAGGAGAACAAGAAGTTCAGGTCTAGATTATGCAAGTGTGCACAAGGGACTTTTAGGTTGTGAAACACTGATAACTGAAAATTGAATTTTAACCAAATTTACATAAATACAACATTCAAAGATCCTGAAACACAGAAAATACATATAACCAAACTATTTAATCTAAATTTGGGCCAATGTTTGCGATTACGTGCATTATGTAATGTAATCATCTTGTGTGGTCTCTTTAGCCCCTCTTGTTGGCGTTGCTGGAGTTAGTTATATTGATGATATGTTAAAAGTCAATCATGATGCATTTTGTTTGACGCTTATAAATTCATACTTCCTCCTTCCTGGAAAGTTTGTCACATTTGACTTTTTATGATCAGCACACATTAACTTTGACCATACATTGGTGTCAATCCAATGACCACAATGAAATTCTAAAACTTGTTATTGATAAATCACTTAATGATTTAAGTAACAATTACAATTTTTAGAATTTCTCTAAGATTATTAGATTGACACCAATGTTTGGTTAAAGTTCATTGGTGTTGACTGTAAAAAGTCAAATGGGACAAAATATCCGGGACAGAGGGTGTATTTCAAACATGCCAAAGATTACCGTGAGCATATATGATCTGGAAGAATGTCATGTGTTTGGTCAACAGTCATTTATGCATTTCGTTTGATGCTTATAAATTCATATTTCAAAATACTTATTTTGTATGAGAATATGAAGCTATTAAAGATTGCTTGCAACACTCTCTACCCTTTTTTAGAGTTTACTTGTAGAATTCTGTCAATGGTCTCAAGCCTAAACTCTTTTGAGTTACTGGTAAAGTTGAACATTTAATAATTGGCCAGTTCTAGCATCTAAAGCTTTTGTGTAGCTATGCTGATATATCCACAATAAGGTAATAGTAGAGTTATGTGCTTAGGGAAACGTAGAGAAGAATTCATGAACAACAATAAGATTAACAGAAAAAAATGAACTTTGCGAAATGATTGTTCAATCTGAAATTTGGCCGCTATTGTTCCTTTTTGGATTTTGAAACTTGCAGGTAATATCATAAATTGATTTCCGTTTTTAAGGTTTCATTGATTTCTTTGTTGCTTATATTGGGTTCTCATTTGACCCTCTTATATGAATAGAGAACAAAAAGGGGTTCTCATTTGACCCTCATTACACGGAACCATGTGACTAGACTTACTTGACCGTTCTTAATTATGAGCCATGAGATAACTCCATACCTTGTATGAATTCGCATTATAGCATATCTTTACCACTTGCATGGAGAGCATTTAAATTTAATTTCCCCCCTCTTCTTTCGATTTTCCTTTCTCACAGGGGATGGTCGGCTTATGCCTTTGCATTGTTACACGTCTTTTTTGCGGTCTTCATGGTCCTTACACGGTGGTTCAATCAAGGACGAACTGTTTACGAACTAAAGGTCTTGGCCCCTCCCCCTATGAACACAATGGAGCAACTCTTGGCTGTTCAGACTGCTATTTCTCAAGGGGAAGAACTTATCCAGGATGCTAACATTTTCCTCCTCAAGTTCCGTGCATTACTCTTGTCCATGTTCCCACAGGTTTGTATTCTCACCCCGCTTTTAGCTTTTTAAAGACTGTCATCCGCTTTTAGTTCTTCAAGTGTCCCCTCCGTCCCAAAAAAAGGAGCCATGTTGTACAACGGCAAACTTTTTAATGATATGGCTTTACTTGTATCTTCATGAAACTATGTTACTCACTCCGTCCCTAAATGAATGTCCAAATTTTGGGTAAGTTACTAAACCCTCCCTCATCATACATTAAGTTCTAATTCCCACTTAAACTTGCAATCCTATATAGATCATTGAGGGGGAATCAACCTACATATGCAACGTACTTTCGAGGTTTTTTCATGTAATGCAAAATAGTCGTTAGTGACAAATATGTGAAACGTACTTTTAAATACGTTATCAAATAATACAACGTACATCTATTTTTAACTTACGGCGTCAAAAAACTAACGGAGCCACTGACTTGGCACTGACAGCACCAGTCAGATCCATGTAAGCGCCATTTCGGCATTGACTTTGAATTCAATGATGTGGCCCTGACGTGGATCTGCCATGGCGCTGATGTTGCAGTGCCACGTAAAACGACTCACGTTAACTTTTGACACCCTAAGTTCAAAAAATAAGTATGTTGCATTATTGGCTAACCAATGCAAATGTATGTTGCCTATACTCCCTCCGTTTCATTTAAGTTGCAACATAGAGAAAAAATTGTAGGATTTAAGGATATAATATTTTATTAAGAATGAAAGGTGGTGAGGAGGAGAGAGAATTAGTGGGGGGGGGGGAAGCGAATGAGTGGAGAATAATAAGTGGTAGGGAGGAAGAGAGAGAATGAGTGGAGGATTATAAAATGATAAAAGAGTTTCCTTATTTGTCATTGTTGCAACTTAAGTGGAATGCCCAAAATGGCAAATTGTTGCAACTTACCCGGAACGGAGGGAGTATAGGTCACTAATGAGTACATTGAATTATCTGTTATTTTGGTAGTAGTACGTTGCACAATTCACTATAATTATTCCAATCATTGTTTTTTATATACTTGTATTACTAAAAAAAAGCTTAGGTTCAACATTGTCGCGAATGCCCCTCAAAATGAAATATGGACATTCATCTAGTTTTTCTTACCTTTTTGGACGAATGAAAATGGTAAGTGTGATTGTTTTTGGGATTGAGGAACTAAGATTCATAATAATTTGGGATTTGGCTATATATAATGTGCATTTTCTTGAGATTAATATATGCTTGTTTTTGTTTTTGTTTTTGTTTTTTTTAGGCAAGTGAGAAGCTGGTGGTCGGTCTTCTGGTCATTGCGGTGATTATAACGTTTGTACCCAGTAAATACTTGATTCTACTCATTTTCTTGGAGGAGTTTACAAAATACTCGCCTATAAGGAAGGCAAGCACGGAAAGATGGTCGAGGAGATTGAGAGAGTGGTGGTTCAGCATACCCGCTGCCCCCGTTGTTCTCGAAAGAATAAAAGAGGACAAGAAGAAGAAATGATGTAAACTTATTTGTACATATACTTTGCTCTAAAAAGAATATCCAGGACTGTAAATACATAAGGATAAAAAAGAAAAATAGCAAGTTAGTTTGTGTTTGTTTGCTTGCTGCCATGTGAAATGTGATTCAAGGTTCTTTCATTTCAGTAATATGCTTATGCAACTTGAATTAAAATCATTATATATTTTAGATTATTGATTGCTCCTAACACATGTTTGCATACAAACAAGGTATACTGGGGGGCATAAAATACAAAATATTCACAAAGTCTTGTTCACAGATCTCTAATGGAAATTAATAATTAAACCTTCAATTACTCCCTCCGTCTCAGAGAGTAAGAGTCATACTTTCTATTATACTTTCTATTTGGTACGTTCCAGCGTAAGATTCTATTTTTGGTACGTTCCAGCGTAAGAGTCTTATTCCTAAAATGGCAAGGAATCTTTATTATTCATCCAACTCATTATCTCTCCTACTTTACTTTTACACTCACAACACCAATAACCTTACTATTCCCTTTCACTCATTCTCTCTCTTACTTTATTTTTACGCTCACAACACTTAATTCACATTCATCGTTTCTTAATCTCCGTGCATTTGAGAGGTAAGACTCTTACTCTGGGACGGAAGTAGTAATTAGTAAAGGAGGCATGATAAAATTTTATAAGTAGCTTACAGGAGAATGGTGATTCCTCCGGTACAGAAATCTAATTTTCGGTTTGCTATTAATTTTCCTTGCCAAAAAAAAAACCACACTGATTTTCTCATAAAATTTAGAAGCCCAGATTTACTTACCCGCCAAATCCGTCGCATCCCCACCGTCTATAATTATGGTGAAATCACACATAGAATAACTACTTCCCGATAGCCACTCACACTTATAAATAAACCACAAATCCTTGTCCACGTGCATGAAACTACAAATTCTCAACTTGAAATGACCAAAATACCCTCACTTACCTTATCTGGCATAAATCTAACTTCACATTCACCAAACACATAACCACAACCCGATATTTTAGTTTATACAATAACAATAAAAATAAGAGAACTAATTTCCACATGTTACACTCCACCTCCTTAATCTTAGCCTATTTATAGTACCACACCAAACTTTCACCTCATTCATTGAAATGAGTCCTAAACAACCATTCCATCCAAAGATAGAAAACAACAATGGCTTGTATGATTCACCATCATCCCACCATCTCCATTCAAGATCAACAAAGAATCCTACTCAATCAAGAAATCTTCCTCCCCTCCTTCCTCCGCCTCCTCGACCTGTCTGGCCCCCAACACTCCGGCTCTGATCAAGCAGCCTCAGCACCACCGCCCGCCTGTCATCATCTACACGCATTCCCCGAGAATCATCCACACGCATCCACGCGATTTCATGGCATTGGTTCAGAAGCTGACAGGGTACACGCAATGTGAGGATGATCCCCCTCCACAGCCTGATGTCAATAATAACGGATCGCCAGGTGGGAACGACGTGAGTGCAAATAATAATAATAGTAAAAGTCCTAATAGTAACGAGGATGACGAGTCTATGAATTCTGTTGTTACGGATGAAAATGGGAGTTGCTTGAGCGACCCTACGGTGAATTCTTGTTTCATGCCACCACCTTTGTTTGATCAACATTATTCTTCTTCTTCTTCTCCGTGTTTTAATAATCTTCCGTTCTTCCCACCAAACACTTCAGATTTCATGTGTTCAACGACGAATATGACCACAAGTTCATCATATCACGGCTACGTGGATCCGTTATATTTTATGCCTAGTAATATTAGAAGGTCGATGTCTTCGTCATCTTCGTTGGAGGGGTTGAAAGACTATTCGGATATTTGAAACCACCAAATTCTATAGCATTTGAACTCTTGGTGTGGATAAAATTCAGGTTATTTTGATCCTCTTTTTGGGTTGAGCAGTTTGATTTATTTATTTATTTACTATTCTTTTGTATTAAAGGGAAAATAGAAAAATGTAATTCCTTGTTTAATTCGGCAAATGTTACCAGTTAAAATAATGAGCAATCTTTCTTGTTTTTCCCTTTGTCAAGAAAGCTACTTCTGTTCCAAAGGAGATAAAAGTAGATTAAAATCCATATTTTTGTACATACTCTATTGTGAAAATGAAATTTAAATTTTCGATTTTATGCATTTTCATTAATGATCTTGGCATATTGATTTAGTTGATTGTGTCTAGTCTAATCTTGACATTTTATTTTGCTGTATTTGTTTTTTTCTGGATGTATTATGAATGTGGAAAGTGTAATAAGAGAAAGAATGTGATGTAGAGAATAGTGAGTGAAAAGTTATTGTGAGCGGGAAAGAATAGTGAGTGAAAAGTTATTGTGAGTAGGAAAGAAAATCTCATTGTATAAAAAAAATATTACTCATTCTGTCCCTAAATAAATGTTAACAAAAAAACATACAAATTTACTCTTTATCAAGAGCAAGTTTGAATTTTTTTGGCCTCATTTAAGGATAGAGGGAGTATAAACTTTTTTGTGGAAGTGTTTAGTTTGTTATGAGACACCCAAAAGATAATATGTGTAGTTTCAACTAGGACGCATGGAATATAAAAAATAGTAATAGTGAAACACGCTTTACAAATATAATGATAAAAGTGAAACACGCTTTATAAATAAAATAATAAAAGTGAAACACGTTTGAGAATAGATAAAATGAATTCTGCTCGTTTGAATTTCAAAACAGAGTTGGATAATCTGTAACTATATTTATCAAGAAATATAGATGTATCGACATTCTGAACCATCGTACTTTGCCCAAACTTCATTTATAGTCATTCATATTTCTTTTTTAGTTGTTTTAACATTGAATTCAAAATATAAAATATAACGACATCCAAAATTGTCAACAGTACCTAACAAATGTTAAGTTTAGAAAAGTTAACGAGAGTAAACAACCGTGATCTTCACTTCATCTCCACCTTTGGTACACCCATCCAACGCATCAACGCCGCCAAGTCAAGCTCGTCGTCCATGGTTGAGACTCATACTCTGACCGCTAGTTGAATTGGTAAAACTTAGAAGATCATTGAATGAAATCAAAGCTGAAACCAGAAACACAATGTTTTTTCAGACATTTTCTTCGTAGAAAACGACAATGTTGCGAATGATACTAACTAATTGTTACTCCCTACCCTATTTTAGTTCGTCTCAAAATAAATGTCGCCTTACTAAAAATATGGTATAAAATTTGGTGATATACTTTCAATTCTAATATGCACAAGCATTACAATGCCATAGGAGGAGGTGTCAGTGGCGTATCCAAGTTTTAGACTTAAGGTATGCAAAACTTAATGCAATTTTTTTTAAAAAAATCCAAGATAAAATAATATAATTTTTACAAATAAAAATAAAGATTACAATGTTTTTCGACGCAATAACATTTCCTGAAAGAACTTTATGACTTCATCAACGCTTACATTGTCTAGTACATCTTTTTCAACATAAGACACTAAAGAATTTTTAGCATATCATCTCGCACATGATTAAGCAACTCGGACTTCACAAGCTTCATAGCAGAAAATATCCTTTCGGCTGTTGCAGTTTCAACGGGTAAAATTAATGAAAATTTGATCAATAAATATACCAACGAATGAATCCCCTTAATCAAATAGTCAACAATATTAAGTATTTAAATCAACAATACATCAACAGGTTTATTTCATTTTAAATTTATAAACAAGATCCCCAAATGAATCATCAATTTTCAATTTTAAAACCCTAAAAGTGAACTACAAAAAGTACCTTTTTGAGATTGAGACATTGCCGAAGTGTGAGAGAGGATCAGAGGAAGGAGAAGTTAATTTGGAGTTTCTCAGTAGGCTGCCCGTCACCATGAGTGAGGTCTTGCCGTGAATCCGTGATGCCGTCGACTGGAGAGGAAGCGGAGTCTCGCGGACGGATGACAGACTATGAAAGAAATATCGTGATGTGAAGAAATTAAAATGGCTTTTACTTTAACTTTTTTCATTTAAACATTTTGCACCCCTTCAAAAATAACACTTTACACCTTTATAGTTAATTTTTTTTAAAAATATAAATACTTGGTAAAAAAAATAATCAAAAAGTAGGGTGTGCGGGTGCCCTTCCTGGCACCACACTACATCTGCCCTTGGGTGTCACTCTATTCATATGAATTGATTAGGGCAATCAAGGAAAGACAACTAAATGCTTAAAAACATTAACTTGTTAACTATAACATTTATTGCGGAATAGAGTGAGTACTTCTGTTAATTTCTTGAGTTTTTTTTCTAACTTTCATTCGGTTTCATTAGCTTCTATTACGCTTTTGTATTCCGTAGGAGGGCTGGACGCGGGTATTTAATGTGTGTTTTGAGTAAATTTGTTAAAATTGTTTACAAAAATACATGAATTGTTAAAAAGATCTTAAACAAAGTACAATGACAATATCGATGTGCCATCATCCGGATATAATTCTAATTTCCTCCATAAAAAAATCTTGATATAATTCTAACATACTCCCTCCGTCCCATTTTGAACTTCAAAAATTTCTATTATAGATGTCCCATTTTAAACTTCAAAACCCAAAAAGGAAAGTTTTTAGTACTTCATTATTTGTGGCCCCACATATCATACTCATAACAATTACCCACTAACTATTTATTACACCACTTTCTCTCTTACCAAACCATCTACACTCACAACACATCACTTTTTTCTTAAATCTTGAACTCAAATTTTTTTTGAAGTTTAAATGGGACTGAGGGAGTATGGAGGATAAGCTTTTTCACTATTTCTACATTATAGTAGTAAGAGAAGGGTTGTATAGTTATAAATGGTGCTACTTCTGTCCCAAAATGAATGCTCGAAATTACTCTTAATCAGTGTTGTATATGTATATGGTACTATAACTATTTTTAAAATAAGTCCCAAAATAAATGAATGAAATTAATGAAGCGTAATTTCAGACATTCAGTTTAGGACAAAATAGTACACTAGTAAAACCAAAACAAAAATTACTAAAAAAGTCCACTAAAACCAAAATGGTCATATGATTAGGGGTGGCAAATTGGGTACTTTGGGTTTATCCATTAAAGTTAAAACACCCGGGTAACCCAATGGATTTTTAACTTTAATGGGTAAACCCAAAATACCCAATTTGCCACTCCTACGTATGATAATAAACGTCTAAAAAGTGCAATAAAATGAAAACGATGGCATTATTATACATGATAATAAACGTCAAAAAAGTGCAATAAAATGAAAACAATCGCATTATTATACATGATAATAAACTAGTTTAAACTGCAGTAAAACCAAATTGATGCACTAATCATACAGATATAATTCCTTTCGGAAAAAAGAAATAATACAAATATAATCAGTTTTAACGGCCAAAATAGTATCCTAACAGTACAAATGACCGAGAAGTGGTCTGATAGTTTTGTGCTTAATTCATGCTTAACAAATGCATATCTCGTTCATACTTGATAACTGAGAATCGCATAAAATAGATTACAAGGGACTAAACAACATGTTGGCGGCCGATAAATCCAGTTTCGCTAACAAAATTAACGGTCTAGAACATGAAACAAGAAATCCCAAAAATAAATACGGAACAAAATGCAAGAGAAGCTAACCATACAAGAAGAGATCTATCTCATATTCCCATAAGCTTAGGCAATATGTTCTGCAAGACTGAGAATCTTGACATGCTTCTTCTTCCTTAATTCATGGGGGACGGGCCCAGAAACACGGGTTCCAATCGGTTCCCCTTGCTTGTTAACAAGTACAACCGCATTATCATCAAATCTTACTCACTCCCATCGCAACGACCTTTCTGCATGGCAGCCCGAACAACGACGCCATAAACAACCTGCCCTTTCTTTACTTTTGACCCTGGTTTGACTTCCTTGACCGATGCAACTATGGTGTCTCCTAGCCTCGCTCCTTTCTTACCCTTTAATGCTTGTATGCACATTACTGTTTTTGCACCGGAACTGTCCACCACTTTCAGCTTTGTCCTCATTTGTATGAACGTCCTTATTTGCTGTTTTGAACATACACGATGAAAAAAACAGGGGGATGACTTCAAGTTAGGATAGTTCATTGCATCAGATATTAATTACTGTGTGGGTAAAAAAAAATTTGCCACTGCGATGGGAAAGCATAATTCATTCTAAATAGTACCTTGTCCCAAAATAAAAGCCCAAAATAACTTCATCTAACGAAGCTTTCCATTTAGCCATACAAAGTTACATTTTTACACTTTGGTAAATACTCCACTATAATGCGCCTAACCTTTTAGCATAGAAAATTTACATCCTTACCCTTTGATGAATACTCTTCCATAATGGACATAACTTTTTAATAATAGAGTTAATATTAACCTAAAATTGTGTGCCGATCAATGGAGAATCTTATTTTATAACTGATGGAATACTAGACTTATAATCATTAAAGAAATGCAAGTATAGAAAGGCTTCAGCCAATGAAGAATACCATATAGATACCCGAAATGTATCAAAATATTCTAGCTAACACCAACTTAAATAAGTTTAGCTAATACTGTCATCGATTAAACCTAGTTAACCCTAATGACAAGATGTTAGAATGCAAAATCAAGCAAGACACAATAATATAAGGAATGTTTCACCCAGTTTAATAGAATACATTTGACGACTGTCAAACCTGGATATTCAGTATTACATTGTTTTGGGAGTTCGTGGCTGTCACTTTATGTTTATATAGGATTACAATAAAACACTAAACCTAATTAAGCATAGAAGCCCGGAAAAGCCCTAAAATTTTTGGATTCAATGCTATAACTCGACATCCTTGCCCTCAAAACATAAGGCTTTTCCAGTAATACCCCTTTGAGTACCTCAGGATCCATGTAAACACTTACCAACATTACTTTTCTAGATTGCCCATTAACCCGCTGATTGCTCCCACTGCCTGTGCAATATTTGAGCAATATCAGGCCTCGTACATACCATAGCATACATGAGATTCCCAATAGCTAAAGCATATGGAGTCTTTTGCATTTGAGTCTTTGTTAGATAGCTTGAACTGCCTACCAAACGATATAGTGGCAGGTTTTACATCCTCCACGTTGAACCTCTTAAAGACCTTCTTGATATATTTTACTCCCTTTGTCCCGAAATGATCTTCTCATTTGCTATTTTTCATTGTCCCATAAGGTTCTTCCTATTTCTACATATTTGGGCTTCAATGTGCATAAACGCAACATGACTAGTGAAGCAAGTGTTCATATCCTTAATAAGTTTGAATAATCAAATGTGAGGATCATTATGGATGGAGGGAGTACTTGTCAAAGTTACAACTTACCCGCCTTTCTATACGATCATTATGCATGACCAAAATTTGCTTCACCTCTAGAGCACTAGAGCCTGTTATCAACATGACATCCACATATATTAGCCGGATGATATAGCTATCGTCAAACATCTTCAAGTAGCAACAATAATCCACCTCACATCTGACAAACTCAATGTCATGCATTAACCTATCAAACTTCTTGTACCACTGTTTTGGAGCTTGCTTCAACAAATACACGCTTTTCTTTAATTTGTTAGCTCGTTGTTACCCTTAGACACATTCTGGTTTGCTTCAACTAAATATCCTCAGAATCACCATGTGTAGACACCGATCGTGCCAACCAACCTTTTAACAGGTCTAACCGACAACAGTTGACCTAGAACCCTGACAGGCTGCCAGGGAAACCTATGTAGGCTAAGCATAATTTGGAAATACTAAGTCCAGATTCATAAACAGGCGGAAAAACAGGTAGACAGGAGATAACCTCCAAAAACGTGGTGCCGGGACCCCAAGTTAAAAAGGAATCCTATTTTCAGCAAATGAGGAATTCCTCAAAATACCCTTGACCCTTAAAATATAATGAAAACTTGATAAATATTCCAGCAACTTATTAATTAACCTAATAATAGCTCATAATAAGACTCAAGTAACATAAATTGGGTTCTTAAGATCTTGAATAGGCTCCGCCTCAAACTCCCGTAATTTAAAAAGCTTGCCGTGCTCTTATATTTGCTTTCCCTAGAACCTTTTGTGTCCCACATCAAATGTACCGTCGTGTCCTGTTTGTTTTCAAGTATAAGAATTTGTATTGCTTTCAAGTTTCTCACCAAATCGTAAATCTTCATACATATGACGGATTGGCTTAATCAAATCATGATAATCATTTCAAACAACTTAATGATGACTCTTGTGGAAGAGGAAGACATGAACATGCAAACAACTAATTGTAACTGATCAAAAGAAAGCATTGAAATTTTGACCACCAGAAATAAATCATGATCAATGGACATGTAACACTATCTTAAGCACGGACTCGGGCTAAACTGAAAGCCCAACACTTAGCCAACCCTCCTTAATATACCCTCCGCTCCGCGCACTGCCTGCCGAACTCTCCTAAAAAGTCTGACTGGCGGCCACCCGTTTGTATGTACAATTCTTTTTGACTAAGCTCCTTATGTTTTATGTGTATTTGTGTAATTCTTTTTCTTTTCTAAAAAACGATGAATGAAAAATAAGACCGGCTATGTAGGAAATAACATTAAACCTCCTAGGCGAAAATTAGTAGTTAAAAAAAGTGAAATAAGCAAAAGACAGAGTCTTTATATGCCAGTTTACTTATTACTTTCCAATCACGCCCCTTGTATTCAAAAGGATGTCGTAGGTTGCTAAAAAAAAATCAACGTTTGCCGACACGCAAGAAGAGTGCCCTCAACATCTAGCATAAATGGTTACTTTCCTAAATCAACCAACCTCTCATTTTTAGAGGTCAAAAACCAATCAGTCCTCAACTTCTCGCTAAAAGCTTACCACCTAAATGCGTCTTGAACTTCTCGCTAAGAGGTTACGCCACCTAAATCAGCCAGTCTCTCATTTTTAATGTTAAAGACCTGTGTGTGTACTAAGAGCCTCTCACCTTAGCCAACTCCCAGGTCGGCCTCCAACCTTTAGAGATTAACACTTAGACACTCATATTCTCGAGACCAGTCTCATACTTTCTTTAGTCTTTCTAGTCGATCTTTGCCTCGTTGTTTTAACTTCTCACTTTTAGAGGTCAAATTGAAGATTCCCTAATAGTAAAATGGTCAAAATATATTTCACTCTACAGGAACATATGGAGTACTATCTTAAAAACACAGCATAAGTTTAGTCAAACCACAACTGCTCTATGGTAGTTGCCTTTATAAATGAAATGTCATATCTTTTCAAATTATAAAACAACATCCTAACTTTATAGAGTTTAAACGAAAAAAAATTGTCTGATTTCAAGGATAGTTGAATTCATTAACGATTCAAACTAGCAATGTGGCGGCAGGAAAAAAAAATGAGGAAAAATCTCTAGGGTGGCAAGAGTGAGCTCCTATTAAATAACCAGGGAAACGTGCCAAATCACTGCATAGTAATACTTGTACAATAGGATACACAAGGGGGGGTGTTTTTATCTCTCTTCTTTTTTCCAGATAGAAAATGGTTGTATTAGACCTAAGGGGTGTTAGCCAAGAAAAAACTTAGTACCTTCCCAAATACCCATGACGTGGATGTGAACATGGAGTGATACCCCAAACCTACAGGAGACTTATTGCTCCTTCACATGTAAACATAGGCAGCAAGTGCATTACTAAGGAAATATAGGCCACGAGACGGTCCGCAGGTGAAGTCCTTTATTCCCTGCGAAAGCACTCAAGGGTCTAGCTTATAGTCTAACTGAAAGTTTTGAATCGGTTGTTAAAGTACAGAGCTTTGCCACACTCCCCTGCTCGGTTGAACATGTGTTGCTCAACAAGTGCTCGCCAATTCATAGCTTCACTTCACTACTCACTTTTTTTCCATCGAGGTGCAGCCTGGACTTGGAATGCAAATGTCAGGAACAAAGTTGTACACATGCTTGATTTTCATAAGGGGGCGCTCAGAGTTGAATGAAATGAAAACGATATGGACCTTAGAACAGAGAGAATACTAGTATAGCTTACCAAAATAAACGTGAAATGCATTACAACCTTATTATATAAACATTGAAGTGTTAAAGTAAGGTCAGATCAACGAACATACTAACCTGAGTAAAGAGATCACTGCGAGCCATCTCCTCCACCGGTGATCTTAGTGAACCAAAAGAATGACTGGCGAGACCGCCCAACAATGAGCGTGCCGCTTTATCACATCAAACAGAGGTATGATCAGAAAATCAACAAACAATAATATACAAACTTAAATAAAAATATAAAGATCATGGAGAAATCATCATTGCGCATTTGACTAAGGAGGTCATTCAAGAACCAGTACAAAAAAAAAAAAAAAAAAATCTAGCAACACTCACAAAGTCCAGGGTATCTCGACATTTTAATCAAAAGAAATGCAAGCTGAATAAGGAGTAGTCGCAATAGCTTTAATAGCATGAGAAAATCAAACAAGCTAACACATACTGCCTCCATCCCAAAATTAATGTATACTTATTGTTCTGGTCAAGAATAAAAACTGACATTAATTTTGGGGAAAATGCCGTGATATACCTAACTCCTCCCACTGTCCCAAAATAAATGCACATTTTTTTCTCAAATTCACTCTTGATCAATTTGGACATTCAACTTTGTGACGGAGGGATTAATTAACAAATCCAAACATTTCGAAATCTACAAGAACTCGTACCATGAAAGCATTTAGAAGCTGAATATGCAGCCATTCCCACTTATCAGAAACTGTGTTATCTTCAATCTCTGGGAAATTAATTATCAAAAATTAGGCTTCTAAAAATAACAAACATCAAAATCAGATGAACATAAATAAAAAAGCACAGATAAATTACAAATACCAGTACATGTAAGACGCTGAGAATTCACAGAATAGGGTTTTAGTTTTCAAAATGTCGAGGAGTTTTGATGGTAGAAGAGACGCAAAGTGAGATGGAGAGAGAAAGGGTGAAATTTGTTCTGGGCCAAAGTCTACTACGGCGCTGGAATGCTGGATCTACTTCACAACGTCTCATAATGGGCCTTTCGTGCTCTTTTAACTTTTAAGTTTGTATTACTCCCTCCGCTTCGGAGTAAGAGTCATACCTCTCATTTGCACGTGGATTAAGAAATGGTGAAAGTAAAATAAGTGTTGTGAATGTAAAAGTAAAGTACGAGAGAGAATGAGTGGGAGGAAATAGTAAGTTGACTGGTGTTGTGAGTATAAAAGTAAAGTAGGTGAGAGAATGATTGGGATGAATAGTAAATATTCTTTGTCATTTTAGGAAAGAGACTGTTACTTTGGGACGTACCAAAATAGAAAGTACTCCCTCCGTCCCAAAATGATATTCTTATTTGTCATTTCTCATTGTCTCAAATTCTTCTTGTTTCTACATTTTGGCAAAAAAAGTCCATAAACAAAACATGGATAGAAAAGCAAGTGTTCATATCCTTATTAAAAAGTTTGAATAGTCAAATAAGAAGATCATTTTGGGACGGAGGGAGTATGACTCTTATTCTGGGACGACGGGAGTAGTATTTTTCTTTTTTCTTTTTTTTTTGAGTTGACCATTGACATTTTAAAACATACTTTGATGAAGCTTCGATTCTAATCACTTTTTATCTTTTTTTTTTAAACAGCTTTAACCACTCTACATATTATACGCGTTCAATTTACCAAACACTCGAATTTCATCCATAAATGTTACAAATTTAACAAAATGTTAGAAAAGTTAACAAAATGTTAGAAAAGTTAACGAAATGCTAGAAAAATTAATAAAAAAGGAAAAACTGCAAATATAGTACCTGAACTATTGGGGTTATTTTGGATTTGGTACCTGGACTCTCATTTTTTGCACCCGTCATACCCAAACTCTAACTTTTACTGTATCCGTCATACCTACCACTAACGACATCCATTTTTCTCAGTTAAGTCATCATGTGACCATACACGTGATCAATTTTGCAGGGGTAAAATAGGAAGACAAATGTGACGAATGTTAAAAGGCGTTAAATTGTTTAGAGTGGTATCAATTTCCCCAAATCAAAACAAAATTAGGTCGGCGGCTTAACGGGCGATTATCAACAACGACATTGCGATTCTGAAGGACGGTGATTTTCAGGGTTTTGGAGCTGAGATCGTGAAATGGCGAACATGTTATGGCGAATTAGTGGAGGGAAACAGGTCTCACATTTGTCTTCCTATTTTACCTAGGGCTGTGCAAAAAATATTGGAACCGGACCGGACCAACAAAACCGGATCGGACCAATAAAAACCGGACCGAACCAATGGTATTGGTTTGGTTCTGGTTCCAAATTCATTTAGAACCGGTAATTGGTCCAGTTCCGGTTTTGAAAAATATATACACGGTTCTGGACCGGACCGGATCAATCATATTTACATGTATATATATTACTAATATGCTATTATATATTATATATATTTCTGATTTTACACCAAAATATAAAAACAAAATTCTGACTATCCTAATTGTAGACATCTCCGAATTAATACAGAATCAATACAAGGGGTTATATTTTATGTTTCTGTTATAAAAACAAAATCTTTATTCCCTATCAGCAATGTTAAATGCACCAATCTCCACAGGCCTATGGGTTGGTACATTAATGCTTCATGAAATGTTAATATTACAACCCCGATTACATAAACTTGTATTAAATGCCAAAAAAATTGTATGATAAGTAATATGTAGAACCGGACCGGAACCGGACCAATAGAACCGGACCAATGAATCCGGTTCTGAAATATATTGGTTTGGTCTTGGTTCTAATTTTATATAGAACCGAACAATTGGTCCGGTCCCGGTTTTGTGAAATTTTGATAAAAACCGGACCGGACCGGACTGTGAACACCTTACCCCTGCAAAATTGATCACGTGTATGGTCACATGATGACTTAACTGAGAAAAATGGATGTCGTTAGTGGTAGGTATGATGGATACAGTAAAAACTAGAGTTTGGGTATGACGGGTGCAAAAAATGAGAGTGCATGTACCAAATCCAAAATAACCCCAATAGTTCAGGTACTATATTTGCAGTTTTTCCTAATAAAAAATAACCAAAGTTAACCAAAATATGTAGAGATAATGTTTTCATAAAAGAAAATTAGTTTAAGATTAAAAAAAATGAAACTGAATAGTGGCGTATCCAGGATTCACAGTGAGGGGGGTCAAAAATTAGCAACATTCAAATGGAGAGTAATTTGGACATATGCCAAATGGTATATGCCAAGAAACTAAATAGGAGATTCAATTTGGACATAATATGTCACTAAGACTAAGGACATATCCTGGGACTTGGGATCCAAATGGTCTATTCTACTGACTTGCTAAAGGAAAAATGGAGAGTACTTATAGAATAGCAATCAACGATGATCAAGAAAATTAAGACAAGCAAGTACGAATACCTATAAATAGTTGGACGTGTATATCAATGAGCATAAAGAATTCAAGATAAAAACAATATGACAAAAATTTGTGTGAGACGGGTTTTGTTGAAAGATTAAATGGTTTGCCCCATGAGTGGGGCGAGACAAGCTCATTTCCTCTCAACGAGACCCGTCTCATGTGTGAGACCGTCCCACACAACACTTCCTCGATACAAACACACTTGTCTTCCCAATCACTTCCATGGTTAACAAAGTTTTTTTTTTTTAAAAAAAAAAAAACAACATATTTTTATTAGCAAACACACAAAGTTTGGAGTTGGTGTTGAGAAATCGTGTGGGGAGAGGAGTATGATGTTAATATTGTTTATTCACTCTCAAAGATTTACAATGACCTAACCATATATTTATACTAAAGCCTAAACCCTATTCTTGAGGAATACTCATCTTCCTAAAATACATCAACTAAATAAAGTAAACTATATCTCTTAATAATAAGGTAAAATATATTTCTTGATTCTATCTTTATTTTACTTGATCTTCTCTTGATTCTTTCTTCATTTGACTTGATCTCAGTTGACTTGGTCAAGCTCGTCAATTCCATTCGGTCTCGGTCCGATCCATCGTAAGCTCCAACTCCCCCTCCCCTCAAGTTGGAAGATCTACAACGTAGATACCCAACTTGCCAATATGACAATCAAAACGGGGAGAAAAAATTCAGTTTTTTTTTCATCGTCAGTCCACTTATGTGCAACGTTGAGCACACGAATGCTCGAACAACTTAACACACAAGTTGCTCGTCAGACCGCCCAAATTTCTTTTATCTTCATCGTGCTGCACTTGTGCAACGTCTGTTTCTAATTTTGGTTGTGAATCTGGTGCAAATTCCCAGGAGTTAGGCACCCATTAATTTCGAGCACCAACTCCGATCGATTTCACAGTTTGTTGTATCGGCGACGTCATTAGGGTTTCTTCACCGGTACAAATCTGTTGCCGACAACTATGGCACCACCGCCAGCGCTGTCGATTTTTGGTCTTCTGGTCGTGCCCTATCGTGTTCGTCTTGCACAATCTGTGCCACGAAGGCGAAAACTTTGTCATGAAAGGGTCCCTCCTCAACGCTTTTTTTCGTGCACCTAACTCTGGTCGATTTCACAGTTTGTTGTATCGGCACCGTTATTAGGGTTTCTTCGCCGGTACAAATCTGCTGCCGACAACTATGGCACCACCGCCAGCGCTGCCGGTTTCTGGTCGTGCCCTATCGTGTTCATCTTGCACAATCTGTGCCACGAAGGAGCAAACTTTGTCATGAACGGGTCCTTCCTCAACGCTTTTTTTCGTACACCTCTCGTGCCGCGAAGAGGCTTCCACGGGATCCTCCCATCATTTTTTCTTCTCTGCCATGTTGCCTACCATGGTAACGATTGTTTCATTGCGGAAGCGTATAGATATTCAGGCCCCCATATCGGAGGCTCTGAATACCATGTTGAGAAATCGTGTGGGGAGATGAGTATGATGTTAATATTGTTTATTCACTCTCAAAGATTTACAATGACTTAACCCTATATTTATACTAAAGCCTAAACCTTATTCTTGAGGAATGCTCCTCTTCCTAAAATACATCAACTAAATAAAGTAAACTATATCTCTTAATAAGGTAAAATATATTTCTTGATTCTATCTTTATTTGACTTGATCTTCTTTTGATTCTTTCTTCATTTGACTTGATCTCAGTTGACTTGGTCAATCTCATCGATTCCATTCGGTCTCGGTCCGCTCCATGCAGTCTGATCCATCGTAAGATCCAACTTTTGGCAATCCAAAAGTGACGGACGCTCAACCCAAGTGGTGTGGCTTTCGTTAACAAAGAACAAAGAATTTGCATTAAGCATATCCCTACATGCACTAAGAAGGTTGTCCAATGCAGAAGAACCATGTGAATATGAAGGCAATCCATCAAAAACAACCTTTGGATCCACCACAAATTCTATCTTTGAGTACCCCAAATCAACAATGGAGATCGCATAGAAAAAACCAAGGGTCACTCCCCCACCCTAATAATTATGTCTGTAGTTAGTGCCCATCTAACGACATCCAACAAAAGACTGTTTCGGTACGGAGCTTTTAACCATAATCCACCATTAGTGATACACAAACATAAATCAACGACGGGTATTTGACTGAGATGAGAACAAGAAATTTTCATAAAAACAACAAAAAAAATACACAAATTACCCAAAGCCCTCATCAAATCAAAGGAGGGAAATCATAGGCTCTAAACAAAAGAGAGAAATCATAGGCCCTCAACAATGGAGGGGAAACAAGGCAAAAACTTGCGTGAGACCGTCTCACACACAGGTTATACCATCCTCGTCCGCCCAGATCCAAGTCCAGCCAAGCAAGCTCGTGTCACCAGCGCATGCCATGTGGCGTATTTGAAAAAAAAATCTCCAGCAACTTTAAAATGCAATATCTTGATATTTTGAAGTAAAAACAAATCTGAAAATAGCATTGCGTTCGTCTCGACGAGATGAATCAAACTAGATAGGTCATGATATGGTTTGATTTTTTTTTAAAACATATTTTTTAACAAGCAAAAAAATTGTTCTGTTCGTCGTCTAAAATGTAACAGTTTTAATAAAAAAAAGTAAAAGTTTAGTCTTTAAAAAATAATATTTTTAGGGCCAATTGCAATTCGGTTACCTAAGTTTTACAAAATTTTGCAATTGGTTACCAGGTTTATCAAAGTTGCTATTAGGCTCCTCAGTTTACTGAACCGGAGCAATAGGTGTAAATCCCGTTACCTAGTTAAGAAACTAACGAAATGGAGCCCATGTGCGAAACATGTGAGATTTTAAGAGGGCAAACTTGCCATTTCATCAGAAAATTTAACGAAACTAACCAGGTTGGGAAAAAATTGATCAAATGTGTCCATATGTGTTAAAAATATAACAAATTTCGTTACTCAAACACCATTTCCATCAACATTAACACCACCATCTTCAACACCCTTACACCACCATTCTCACACCAACCACCATCCCACTGCCTAAACACCACATTTTACCTCAATCAAGAACCATTACCAAGAAACACGCACACACTCTGCTCACACGCATACACACCAGATTTAAAAAGAAACCCGAATTGATTTCAGTGTCAAAATACCAAAACAAACCCTAACCTGATTTCCAAGATCAAACCTCAAAGTGATTTCCAAAATTAAACCCCGACTTCGAAAATCAAACACACACACTCTGCACTCACGCACAAATTAAAATTTCTCTGGGTTTGATAACCCCAAATCGATTTCCAACTGAATCAAGAGATTGAGGGGTGGAGGATTTGGTTTAAGGCTCGAAATTGTAAAGAGAGATTGGGGGTGTTGAAGAAATCGAAGAGAATGAGACTGAAACTGTTTTCCACCATCTCCAATTTTGTTTGGGTTTGAAAACCCCAAAATAGAGCTCCACACTGAGGTAGTAGATGAAGGGGTAGGCTGAAACTAATCTTCTGATCTATGTTACTCCCTTTGTTTCAGAGTGAGCAGGGTGAAGACGGAGGCTAACCTGTTTTTTTTTCTTTCTTTTTTGCGTTACTTTATATGTTGGCGAAATGATGTATATGACCCTTAAGATATCACGTGTTTCCCACATGGGCTCCATTTCGTTAGTTTCTTAACTAGGTAACGGGATTTACACCTGATTGCTCCAGTTCAGCAAACACAGGAACCCAATCGCAACTTTGACAAACCTGATAACCAATTGCAAAATTTTGTAAAACTCAGGTAACCAAATTACAATTGGCCCATATTTTTATTATAAACTGTAGCAGCAGTTTTACAGAAAAATTTAAATAGTTTGATAGTTTTTGTGATTAGAAAAAATAATAATTGAAGTGTAACAGAGTGCATATATGATTATAATTTGTTATATAGATGAATGTAACAGATTTATAGAGTATATGTTACATTTTTTAATGGGCGAATTACATTTTAGGCCCCCAAGTTTGGGGGTCGTTCCTATGATGGGCTCTAAAGTATCTCCGTTAGCATTTTGGGCCCCAAAGTTGTCATTATGTTAGCATTTTGGGTCTTTTAACCAGTTTTGTAAGAAAAACCCGTTAAATGATCACGTGCGAAACACATGCCACCTAGCGGAGGAGAGTTTGAAATTGATTTAACTTATAGGGGGTTTACTGCACATTCTTAAATTTAATGGGCTTAAATATTAAAAATTCTTTTCCAAATTTAAAAAACCACAAATGAGTTCTAAAATAAAAATAAAAAAAAGAGTTTAATTATTTAAAAAAATGATTTAATTTTTCATATAATCTAATTCGTCAATACTCCCTCCGTCTCACTCGAATTAGGACAACCCAAAAATGGAAATGTTTTATTTAATGGGATCCACATTCACACTCACAATAATTTTCCACTCATTATTATCTACCCTACTTTCTCTCTTCTACTTACTTTTCATACTCACAACACCTACTCCACTAACACTTTTTCCTTAATCCCCGTATCCAACCCAAAAATCCTAATTCGGGTGGGACGGAGGGAGTATGTTGATTGTCACTATTATACTTATTTTTTATACATTGTTATAGTTTTCTTAGTAGAAAATGTGTTTTTTTTTAAATTAATATCCTTAAATAAATATTTTCTTAGTAGATCTGTACTGCAGCTGCAAGATTTGGGAAAAACCCGCCGGTGTCGGAGCAGGAGCAGTGCGTCGGTGACGGGGCTGCAGCAGATCTGGGAACCTTTAGGGCACCTGGAATGTCGCCGGATAATATGAGGTTCGGAAGGAAAGGGAGGCGGTCAAAGGAGGAAGGGGAGGGGTCGCCGGCAGTAGGGTAGGGGTCGCCGGAGGAGATGAAGGAGGTCGCCGGATGTGTGGAAGGGGTTGCCGGTGACGGAGAAGAAGCAGATCTGCAGGATCATCGGCGTTAGGGGAGGGGTGGTGTCGCCGGAGGTTGGGAGGTGAAGAGAGAGAAATGGAGAGATAGATCTAGAAATGGAGGGAGATAGATCTAGATCTATACCTGAAAGAAAGGGTGCCGATGACGGAGAGAAAGGTGCGCCAATGACGGGAGATAGGTCGTCGGGGCTAGGGGAGGTGTGGGTCGCCGGGGTTAGGGGAGGGGTAAGGTCGCTGGGGTAAGGTCGCCGGGGTAAGGTCGCCGGAGGGCTTGCTGGAGGTGGAAGGTTAGAGAGAGAGAAAGAGAGTATTGACGAATTAGATTATATGAAAAATTAAATCAGTTTTTTAAATAATTAAACTATTTTTTTTTAGAACTCATTTGTGGTTTTTTAAATTTGAAAAAGAATTTTTAATATTTAAGCCCATTAAATTTAAGAATGTGCAGTAAACCCCCTATAATTTAAATCAATTTCAAACTCTCCTCCGTTAGGTGGCATGTGTGTGGCACGTGATTATTTAACGAGTTTTTCTTATAAAACTGGTTAAAAGACCTAAAATGCTAACATAATGACAACTTTGGGGCCCAAAATGCTAACAAGAGATACTTTAGAGCCCATCATAGGAACGACCCCAAACTTGGGGGCCTAAAATGTAATTCGCCCTTTTTTTTATTTAAAAAAAGAATAAGAATTCATGTATATAATCGTTTGCATTTCCATTGTTTATTTCTCAAACGAAAACAATCAAACTATTTCATTTTTTTGCAAAACTATTATGCTACATTATATAATTCCAATTGGTATATTCAACTTTTGTAATTGATAAATCATTAAATGTTGTACCAATATATTTTTTGCATAAATGAATGTAACAATTGTTATAATCAAATGTAACAGTAGTTTATTGGAGTAAATCTTATGTTATCCTCAATCATATTTGTACAAAAATATGGTTACATTTCGGAAAGAAATGTTTCATTTCAAAAAGAAATGTTACATTTTAAAATAGAAATTGTTACAATTGAGAAACAAAATTACATTCATTTATTATAAAATGTAAGATTAGTTTTTTTTATTGTCAATCTTATGTTATCCTTAATCCATTTCTGCAAAATTATGGTTACATTTCAGAAAAAGAAAATTTTAAAGTTGAAAAAAAAAGTGTTACATTCCTTTATAAAAAATGTTACGTTTTTTGGCGAGCAAAAAATAGCGGCAAAAAAAAATGTTTGAGGCCAAAAAATAAAATAAAATAAAAAATTGGGGGCGGGCCAGCAAATGGGTGGGTGGGTTGACCTGTAGATGGTCCATCTCACTCCGTGAGACCGTGGGAGTCCACCTCGGAAAACAAAGGCGCCACTAAAAAAATGTAGTGAGTTCGAATTCTGTTAAGGACATGTGTGGAGAAAAGTACATTTTTCGTCCCTCAACTTATCTATTTTTTACTTTTTGGTCGCCAAACCATTTTTTTAACTCAAGAATCCTCAAATTACATTTTTTTTACTTAAGAGTCCTTCAGTCTATTTGTTAGAATAGAGATCATCAAAGAAACAAAGAGAAGAAAATCTGCCAGCATTCCAGGCGGGCGCTTGAGGCATACCAGGCGGGCGCTCGGTTTGATCAGTTGGTCCGATTTCTGGAGGAGGCTTGTAAGCGGGCGCATGTGCCTATCCAGGCGGGCGCCTGGTGCCGCGCACAGTAAATTCGGGAATAGCAGTATTTTCGGGATTTCTCTTATGTTTAGGTTTAGGTCTTATTCTAGGGTGCCTATATAAGCAATGTTCCGCCCCCATACTCATTGTAACTCAGATTTAACATATTATAGTGCAAGATCCTGGCTTGGTAGTGCCCCCAGACGTAGTCAAACATATTGACGAACTGGGTAAACAATTTCTGTGTCTTTTCTTGCTTTGATTTCTTGTGCTTTGTTTGTGTGCTCTTATTGTTCTTGTGGGTTTGCTTGGGTAGTGGAGGGCCATATCCACAACAACTGGTATCAAGAGCTCTGGTTGGAGATCAGGGTTAATCGTAAGATTGGTTTATCAAGCGATTGGGTGTTGTCAAGCAATCAAGAATGGGCAAGGACAAACAGGCGGTTGAGAAATTTGATGGTTCTGACTACGGGTTTTTGGAGGATGCAAATAGAGGATCTCTTGTACAACAAAGATCTCTATAAGCCTCTAAAGGGTGTCAAACCGGAAGGAGAAAAGCAAGAAGATTGGGATCTCATGGATCGGAAGGCCCTAGGGGTGGTTAGATCTACTTTGTCAAAGTGGATCGCGAAGACTACCAAGAAGGCGAAGACCACAAAGGAGCTATTGGATTATCTTACTGAGAGATTTGAAACTCCATCTGCTGCAAACAAAGTTGATTTGATACGCAAGATGGGTAGTCTCAAGATGCAAGAGGGAGGATCCTTAGCTAAGCACATCGATGAGTTTATGGATGTTATAGACTCATTGACTGCGCTGGATATTACGTTTGATGATGAGGTTCATGCGTGCTTGTTGGTAGCGTCTTTACCAGGAAGTTGGAGCGGAACAGTGACAGCGATCAATGCTTCAGCGGGTAAGAACAAGTTGAAGTATGATGATGTTAAGGATTTCTTGTTGGGCGAGGAAAATCGTTTGAAGAAGTTGGGGACATCGTCTACTTCGGGATCGGCCTTAGCTACTACTAGCAGGGGATGGCCGGGTACTAGCAATAAGGGGAGAACTGAATCAAGGGAAAACGTAGTGGGTGGTAAGGGCAAGGCCGTGGAGATCAGAGATAAACTAAGGGTAGCGAAAGGATCGGTGCAGTGTTATCATTGCAAGGAGTTAGGACACTACAAGAAGGATTGTCCCAATCGTGGGGACAATTCGGTGAATGTGACAGTCGAAGGTGATGATGTACTGGTTCTGAGTGTTAGTAGTGCACTAGAATCATGGGTGCTGGATTCGGGGGCATCATTCCACTCTTGCGGGCATACAGAAGAGATGGAGAATTATACTTCCGGTGATTTCGGTAAGGTCTATCTGGCGGATGGCGAGCCTTTGGAATCAAGGGTAAGGGGGATGTCAGAATAGGAGCATCGGACGGGAAGGTCTTACATCTGAACGGGGTCAGGCACATTCCGGGTTTGAAAAAGAACCTATTATCAGTCGGGCAGTTGGACGAAGAAGGTTACAAGGTAACATTCGGCTGCAGGAACTGGGTTATTACCAAGGAGGATTCTGAGATCGCTCGGGGTAATAAGGAGGGGACATTGTATTTGGCGAATAACACCAAGGATAGTATCGCTGTGGCGTCAGCCAAGGGTGATACTGATTTGTGGCACTGTCGATTGGGTCACATGAGTGAGAAGGGGATGAAGGTACTTTGCTCAAAGGGACTACTACGGGTTTGAAGACAGTCAACGTGGGGATCTGCGAAGATTGTGTGTTTGGCAAACAGGCGAGAAGTAATTTCTCGAGGACAGGTAGGGCTTTAAGGGAAGCAAAGTTAGAACTGGTTCACACGGATTTGTGGGGACCATCTCCGGTAACTTCTCTGGGTGGTGCGTCATATTACATGACCTTCATTGATGATTCAACAAGGAAGGTCTGGGTCTACTTCTTGAAGGGGAAAGATAAAGCTTTCGAGGTATTCAAGAAGTGGAGGGCCTTGGTGGAGAATCAGACGGGACTTAAGCTTAAGTGCTTGAGATCAGATAACGGAGGGGAGTATGAGCTCGGGGAGTTTAAGGAATATTGTGCAGCGAATGGGATTCGTATGGAGAAGACTCCAAAGGGCACACCACAACACAACAGGGTTGCAGAAAGGATGAACAGGACATTGAACGAGCGGGCTAGAAGTATGAGGTTGAAGTGTGGACTTCCGAAGACGTTTTGGGCATATGCAGTTGACACGGCGGCTTTCTTGATCAATAGGGGACCATCGGTACCATTGGGGAATGGAATTCCAGAGGAAGCATGGAGTGGCAAGCAGGAAAATCTGTCCTTTCTTCGCATATTTGGCTGCGTTTCATATGTTCATATTGATTCTGCTGATAGAACTAAATTAGATGCAAAATCTGTAAAATGTATGTTTATTGGGTATGGCGGGGATGACTTCGGGTATAAGTTTTGGGAAGATCAAAACCATAAAATTATTCGTAGTCGAGATGTGGTATTCAATGAACAGGTATTGTACAAGGACAGAAAGGGGGCATCTGATGATATTAGTTCGGAACCGGAGGTTGTAGAGGTGGATATTCCAGACTCGGGTGGGAGCATGAGGTTCATGATGACCAAGGTCAGGGGGTCACTGAAGATGAACCACATACTCCGGAACCGGATATTCCGCTGCGTAGATCCAGCAGGTTGCGTGGATCACCTGACAGGTATACTCCTTCAAATTACTATTTGCTGTTGACAGATAGTAGGGAACCAGAATGTTATGCGGAGGCTGTTCGTAGTTCACTTTGTGATAAGTGGAAAGCTGCGATGGATGATGAGATAGACTCATTGAAAGCCAACAAAACTTGGGATTTGATTAAACTGCCTAAGGGGAAGAAGGCATTGCATAACAAGTGGGTTTACCGGATCAAGGAGGAGGCAAACGGCAGTAAACGTTACAAGGCAAGGTTGGTTGTAAAGGGCTTTCAGTAAAAGTACGTTATTGACTACACCGAGGTATTCACTCCTGTTGTGAAGATGACCACTATCAGAATGGTTCTGGGGCTAGTAGTGGCGAATAACTTGTTGCTGGAGCAAATGGATGTAAAGACGGCCTTCCTTCATGGGGATTTGGAGGAAGAAATTTACATGAGACAACCAGAGGGATATTTGTCTAAGGGTAACGAGGAACTGGTTTGCAGGTTGACTAAGAGCTTGTATGGCCTTAAACAAGCTCCTAGGCAGTGGTACAGGAATTTTGATGGATTCATGCATGACATTAACTTTGTCAGATGTGAGGCGGATCATTGTTGCTACTTCAAGAACACGGACAATGGGTATATAATCTTGCTGTTATATGTGGATGACATGCTAATAGCGGGCTCTAGCAGTAGAGAGGTAAACAGATTGAAGGCTCAGTTATCAGAACGGTTTGAGATGAAGGATTTGGGGGAGGCCAGAAAAATCTTGGGCATGCGAATTGACCGGAATAGGGAGTTGGGTAAGTTGGTTCTTTCACAAGCAGAATACGTTGAGAAAGTCTTGACAAGGTTCTGCATGGAAGAGGCGAAGCCAACAGGGACACCATTGGGTATGCATTTCAAGCTATCCGAGAAGGACTCACCTAAGGGCAAGGAGGAGTGTGACCAGATGGAGAGGACTCCATATGCTTCGGCAGTGGGGAGTCTAATGTATGCAATGGTGTGTACAAGGCCGGATATTGAACATGCGGTGGGAGTAGTCAGCCGGTACATGGGCAATCCTGTGAAGCAACATTGGGAAGCAGTTAAATGGATCCTGCGCTACTTAAAGGGTACTGCTGGTAAGTCTCTGTGTTTCTCAAGCAAGGATGTCGTGTTAGCGGGTTATGTTGATGCGGATTTGGCATCAAGCGATCTAGACAAGAGGAGAAGTACTACGGGCTATGTTTTCACATTGGGTGGTACGGCAATCTCCTGGGCTTCTAAATTGCAGAAGATCGTGGCTCAGTCGACTGCGGAAGCAGAATATGTGGCAGTGACAGAGGCAAGTAAAGAGATGGTATGGTTGCAGAACTTCTTGGGTGAACTTGGGAAGACGCGAAGTGGTAATGCTCTCTACAGTGACAGTCAGAGTGCAATTCATCTAGCAAGGAATCCAGCGTTTCATTCTAGGACGAAGCACATCGAGCTGAGGTTTCATTACATCAGCCATCTCTTGGAGAGGAAGATCTTAAGGCTGGAGAAGATTTTGGGATCGGAGAACCCGGCTGACATGTTGACCAAGGTTGTAAACCTTGAAAAGTTGAAGCTATGCATAGCTTCAATTGGGCTTGGAGAATAGGAGAGGAGGAAGGCACTACCATGATCGAGGTGAGCACTAGGAAGACACCAAGGATGAGTTGAAGAACGGATACGGGGCTTGTATACGCGGTTGATCTCTAGGTGGGAGATTGTTAGAATAGAGATCATCAAAGAAACAAAGAGAAGAAAATCTGCCAGCATTCCAGGCGGGCGCTTGAGGCATACCAGGCGGGCGCTCGGTTTGATCAGTTGGTCCGATTTCTGGAGGAGGCTTGTAAGCGGGCGCCTGTGCCTATCCAGGCGGGCGCCTGGTGCCGCGCACAGTAAATTCGGGAATAGCAGTATTTTCGGGATTTCTCTTATGTTTAGGTTTAGGTCTTATTCTAGGGTGCCTATATAAGCAATGTTCCGCCCCCATACTCATTGTAACTCAGATTTAACATATTATAGTGCAAGATCCTGGCTTGGTAGTTCCCCCAGACGTAGTCAAACATATTGACGAACTGGGTAAACAATTTCTGTGTCTTTTCTTGCTTTGATTTCTTGTGCTTTGTTTGTGTGCTCTTATTGTTCTTGTGGGTTTGCTTGGGTAGTGGAGGGCCATATCCACAACACTATTGACCATCCATATTGGCGTTAAATATTGCTGATGTGGTGCAATGATGTCAGCATTTTGAAGATGTGGCATAGCACCTTGAAAATGTTAGCTAATGTGGAAGTAGAACCCTCCCACCCTTCCTCTCCGTTCCATTCTCGTCACCTCAAACCCAAGCCTTCCATCCATTCCCCTGCCCACCCACCAGCGTTGGTCGCCCACACCGCGCCGCTCCACCTCCGCCCTAGTTTCTAAGTCCTGTTCCGCTTGCTCTTGCTTCTCCAGATTCGTCTGCCATCGTTTCTCAGTCCGCTCTCTCTCTCTCTCTCTCTCTCTCTCTCTCTCTTTGGAGATCTAATTTTGAAATTAGATCTAATTATTGATTCTCTGTCTTCTCTCCTCCCCCTTTTACCTTCGTTCATCTCTTTCGCCATTGGCAGCCGCCCTCACTTCCATACTTTGTATTGCAGCACCATCCAGAAAATGAAGCATATTTTGAAGTCAATCTTTTTGGAATGTACCCAAGAAAAATAAATTTGTTGTTAAATTGGGGATTTCGAATCTGTTAGGTCTTGAATTTACCTTTTTGTTCTCAACTCTATTTAGTCGATGGGTTCATAATCTATGAATAAAGATGCAAAGAAAAATGACAGAACTCAAATCAAAATAAAAATTCCTCCAAAACTGGTTTTATTGGGTTTTTGTGAGTGCCCACTGTTTTGCTATGAGATAGTTGTGCTGTTAATTTGGTTGTGGTAATGGTGATGATGATGGCGGCGGTGTGTTAGAGGCGGTGGCTGTGATAATGGTGACGATGGTGGTGGGTTTGGTGGCTGTTCCAATGAAGGTGGTGGCGATGATGTCAAGGTAGTGATTAAGGAGAGGTAGGATTTTTTCTTTTAGAGCCTTTTATTGTTATGAGATGTATTTTGTTGGTCTGCATTTTGATTTTTAACATTTTGACCCTTGTAAGTCCACATAATCATCCAAGAAGAAGATGTGTTCAAGTTGGGGAAGAGATTCTTAATATTACAGCTGGCGTCGACCAGCTTTGCGATACGGACACGAAGAAGAAGGCAGGCAGCGGAAAAAAGAGAAGAGCAAAGATTCCCGACCCAAAGCAAGCATGTTATTGACGCAACCAAAAATCTCTTGAATGAAGGTAGCTTGCTTACTTCTCAGCCACATCAATTTCACACTATTCTCAGCAAAGAGGCCTATATGCCGGATGCACAAGGTGGGGGCCCGAATGTGAGAGGTGAAGTGGAAGGAAGAAGGCTTCTTTGATAGATTCTGGCCAGCCCAACTCTTTTATTCTATAAGACTCTCGTTCTTTGGACCTATGACCGAACAAAAAGGAGTTCGTCACCCTCACATACACCAGGAGAAAAGGTTGTACTGTCAACTATGTAATCATATTGCCAAATAAGCAAAATGGTGAGTCAGCATGCCACACCAGCAATACTTAACGGCAATATGGATGGCCAATAGACGGAAGGACTCTTAAGTAAAAAAAAAACGTAGTTTGAGGATTCTTAAGTAAAAAAAATGGTTTGGTGACCAAAAAGTAAAAAATAGATAAGTTGAGAGACGAAAAATGTACTTTTCTCGACATGTGTGCTAGCCTATTTGTAGGCAATTTGATTTTTTTTGGAGTAGTAGGAAATTTGATTTGATGTAGCGTAAAGGCAGTTTATTTATTATTAATACAAAAAAATAAATTCAAGTAGTTTACATCCTAAATTATTGAATGCTTATTATTTACCCTTTTACCAAGAAATATTCTATATTTACAACTATCTTAATTTGGAGACAATCAATTTTTTTTGTTTTTATTTGTGGATATAAATTTATAAATCTTTAAAAAAATTATTTATTATTTTAACCCTTTCTATTAACATCGATGGGTAAAATAGTGAAAAACGTGAATTTGTTAAGCTATGAGATATATTACAGATTTTAACCAAAAAAAAAAAAAGTCGTTAAACATTCCATAAACTTTCGTTACAAAATAAGATTTCGTCTATTTTTTCATCAGATTGTAACAAAATAGTAGTGTTGGTTGACTAAATTGTGTGGTGGAAAATGAAGATAGAGAATGAGTGGTGGGGTAGAGAGAATATAAAATTATAAAAAATAGTATGCTATTTTTTGGGAAGTGTCAAGTGAGCTGAGACAGCCAAAAATGGAAATCAGTGTCAAGTTGGGACGGAGGGAGTATACGAAAAAAAAACTAATTTACAAATGTCTTTAAAAATACCGAGTCAAGATTTAGATTTGAAACTTCTCCGAGAAAGATAGGAGTATAGTAAAAAAAAATAGTGAAGTTTCTGGCAGGAAGATGGAATTCGAGTAAAATTTTGAAAACAACTCCAAGGAAGATGGAATTGGAAACTCCTCCAAAAGAGAAGATGGAATTTGTGGAAAACAAGGAAACCGCGTAACAATGTAGATAAAGCGCATTTGACGTTGTAAAGAATAAAAGTGGAAACAACACAAATATTAAGGTGGTCCTCACCACATTGAGAAAATTGTTTACCCATTAATTCTCACAAACCCTTAAAAATAGGACAAGTGCGTGGATATGTTAACCATACGAGTTAGAGTATAAAATAAAGTCACAAAATATTGGTTATAAAATAAGGTAACGATATTTTATTAGTTATATCGATAATGGATTCGCCAGACTCTAATTAATACTCCCTATGTCCCGCTTTAAAGTTCTTATTTTCCTTTTTAGTTTGTCCAAATTTAAGGTTTTTACTTTTTGCTTTATTACCTAAAATGGAAAGTGAGACCCACTTATCATTCTCACAACAAAAACTCCCTACCCACTTTCTCTCTCCCGCTTTACTTTTCATACTCACAACATTTACTTTTCTTAATCTCCGTGTAAAGTCAAACTAAGAAATTTAAATTGGGACGGAGGGAGTAATATAATATAATCATTACACTTAAGATTTTGTGAGCATGATTTTGTATTTTTTTTTGTGCCCATAGTATTATTTTAACCGTAAAACTAGTACTTTCTCCGCCCCAAAACACCTTGCACCATTTTGAACATACACGAGAATTAAGAAAGAAGTCTATATATTCAAAAATATTGTGAGTGGAAAATAGGTTGTGAGTATGATAAGTTGAGTGAGATTTATAAGTGGAGCCCAAAATTAAGTATGTCAGAATGATAAGTGGGGTATGGACAATAGAAAAATAATAAAATTTAAAATTTTTGGGAAAGGGGACATGCTAATGGGACACTTAAAAAATTTAAAAGGAAATTAGTGGAATGCGTTTTGGGAGGGAGAGAGCAATTCTTAAATTCATCGATAGAAATGAGTAAGCATGAGCTCAAAAATGTGATTGGTTTTTTATACTAGTATTATATATGAAAAGATATACTCCCTCCGTCCAAATTTAAACTTCAAAAAAAAATTGGGTTTAAGAATTAAGAAAAATGTGATGTGTTGTGAGTGTAGATGGTTTGGTAGGAGAGAGAAAGTGGGGGTAGAGAATAGTTAGTGGGTAATTGTTGTGAGTATGACATGTAGGGCCCACAAATAAAGAAATATAAAAAACTTTATTTTTTGGGTTTTGAAGTTTAAAATGGGACAACCAAAATAGAAATTTTAAAATTTTAAAATGGGATGGAGGGAGTATTATAATTAATCTAAATTGTAAAAAAGTACAAAGGTATAAGAATTAAGATATGAGGAAGACAGAATTACCTAACAAAATCCTCAGAAAAAATGTCTCACTTAAATTGTTAATGCTTAAAACTACCGTTGACAAAATATTAATGTTATATCTCAAATAAAGGATGCTTGAATGATAGGGCAGTCCTTGTACATGTATAATCAGTTTTTCCTCAATATCTTCCCTCTAAGACACTATTTAATAGAATGAAAAAGTAGGTCAAAATTGATTAATAGTATACTCCTTCCGTCCCAAAATCCCAAAATGATCTTCGCGTTTGACTATTCAAACTTTTTAAGGATATGAACACTTGCTTCACTAGCCATGCTTTGTTTAAGCCTAAAATGTAGAAATATAAAGAATTTTTTGGGACAATGAGAAATTTCAAATGAGAAAATCATTTTGGGACGGATGGAGTATATATACCGGGCAACAATATATACTAAAAATGATCCCTGATTATCATATGTTTAAAGCGTGTTTAATAATCAGGGGTTGACTGATTTGGGGTGCTTGAGGTTCCACCACTCGACAGTGAGGTATTTCGGCCTTAGGCTATCTACAATAATTGTTTCATCTACCATAACCCATTCAACTACCACTTTAATACTTCACATTATCTTCTCTCACTTCCACCTAATAATTCAACTACGTACCCTTTCACTTGAGTTGGTTTTGGGGGAAACTAGTTTCTCCATAAGTTATAAAAAGTCTTGTTTTTTAACCCTTCTTAAATCCTAAAAGGCCTAAACCCTAAACGTTAACCCCTATAAAAACAGGACTTTTTATAATTTATGGAGAAACTAGTTTCCCCCAAAATTTTCTCCTTTCACTTTTAACACTTTACAATGGTTTGGTTTAATTAAATTCAACTACCTTCCAACTCATCATCTTATACCCCACTACTTTTATTTTATTTATTTTTATGATTAGTAAAATAATAATAATAGTTATTATTATTATTTATAATTAAAAAAACTTCACACTTAATTATTTTTTTGTAATTGCAATTAAATAAATACGAGAAATAACGATAATTATTATTAAAACAAAGAAAAGTTACATTAATCTTAGCTTGCGACACAAATACGAGAAATGACAAATAAGCATACGACACAATAGACTCGACTCACAATATAATAAAACTCTTAAATCTATACTCCCTCCGTCCTACCTCACTTGACACTCAAGAGGTGGGCACAATAACTAAGGAAAAAGAATAAAAAAAGGAAAATGTGTGGTAGAAAATGAAGAGAGAGAATGAGTGGGGTAAATAGTAGTGTTGGTTGAATAAATTGAGTGATGGAAAATGAAGAAAGAGAATGAGTGGTGGGGTTGAGTGATTATAAAATTATAAAAAGTAAGTTATTTTGGGAAGTGTCAAGTGAGCTGGGACGGACCAAAATCGAAATAAGTGTCAAGTGAGCTGAGACGGATGGAGTATATATTAAAAGCTGAGGCGGAGGGATGTGGATTCGCCACATGGACATTTTTTGCTAAAGGTTGCTTTTGGTGAAGCCATGTCATCACCACCTTAAACTTTAAGTGACTTTTGATATTCTTTTTATTAGCTAATAATATTAGTTAAAAATATTAATTATTATATAGGTTAACTATTACTATTAATAGTATTAGTTAACCATCATAATAATTACTATATAAGTTAACTATTACTATTAATAGTATTAGTTAACCATAATAGTTACTATATAAGTTAACTTTTATTAATAATATTATTAGTTAATTATAATACTTTTATTAATAATATTATTAGTTAATTATAATAGTTATTATATATATTAACTGTTATTATTTATAATATTAATTAACCAAATCTTACGTCTCATGAAGCGATATCAGCATTGCCCCTACAACTAAGAGACTATTTATTTTTCTCATTTTTTTTTTTTTTTGACAATGTCTACGCCATAAGGAGGAGAGGAGAGGGATCGAACCCTAGCGCTCACCGAGGGTGAGACTTGGCTTTACCATTGAGCCACTCCTTTTGGGACATTTTTTTTTAGTATTAGCTAATTTTTTAGTAACTATATAGGATACTATTATCTTTAATTTATTATTTTAAAATACTATAAAAGACTAATTCTAGTTATAGTCATCTTCTATAGATGCAATGCTCATATATATAATCTAGAATAGAAAATTGAAAGGGCAAAAGTTGATACTAAATTTATTGTGAGCAATCATTTATTCATTAATATTTAATGTTAATATATTATTAAATTTTGAAGGTTTCCAATAGTAATATTGATAATCCATAACACTAAATTAACAAAATCAAACTATTATGACTTAAGCAATTACCACTTTAGTTAAAATTATAGGCCATAGAATTTCAAAGGTTGAGAACATGTTAAAGATCATGAAATTTACATCGAATGTATAACAATATCTTCAACGAATGAACCACTAAAGTTTACATCTAAAAATAAACCAAATATGGTATATTAACTAATCTCTACACATAAATGAATGGTCTCATTATTTTTTAGAAATGGCTTAAACTTTATCAAAAAGATTTTTTATTGTTCACTCTCCTCATACTTCAACGTTATTGGCTTGCAAGTCAACCCCAATTTTTTATACTGAAATTCAAATAGATAACTTCTTAAAGACATGTGTAAAATTGTCATTTGTTAGGTGTATCTCATTTTCTTTTTGAACTCAATATATAAGAAAAGTAGTTTACTAATCTTTGTCATCCCATTCCTTTATGTGCTCTCAATCCATTACCGTGCGGAGCACGGCTAAATTACTAGTCACACATTAAAAGACTTAAAAAAAAAATCTTAATCGCGAAACATTCTGAACTTTGTCCATATGTGCTTGACTAGATCCTTCTGCAATTCTTGATGAGCTTTTGGATCACGCATTTCCGATCTAGCACGTTGTAGATACCCCGGGAGAGCCCACGGCTTGGCTAGAGCGGTGGAAGGATCCTAGGATGTCTAATTGATTTTATTTTGTAGAGTCGCCACCTATGTTTTTAAAGGAACATAAGAAAAACCTAAAAATAGCCTATTTTTTAATGTTACGAAACCAAAGATTCGGGAAGAGAAGGGTTCGGGGTTAGGTGACGGAGTGGGAAGTACTTAAACACACACTCCGCCCCGCTTACGCGGGTCTTGCTACAATTGGTGTTCTAATGCTAAAAAGTCCTTCTATTTATTAATATGAAAATGTGCTAACGATTACAAGGGAAAGAAAAGGGAAATAAAAAGAGAATTGTTTTATTTATTGATTTATGCTAAGAATTACATGTTGAATTATAGCTAAATCATTACATTAAGAAATGATCAATGATTGAAATAGAGATTGGAATGTTGGGATGTAACCTTGGCCAAACTTCAATAGTGAAGTGGCCTTTTGGTTGTATCCCTTTTTATGGAGATTGCATACTCATTAGAGAAGTGAGAGATGAAGAAAACAAGTAAAGAGTTTTGACAAAGAGAATTAAAAGAGTTTAGAAGGAGAAAGTGAGAGTTGTACCTTGTGCTTGAATGGGGAAGAACCAAATTGTCTATAGTGACCACCCTTTGAAAATGGATTTTATGTGTTTTAAAGTGTTTTTGATTCAAGAATTCCTCCTCCTTTTCCATGGTGGAATGAAGAGGTATTTATAGGTATTAGGGAAGTGTTTGTGGTCACAAAGATGGCCCTTCCTCGGATCAAGCCAAGACATAATGGCTTTGGGGGTTACAAATCAGAAGAGGAGGGAAATTTGGCAAAATCTGGGATCCTGGAGGTGGGAAGCGCGCACGTCCCACCCCCTATGGGAGGCGCGCTCGTCCCACAAAGAAGGCCAAAGGCGCGCTCGTCCCAGCTTCAGGAAATCCATATTTTAGCCCAAAAGTTAACCCCGTTATACAGTTAAGTCCCAAAACTAACGAGATCAGTTAGAAACTTAACGAACACCACGAAAGTCAACAAAAACAAAGTAAACAAAGACTCAAGGTTGACTTTGTCACTTAGTCAAATCCAAGACTAACGGAGTAAGTCAAGAACTTAACGGAAAATAACAAAAACATAACAGAAGAGAGGAAGATAGAGAATGTGTATGCAATCGGGACATGAGAGGTCCAAGGCGGGGTGTCTACAGAGCCCCTCGGCGACGTGGATTGCAAATCAAAATGCGTCGACGAATGTAAAAACACCCGCCGAGGACATCGACAAAGAAAAAAGGAAGAAAAGAAAACAAAGACTCGATAAAAGTAGGAATTTGAAATTGCGATAGATAGAGGTGCGCTCCCTGCATGAGCGACTTTTGCTGGAGTGTTGTATTGGAGCTCATGGAAGCTTGTCTCGATATGGACCGAGTTGTTTAGTTGGGGCTCATGGGAGCTTGTCTCGATATGGACCAAGTTGCCGACTTGGAGCTCATGGGAGCTTGTCTCGATATGGACCGAGTTGCCGACTTGGAGCTCATGGGAGCTTGTCTCGATATGGACCGAGTTGCCGACTTGGAGCCGCATCTGCTTATGTTGTTGACTTTGTGGGGTGTGGGCACGGTTGACCACTTTCTGGTGGGGATGAAGTGCCTTGAGTAGCGGATGCTTTTAACTTCGTGGTGGTACCTGTTTTGTGTGTGCTTGACAGGTATATGTGTTCTTGCAAGAAGATACATGAAGTGTGAAATGAAGAGAGAGAAATTGTGCTCGTGGTGTGATGGGATTTTGGAACACCCTTGCAATGAGAGAGAAGTAAGAATGTAGAGAGTGATCTTGTGTGCGGTGTGATTTTGAGGAAAGCATTGGATGTATTCATACCTTCACTTACCATTGCCGCTTGAGTGGAGATGGATTTCTGATGTCCGCGGAGGATGCTTTGATGGAGAATGTCCATTCTTTGGATGTTGATGAGAGAACGCTCTTGATGATGGGTTGGCGAGATGGTACTCTGGATGATGGGTTGGTCGTGCCAAAGGCTGCCTACGTATCCCTTGAAAGGAATCAGACCAGCGTAGTTCAAGGATGATGGAGAGCTCTGGGGAAGAAGCTATGGAGCAAGGCAAAGTAAAGCACATACTTTTGCACATAGAAGGATATTTTTTATTTTTTTTAGTTCGTGGGTGAACCATTTTAACCATTGTGTGCTTGTGAAGCCAAACCAAGATCAAGTCGTGTTCAATCGAAGTCCGGATTGCCTTGTTGAATTCCGTCGTTGTTGCTGTGGTGTCCAACGAAATTGATGTCTAGCCCCAAGAGATTTGTCGATTATGGGGCTCCAAAAGGCATTTGATGCCGAGATAAGGGGTTGCTGATTGTAAAGCTCCTAGAATGCCTTTGATGCCAAACTTTGAGTGGCTTGCATAGCCCCAAGATAAATCAGTTCTTGGCCCATTCAAATAAATCGCCTTTTGTTGTTGGCGTGAGCAAATACCAAGAGTAGATTATTGATACCAAGCCTCGAGAGATTGCAAAGCCCCAAATATCATGGACTTCTTGTTTGCGAGCTTCAAGACGGTGGAGTGTGAAGACCTTTGATGTAAAGCCCCAAATTATCTTGTGATCGGTTCGGCATTGAGAGCGGATGTACCGTTTGGTAGAATTTTTGATAGAGATCTCCTTCTTGCTCTTACTGGGGAGATGAATGGCCTCATTGTGGTCGATACCCAAATGGCTGAGGGCTTATGTCAAAAGATGCGGTAATGTCTTGCGGTGCCGTCGAAGTCGCAGAGGATAAGGTCTTGGTGTGATAAAGTCCCAAATGAGTATGCTTGCTTGACTCTTCTTGAGTTGAACTAATGACGGATCTTCGGATGGAACTAGTGCTGTGGCCCAACTTTATCTGAGCTGCACCTTGTGCTTTTGATCTTGGAGAAGGGGGTGCTGAATTGCAGAAACATTGGGATTGGCCGTGGCATTTCTCGCTATAACCCTGTTTTGATTAGAGTTTAGCATATTGAATCTTTTTCCTTTTCTCTAAGACTTCCTTCAAAATCTCGCTGTGAGTTCTAACAAAAATCATCAACTTCATTCATAACATCGGAGTCTTCATTTAAAACCAAGAGGCCTTTGACTTGAAGTGTTGAGAGACCCTTTGAAGCTTGATCCCTTTCATGGAGACTACTCCCAAATTGCGTTGCTCGAGTATTTTTGCCCAAAAGACTGTCGGTCGCGAAGCCCCAATATTGCCCTTTGCTCGGATTACTGTAATTCCGTAGCCCAAAAGATTGTAGATTGCGAAGCCCCTTGAGACCTTCGGTGCCGAATTGAGGAAGCTTCCAATGTTGCACATGACTCGGCTGGGGATACTGCTGGGGAGTTAATTGCTCTTTGCCGAGGGAGCCTTTAAGACTTGGCCGTAGCCCTTAGAGTGCCATCATTGATTGCGAGAAAGGTCCATCCTTGATTGGGGGAACGAGCACGGGCACACGCGACAAGAGGGCTTTTTGACATCCCTTCTGGGAGACTTTGAGGATAGTCTCACACATCTTTCTCGAACATAGCCTCTAGGGCGTATTGATTGTCAAGTGAAGCAAAAGAAGTCCTTGTCCTTGAGTCACATAGCCCCTAGGGCGTCACCATTTGTTGAGCAAAGAAAGAGTGACTCATCCTCGTGAGAGGGAACAAACATGAGAGGACATGGCAAGAGCTACTCCATTTCTCGGGAGCCTTTCGGCGTACTTTAGAAGCACATACTTGAAGAAGCTTTGAAAACTGAGACACATGTTGTTGCTATTTGTTGCCCAAGCCAATTGACTAGCTAGGGATTATTTGTACAACCTCGTGCCCTTTTATGATGGGCTCGTTCTCGGATGGGTCTTGGCTACCACGGGCCTTCTTTTCATGAACCCAAAAATGCACACTGCTGGAGAATGATGCCAATAACCCAAAACAACCTTTGATGGTTCCATATCTTGTCGAGCCTTTTGCAATCCCAAAGTTGACTCGGTGGGGAATTGACTTGCTGAGGAGATCCAATGTAGAGCTCGTGCAGTTGTCTTCTTTAGAGGCCGGAGATCTCCATTTCTCTTTCCCTTCTCTCTCTCACTCTCTCATTTTTTTTTATAACGCACCCTGTTTTTTTGCCTAGACCGCCCTTTCGGGTTTTCAATCTAGCGGGCATCTCTTTTGCGTCTTCATTTTGACTCGATTAATGAGGGAGTGTGCATTGACTCTAGCTGAGGAGATAAGACATGTGATTTTGCGGTGGAGACCTCTTGTCACTAAAGGTGAGTGACATTGACTTGATTAGGGAAGTGTCCCTAGTATTGACTTCATGTATTTGACCGTTTTTTGAATGACTCATGAAGGCAAGTAAGTCATTAAGAGAGAAGAGAAGGAAAGCCCTAGTTTGATTGCAAGAAATTGGGAGTATGCAGAAAGAATAGAAGTCCCTAGACTCGACAAGGAACGCGAAATGATTCCAAATCTAAGAAAGTTGTTCAATCTTTTTGGTGATTAATTCATTGGCAAATGAATCGTACAAAGATGTCTTGACAAGTTCGAGATGAAGGCCGATCACCATAACGCGCTAGGGCTAAACATATCTTCTTTCTTGCATGAGACCGGACCCGCAGGTTGCCTACGTTCCTCCAGTGTAGAGGCTCAGGTCACCGTAGTTCTTGTAGATTCTCCATTCTTCGTGATGGAATTGTTGCTTCGTAGCTTCGTCCTTTGTTGGTGGATGATGATGTTGATCTTCTTTGATTGAGGGGGATTTTTTTTTTTTGTGCTCTAACTTTTGCTTAGGTTGATTTGATGATTTCAACCTAGCGAGCTTTTTTTTTTTTTTTTTTTTTTTTTTTTGATCCCCCTTTGAAAACTTTGCTTGATTTTTCTCCATGCTTGATGTCTTGGATTCGCCGTTGTTGTTGATGTCGTTGCCTTCGTCACGATGTTTAGCCCCTAGGCGTTCAAGCGATGGCCTTCGTTCTAAAACTTGTTTAGACATCTTTTCATCATTTTGCCAAGAATTAAATTGAACAACTTGGAATTGTGTATGAGGACAAGAACGACTTTTATTTGATAAGATCGACTCAAACATTGACATGAGAAGGAAGAAAACTTAATTCACACAAAAGAGGACTTTGACTTTTTTTTTTTTTTTTTATTCCTACTACTAGGTAGAGAAAGAGAAACGGAGATTGCTGTCGTCGTCTTTGCCGTTGTAGTCTCCTTGCGGCATGATCTCTTGTTGAAGGCCCATTTCAAAACCAAGCTTTTTCCTTGATGGGTTCTTGCATGTTGCCATTCTCTAGCGGTTGCTTTTCACCCACAGTAAATTCGCCGTTGTCGATCAAATCTTGGATGATGTTTCGGAGAAGGGAGCACCCTTCGGTAGTATGGCCACTATGCTTGTGGTAGCCGCACCATTCACTATGTGCATGATTCTTCATTATCGCCTTCGGCTTGTACCCTTCCAAAGGTTTGACCTTCCCACTTGCCACCAAAGTTTCAAATGCCTCGGCTTGGGTTACTCCTAGGAGAGGAGTGAAAACTCGGTTGTTGGTGGTACCTTTGTAGCTTTTGAGGGTCAGGCCACTTGAGCATGTTTTACCATTGAACTTTGCTTTGCCGTCGGTGAGCTCTTGCAAACGGGCTTTGAGTCCGGAAACCTCTTCCTCGTGAATTCTTCTTTCATAATCAAGATGGGCCTTGAGTTCGGAAACCTCTTCTTTGTGAATCCTCTTGTCGATATCGAAACGGGCTTGCCACAAATTGTCTTTACGGCGGGCATCCTCGACAATCCTATCCATTTGTTCCCCCATTGATTTCATTATGTTGAGTAACCCTTCGTTGGACACGAAATCATTTCCACCGTTGTTGTTGTTGCCGTTGGAAGCCATTGGACCTATTGGAAGAACACGGTTGATCTTAGGTTGGCCCCACAAACACCTTTTGAGTAATATGATTAAACCCACAAACAAGGAAAAAGACTCAACCACATAGAGAAAAATGACTTTTTTTTTATAAGTCGAAGGGAATGGATCCCTTTTGGGGTTTCTAGAAAAAATAGTGGAATCGTCACACTAGTATATAGACCTTCTCGCGGTCCCATATACTCATCGGATTCCACCACGCTTGTGATACCTACATGTGACGGGATTTAACTAAATTAATGTAGTAAATCATACATGCGGGGACGGATTTTTTATTTTCGTCCAAGATAGCCACCTTTGGGGACAGAGTTTTATTTCGTCCATTGCAACAAATTGGCATGTATGATTTGAAGACATTAGTTTAGGGAAATCTCGGTACATGAAAACCGACTTAAGTCACGGAGTGTTAGACCCTAGACTAGATTGTGTGGCTTGTGCTCGGCTAAAGAGAGGCTTAAAGGTCACCCCCGGCATGTAGTCTTGAACTACGCCACGGGCCGAGGTTGACCGCTTCGAAAGAGTCAAGGTCGGGTGGAGCTTGAAACTTTCTAGGACGGGCCTCGACGGGTTTGGGGTTGAACATTGTGCGACTCAATGGTGAGCAATTGATAAGAATATGTGCATGTAGTGTGAGGTCTAACATGTGACAAAACATTTTTTTTTCTTTCAAAAGAAATAAATAAAAAAAAACAAATAAGCACATAATTACAACTTTCGAATCACCCGTGTGACCGATAAAACAAACAGAAAATAAAAGAAGTTCTGTGCAGGCCCGGTGCCCACACATTGTCATTCTGCTCTGTTCTGTTTTCTGTGCACTGTTCTGTTCTGGGAATGCGCCCAGAAGCGCGCGCATTGGGTGGCCTATGCGGAAGGCGCGCGCGGTAGACAAAGAGGGGCAGAGGCGCCTGATTCCGGGCAGTACCTGCGAATCAGTGGGTTCAAGGGATTGCCTTGACCCTAAATAAAAAATTCTTTCCCCTGCAGTAATTGTTAGCACAGAAACATGGAATTGAAGGACAAGAAAGGAGGCGGGCGATTCTGGTAATTGGGGTCGGACGCGCGCGCTTTAGGCCAAGAAGGCCAGAGGCGCGCGCTTCCCACCCTTTTTACCAGAATGCCCAGAAAACGGTAATAAGAACACCAAAAGTTAAGAACGCAAGTTTAACCCTCTAATAAATCCCCAGTGGAGTCGCCACTGTAGATACCCCGGGAGAGCCCACGGCTTGGCTAGAGCGGTGGAAGGATCCTAGGATGTCTAATTGATTTTATTTTGTAGAGTCGCCATCTATGTTTTTAAAGGAACATAAGAAAAACCTAGAAATAGCCTATTTTTTAATGTTACGAAACCAAAGATTCGGGAAGAGAAGGGTTCGGGGGTTAGGTGACGGAGTGGGAAGTACTTAAACACCCACTCCGCCCCGCTTACGCGGGTCTTGCTACAATTGGTGTTCTAATGCTAAAAAGTCCTTCTATTTATTAATATGAAAATGTGCTAACGATTACAAGGGAAAGAAAAGGGAAATAAAAAGAGAATTTTTTTATTTATTGATTTATGCTTAGAATTACATGTTGAATTATAGCTAAATCATTACATTAAGAAATGATCAATGATTGAAATAGAGATTGGAATGTTGGGATGTAACCTTGGCCAAACTTCAATAGTGAAGTGGCCTTTTGGTTGTATCCCTTTTTATGGAGATTGCATACTCATTAGAGAAGTGAGAGATGAAGAAAACAAGTAAAGAGTTTTGACAAAGAGAATTAAAAGAGTTTAGAAGGACAAAGTGAGAGTTGTACCTTGTGCTTGAATGGGGAAGAACCAAATTGTCTATAGTGACCACCCTTTGAAAATGGATTTTATGTGTTTTAAAGTGTTTTTGATTCAAGAATTCCTCCTCCTTTTCCATGGTGGAATGAAGAGGTATTTATAGGTGTTAGGGAAGTGTTTGTGGTCACAAAGATGGCCCTTCCCCGGATCAAGCCAAGACATAATGGCTTTGGGGGTTACAAATCATAAGAGGAGGGAAATTTGGCAAAATCTGGGATCCTGGAGGTGGGAAGCGCGCACGTCCCACCCCCTCTATGGGAGGCGCGCTCGTCCCACAAAGAAGGCCAAAGGCGCGCTCGTCCCACCTTCAGGAAATCCATATTTTAGCCCAAAAGTTAACCCCGTTATGCAGTTAAGTCCCAAAACTAACGAGATCAGTTAGAAACTTAACGAACACCACGAAAGTCAACAAAAACAAAGTAAACAAAGACTCAAGGTTGACTTTGTCACTTAGTCAAATCCAAGACTAACGGAGTAAGTCAAGAACTTAACGAAAAGTAACAAAACATAACAGAAGAGAGGAAGATAGAGAATGTGTATGCAATCGGGACATGAGAGGTCCAAGGAGGGGTGTCTACACACGTACATGATCTGCAAATGCAGGTAGTACCTCAGTCAAGAATGGTTGCTGTGTACTAGACCCATTTGCCTCGGATTGTTCATGATAGTCAGTCCAATTATGAGAATACGTATCTCGTTCATCCTCAACAATCATATTGTGTAATATGATACATGACCTTATGATGATAGCCAAGTCGTCTATGTCCCACATTCGAGCTGGTTCTCGAATGATTTTAAATCGAGCTTGGAGCACTCCAAATGCACGTTCTATATCCTTCTGACATCCTCCTGATATTTTGCAAATAACTTATCTTGTTCACTTTGAGGAAGTCTAACTGATTTGACGAAAGTCAGATAAGAAGGGTAGATACCGTCAACAAGATAATACGCCATATTATACAGACGTTGATTCACAAAGAAATTGATGTTGGGTTTTGCATAATCATGCGCAGCGGAATAAAACCCAAAATCTTAGATCCGTTCAAGATGATTAAATTAATACCGGTTTGAATTTAGTATACTAACTGTTATGGAGCTTTAAAAATTTTGGATCTTGAAACTTTGTTCTTCAAGATTTGATCTTCTTCAAGTTTTTCTTCAAGTCTAGATCCTCAGGAACACACACTAGAAGATGATTAAGCAATCACCCTCTATGGATATCCACACGCAAACGAATATCAAGAACTCCTTCTTGATCCGGACTGCTAGATCCAAAATAGGCTATATGAATTTAGGGGTTCTTGATCTTTGATTCTCAATCTTAGATCAAGAATAAATTTTCTCCAAACAACTAGGTTTCATATGTTTAATGGCTGGTGAAAAGATGCTTATATAGTCCCTATTCCTTAACCCTTAAGTACCTAGGAAACCTAAATCCCGTCACCACAATTAAACTGAGAATTTTCGGCCCAAGCACCTTTGGCACGGTCGTGCCCACAAAGTGGCACGACCGAGCAATCCCCAGCTGATGATTATTGGCACAGTCGTGTTCGTTAACTAGCACGATCGTGCCAATTGGTGCTACTGAGCAATCCCCAGCTGATGATTATTGGCACAGTCGTGTTCGTTAACTGGCATGGTCGTGCAAATTATCTGGCATGGTTGTGCCAGACCAAAAATCAACATTTTTTGCCTTTTAACAATTCGTTCTATTGTGTGTGACCCCATAGGATTATATCAAGTTGGCAATGAGTCCAAACACATTTGTTCTCATAAATCATGAGCGGACCCTAGCAAGCCATCATGATTACCCAATTGATACAACTTTGTCAAAGTTCGCTTATTATCCTTTCATAGAACATATCATAATCCTTTTGTCCATGATGTCATTAAGCGTAACCCATGGTCAATGGTAAACTTACAATGCCCAATACTTTTCTCAATTCCAAATAGTTGATAATATAAATGACATTAATCATATCAATTCATTTGAGCACGGCCATGCATTTCATCAATACTATTCATCGAGGGACCTAAGCTTGACATCTCTCATGAAGAGGGAGAAATTATATCTTAACTTATTACACTTCCCTACATATATTTGATCATGCCAATCATATTCTTTATAATTACTTGGTTAAGAGTAATGTTTGAATATGTCAAATATGATCTACACTATGTGGAAGATTGTAATAATCTCAAGTCTAAGGATTCAATGATATAACTATTTAGAGGTTTAATTATGACATCATGACCATGACATAAACCTCATACTTGGGTCATGTCCAGTATGTGTTCCCCAACATATACCCATAAGTTTAACTCGTATCCCATACGCATGATCATCACATGATCATCGAATTAAACTTATACTAGTTCTTCATAAGTACTAGGGACGGAGATTATTATAACAAAACATGTAGTAACAAATAATAATCTAAAACATTTCTTTATATAAATGAAAAGTGATAACAAACATTGTCAAACAACGTGCTAATAGCATGCCTAGGGCATATACACCAACAATCTCTCACTTTCACTAGGCCCAATCACTAATGTATCTAATACACATGGACCTAGTATGACCATCATGTTTAGCTTGAGGAAGTCCCCTTGTTAGCGGATCAGCTATGTTATCATCCGTTGGTACTCTGCATATCTTTACGTCCTCCCTCTCTACGATTTCTCGAATGAGATGAAAACACCTAAGTATGTGTTTGGATCTTTGATGTGCTCTTGGTTCCTTTGCTTGAGCAATAGCACCATTATTATCAAAATAAAGGTCTATTGGACTAGCAATGCTAGGAACTACCTCCAATTCAGTTATGAATTTCTTGATCCAAACAGCTTCTTTATCAGCATCAGATGCAGCTAAATACTCACTTCCGTTGTAGAATCATCTACTGTACTTTGCTTAAAACTCTTCCAGCTTACAGCACCACCGTTTAGCATAAACACAAAACTAGATTGCGATCTATAGTCATCCTTGTCAGTTTGGAAGCTTGCATCTGTGTAACCCCTTACAACAAGATCATCTTCCAAACCTCCATATATCAAGAACGAGTCTTTAGTCCTTCTCAAATACTTAAGAATCATCTTAACTGGTATGTGCTCGTTATGCTTAAAGCATAAGAGACATCCGGTCTAGTATATATCATGGCATATATAATGGATCCAATTTTCGAAGCATATGGGATTCCATTCATGTGTTCTCGCTCATCAGTTGTCTTAGGACACTGAGTCTTTCTTAAACTTTTACCATGTAACACGGTTAAGGTTACCTCTCTTAGAGTTCTCCATACAGAATCTTTTAAGAACCTTGTCAATGGATGTACTTTGACTTAAACCAATCAGTCTTTTAGATCTATCATGATAGATCTTAATTCCAAGGATGTATGCGGCTTCACCCATATCTTTCATTGAAAAGCATTTTCCTAACCAAGTCTTTACAGACTGAAGTGGAGGAACATCGTTTACAATTATCAATATGTCATCGACATATAGCACTAGAAATAGTACTATGCCCCACTAATTTTCTTGTATACACAAGGTTTATCTTTGTTCTTGATGAAGCCAAACTCTTTGACCGATTCATCAAATCGAAGATTCTAACTCCTTGAGGCTTGCTTTAATCCATAGATGGATTTCTGCAACTTGTATACCTTATCAAAATTTTCTGGATTTACAAAACCTTCAGGTTGTGTAATATACACATCCTCAAGTAAGTTCCTATTAAGGAACGCTGTTTTGACATCCATTTCCATATCTCATAGTCATAATATGCGGCTATGGCAATTAAAATTCTTATAGACTTGATCATTGCTACGGGTGAAAAGGTTTCATCATAGTCAATACCATGAGTCTGCCTATAACCTTTCGCTACAAGCCTAGCTTTATAAGTATGCACCTTTCCATCCATGTCAGTTTTCTTTTTTAAAACCCATTTGCATCTTATGATTTTTACACCTTCGGGTGCATCTATCAAGTTCCAAACTTGATTATCATACATGGATTGGATTTCAGATTCCATAGCTCTAAGCCATTTATCCGCGTCAGGAGAAGACATCGCTTCTAGGTAGGAAATAGGTTCATCATTCTCAATGATTTATACTTCATTACTATACGTCACAAGAAATCCATATCTCTCGGGTTCGGATCGTAACCTACTAGATCTGCGATGAGCTTGTGTATCTTGAATGGGTTCCACAACTCCTTATGAAACTTGTTCAGATTCCACCATCGGTTCAATGTTATTTTTGGGTTCTCGAACTTTTTCGAGATTGATTTTACTCCCACTGATTCCTTTGGAGAGAAAATCTTTCTCTAGAAAGGTACCATGTCGAGCAATAAAGACTTTGTTGTCCGTGCGGTTGTAAAAGTAATATCCTTTAGTTTCCTTAGGATAACCAACAAAAAAACATTTATCAGACTTTAGTGCAAGTTTGTCAGAGACAAGTCTCTTGACATATTCCTCACAACCCAAAATCTATACTATAGTATTTTAAAGTAGGCGAAAACACCTGAGGGATTGCCACGTAAACGCGATTTGGTTTATTTTGAATCTAAGGCTGCCAAGTCAATAATCTATTGCAATTCCAATGACTTTTGTGCTTCGGCTGACTAGAATTACATTAAAGAAGATAACAAGAGGTATGCAAATGGGTATAAACTCATAACTATTCATTAACATCATGCATCATTCTCTGTATGTAACATGATTAGTAACTGAATGGGTATAAACTAATAACTATTCATTAATATGATACATCATAATCTTTATATAAATGGGTACAACATATACATGTCATCTAATAATTAATTATGTATTAAGAGATACCTATTCTAGAAGATAGTTATATGTACCATATACCTGGTCTTTAAGTGTTATGTATCAAATACCTGGTGTTTTAGACATGGTGGTGGTGGCATACGAAACAGAACAGTCATAGGAGTTACAAAGCTTTGGCCTTTCACTATCCAATTGATTATTGATTATCTCCATCCTGGTCATTCCAAAAGACAAAGAGATATTATAAATATGAGCAATTGTCTTTGTTTTTGTTGATGTATTTTAGTCCCTACTTTCATGTGTGTGATATTTGATTTTGTTGATGAAAATTGGTAGCTTTCACTAATTTTATCATGTTTATATTTGTTGCAGGTTTATGTTTCTTGCAGCTACTATGAGGACATGTAAGCTTACACCTTTGAAACAAATAGATATTTGACAGTTTTAATAAAATCAGTCAACTTTAACAGAAGGTATCTCTCAATCCATATATTCAAAATTACAAGAAAAATATTTTTAGATATGTCTTTGAGTTTATTTTCTACAGCTTTTTTCAGATCTTCATTTGGATTTTTTTAGATGGAGTTATGGCTGTTTAACCAGAAGATAGTCATATGGACAGATTCATCCGAAATTCAGTCAACTTTAACAGAAGGTATCTCTTGATCCATATGTTCAAAAATTACAAAAAAAATATTCTTAGATATATTTTTGAGTCTATTTTCTACAACTCTTTTCAGATATTTATTTGGATTTTTTTAGAGGGAGTTATGGCTGTTTAACCAGAAGATAGTCATATGGACAGATTCATCCGATATTCATTCAACTTTAACAGAAAGTATCTCTTGATCCATATGTTCAAAAATTATAAGAAAAATAATCTTAGATAGTTATTTGAGTATATTTTCTATATCTCTTTTCGGATCTTCATTTGGATTTTTCTAGAGAGAGTTATGGCCGTTTGACCAAAAGATAGTAATAGAGATAGATTCATCCGAAATTGAGAAACTTATCATTTTATCATATCGTTTAAGTTGTAATCCTTTAGTTGTTTTAGTATTCCTAGACTTGGAGAGATGTTCCAAGTAGCCTTTAAATACATATAAGATGGCTTTGTGATATAAAGTTGTAATTGTCTTTCATTTGATTAATATGAATGTTATGATGTATTTCTTCTATTTTATAACGTTCTCCTACAATTTTATTTAGCTATGAGTCTTGAAAATTTCAACATTTTGTTAACTATAATAGAAGAAAAATCAGGGGTCAATTTTCACAATTATAATTTCAAATAATAAAATAATGACGAAATAATGTTACTCTCAACAATTATATGATTAATCATGATTAAACATACTAAATTTACTAATAATTTTAAAAATCATATTTATAATAAAATAATTTTTCAACGAGAAGATAACACCCCGTGCGAAGCACGGGCTCACCACTAGTTCTCATGAAAGACAAACTAGGTTTTCTTTCATTCCACATCTCATATGGAGTCTTTGGAACCGAATTAGTTGGAACGTTATTTAGTGTGAACGCAACGGTTTCTAATGCATAACCCCAAAAGGATAATGGAAGATCAACTTGACTCATCATAGATCGGACCATATCCAATAATGTCTGATTTCTCCTCTCGGACACACAATTCCATTGTGGTGTTCCGGGTGGAATTAATTGTGAAAAAAATTCCACAATCTTTAAGATGATCGTCAAATTCTTGGCTTAAATATTCACCACCACTATCTGATCGGAGTGCTTTAATAGTTTTAACAAGTTTATTTTGAATTTCATTTTGAAATATTCTAAAGATCTCAAACGCTTCACTTTTGTTCTTCATTAAGTAGACATAGCCATATCTACTAAGATCATCAGTGAATGTTATGAAGTATTGAAATCCTCCCTTAGCATTGCTACTTAATGGTCCCCATACATCGATATGTATTAAGCCCAATAAGTCACTAGCCCTTTCACTACTTTTAGTAAAAGGTATCTTAGTCATTTTTCCAAGTAAACATGACTCACAAGTCTCATATGATTCAAAATCATTAGAGCCTAAAAGTCCGTCCACATGGAGTTTAGAGATACGCTTCTCATTAATATGTCCAAAACGGCAATGCCACAAATAAGTGTTATTTACATCATTAGGTTTAGATTTCTTATTTACATTATAGATATCATCATTATTTCCATTCTCAACATCAAGGACATAAAGGCCATTAAATGAATTTGCAATACAATAAAGCATATCATTTAAATAAATAGAAAATATCTTATTCTCAATAAGAAACTTAAAACCTTCATTATCCAATCAAGAAATTGAAATAATATTTCTACTCAAATCCGGAATGTAGTAACAATTGTTCAAAACAAGAATTAAACCACTAGGTAAAATGACATCATAGGTTCCTACGGCTAATGCAGCAACTCTTGCTCCATTCCCCACGCGTAGGTCTACTTCGCCATCTTTGAGTAGCCTCCTATTCTTTAGTGCCTGCACATTTAGACAAATGTGAGATCCACATCCGGTATCTAATACCCAGGAACTAGAAGTAGAAAGGAGTATATCTATAACATAGATACCTGAAGTAGAAGCAATCGCATTGCCCTTCTTCTTCTTCTTCTTTTCTTCCATGTAAGCCTTGCAATTGCGTTTCCAATGACCAGTCTCATTGCAGTGGAAACAGATTGCATCATTTTTGGAGTTTGGTTTAGCCACCACAGCATTGGCAACATTTGCCTTGCTTATTTTGGGTTTGACAACTTTTGCCTTTCCCTTTCCTTTGGCCTTAGATCCATTTCCTTTTTTTGAAACCACGAGCACAAGAGAGGCTTCCTTAATAATTTTCTTTTCTGCTGTCTTTAGCATCCCATGCAACTCAGACAGAGATTTAGTCATACCATCCATATTATAGTTCATGACGAACTGATTATAGCTTTTAGGTAATGGTTCAAAATCAAATCAGTCGCCAACTCAACATGGATGGGATAGCCAAGCCTCTCAAGATGCTCAAAGTGGGCCATCATCATCAAAAAATAAGGACCCACCGATTGTCCTTCACTTATCTTGCATGAGGTCAGAGTAGCCATGGTATCGAACCTTTCTTGCCTTGCTTGCTCTTGAAACATATCTTTCAACTGAGTGCCTATGTGTAAGGATCCCGCCCCCAAAAAAAAACACGATGCACGTTTCAAGGGCGAAATACCAAACGCGGGAACCGGACCAATTTAACTGAGTCGCCACATTTTGTTAATTTTAAACCTAACAAAATGACAAAGGTTTGAGTTCAAAGGTTCGGAGGTCAGGTTACAACTTGGGAAGAGTTTTTACGTCCTCCCAAGTTGCCTCGAACAAAGCCGAGTCTCCCTTGTTAGTTAACAAAAGTGCATGTGTGTGTGTGTTTTAACGGAAAATCTTTGTTTTAACTTTTTATTCATCTTTTCAACTGAGAAGGGGTTTGTTTGACAAGAAAATAGAAAACAGAAGGGAAAAATGGTCAATCTCCCCATACGGCCAAAGTAGCCGTACGGATGGGGAGACCACTCCTGGGATTTTACAGTTTGTTCAAGCAATAGTCCAGTTCCAGGCAGAAACAGAGCATTCTGCTTGAACTGGACCAAACTGTTCTGATTCCAGTTTGTTATTCCAACACAAAACAACATTAACAACTCGTTCCTATGCCATTTGATCAACAAAGAACCTCCCAAAACAAGAGTTTGGGCATAAGCAAAGGCAATCATGGGAGAAACATGAAAAAGGTGGCCAATATGCCCTTTTGAGCCATAGTGACCATTTGATAAGTAAAGATTGAAACTTTACCATCAAAATGGCTCTTCTAGGCAACATTAATCCTTTAGGGACAAGAACAAACCATAAAGATTGGATCTTTATTACCCAAACTTGGGAATTTTGGGCTAGATCAAGGTGATGAGGATAAAGATTGAGACTTTATCCTCAACATGATCATCATAGCTTAAAATAAGCAAAATGAACAACAAGAGCATCATCCATGACAAGAATGTAAATGAACAATCAACAAGCCATGATCAAACTAGGTTTGAACCTCTTCCACACAAAGTATGGAGGGCACCTTTGATCATCTCATGGCTTGGAGTAGGAAATATAAATAATAATAGATATATGTATATTGCTTGAATGGACAAGACTTGCAAGAATGTAAAGATCAACAATAAATGACAAGATCAAAGATAAATAGAGTTCTTAGATGAAGAGAAGGGAGGGGGAGAAGGTGGCTTTACCTATCTTGGTTTAGGACAATCTTCCTTTCTCTCTTTCACTCTTTGTTCACTCTTACTCACACTATTCTGAGGTGAATTCGACAGAGTAACCTTAGTTCTAATGTTTCTCCCCCTTCTTGAAATGATCAGCAAGGGGTTCTATTTATAGGGACTGAGGGTGCCCAAACCAGCCGTACGGCTAGGCCCCTCTAGTACCCAAAGCATCCGTACGGCTCATCCTGGCGAGCTTCTGGATTTTTCCAATTTTTATACCAGAGTAGTCCTGGAATTTATAGCTTATCCTAGGGAGGTCCTGGCCTATTAGCTTATCCCTGAAACAGTGCTAAGGCTACCTCTAAGATAGTTCGGTTTCAGATTGGGGTACTTACAGAGCCCCTCAGCAACGTCGCTTCGAAGGAGCGGAGTTGTCGATAGAAATAAGCATCCCAATCTGACGGGACGACGGCTTTAACCGATTTTGGTTGCATGGCTGGACCTAGTGGTATAGGATTCCTACGTATCCCGTTCGTGGGGAATCAAGCCTAACGTAGTTCGTAGGTACGCGGGGTTACTTAGATCCGCAAGGAGGCATGACTCTAGGGGTCAGGGCGAGACATGGTCAACTTGGCTCTATGGGAGAGGGTTGACTTGCTGGGGATACGGTCAACTTGACTCTATAGGAGAGGGTTGACTTACACGGGACAGATTTTTACTGGGCTTACGTCGGGGACGGCCTATGGTGACAATTCTAAGTCCAAGCTTGACCGGGGTCAACTCCATCTTTGGGGAGATTGACGGGAAAAACTGGTCTTACGTCCCTCTAAGGACTGCCGAGACAAAGGCTCTAGCCTATAACGATATTCTAAGTCATAGCTTAACCGGGGTCAACTCCATCTTTAGGGAGATTGACGGGAAAACTGGTCTTACGTCCCTTTAAGGACTGCCGGGACAAAGGCTCTAGAGCCTGTAACGACTATTCTAAGTCATAGCTTGACCGGGGTCAACTCCATCTTTGGGGAGATTGACGGGAAAACAGGTCTTACGTCCCTCTAAGGACTGCCGGGACAAAGGCTCTAGCCTATAACGACTATTCTAAGTCATAGCTTGACCGGGGTCAACTTCATCTTTGGGGAGATTGACGGGAAAACTGGTCTTACGTCCCTCTAAGGACTGCCGGGACAAAGGCTCTAGCCTATAACGACTATTCTAAGTCATAGCTTGACCGGGGTCAACTCCATCTTTGGGGAGATTGACGGGAAAACTGGTCTTACGTCCCTCTAAGGACTGCCGGGACAAAGGCTCTAGCCTATAACGACTATTCTAAGTCATAGCTTGACCGGGGTCAACTCCATCTTTGGGGAGATTGAGGAAAACTGGTCTTACGTCCCTCTAAGGACTGCCGGGACAAAGGCTCTAGCCTATAACGACTATTCTAAGTCATAGCTTGATCGGGGTCAACTCCATCTTTGGGGAGATTGACGGGAAAACTGGTCTTACGTCCCTCTAAGGACTGCCGGGACAAAGGCTCTAGCCTATAACGACTATTATAAGTCATAGATTGACCGGGGTCAACTCCATCTTTGGGGAGATTGACGGGAAAACTGGTCTTACGTCCCTCTAAAGACTGCCGGGACAAAGGCTCTAGCCTATAACGAATATTCTAAGTCATAGCTTGACCGGGGTCAACTCCATCTTTGGGGAGATTGACGGGAAAACTGGTCTTACGTCCCTCTAAGGACTGCCGGGACAAAGGCTCTAGCCTATAACGACTATTCTAAGTCATAGCTTGACCGGGGTCAACTTCATCTTTGGGGAGATTGACGGGAAAACTGGTCTTACGTCCCTCTAAGGACTGCCGGGACAAAGGCTCTAACCTATAACGACTATTCTAAGTCATAGCTTGACCGGGGTCAACTCCATCTTTGGGGAGATTGACGGGAAAAATGGTCTTACGTCCCTCTAAAGACTGCCGGGACAAAGGCTCTAGCCTATAACGAATATTCTAAGTCATAGCTTGACCAGGGTCAACTCCATCTTTGGGGAGATTGACGGGAAAACTGGTCTTACGTCCCTCTAAGGACTGCCGGGACAAAGGCTCTAGCCTATAACGACTATTCTAAGTCATAGCTTGACCGGGGTCAACTCCATCTTTGGGGAGATTGACGGTAATAACTGGTCTTACGTCCCTCTAAGGACTGCCGGGTGTAGACACCCCGCCTTGGACCTCTCATGTCCCGATTGCATACACATTCTCTATCTTCCTCTCTTCGTTCGTTACTTTCCGTTAATTTCTTGACTTACTCCGTTAGTCTTGGATTTGAATAAGTGACAAAGTCAACCTTGAGTCTTTGTTTCATTTATTTTCGTTGACTTTCGTGATGTTCGTTAAGTTTTTGGACTAATTCCGTTAGTTTTGGGGCTTAACTGCATAACGGGGTTAACTTTTGGGCTGAAATATGAATTTCCTAAAGCTGGGATGCGCACGCCTTTGACCTCCTTTGTGGGAGGCGTGCTCCTCCCATAGGGGGGGTCGGAAGCGCGCGCTTCCCGCTTCCAGAATCTCAGATTTTGCCAAATTTCCCTCTTTTTCTGATTTGTAACCCCCAAGACCATTATGCCTTGGCTTGATCCGGGGAATGGCCATCTTTGTGACCACAAACACTTCTCCAACACCTATATAAACCTCTTCATTCCATCATGAAAGGGGAGGATGATTTCTTAACACAAAAATACTTCAAAACACACAAAAGTCTATTTTTCAAGAAGTGGTCAACACAAAGATTTGGTTCTTCTCCATTCAAGCATAAGGTACAAGGTTTATTCTCTTCTTCTAAATTCTAAGTCTTATTTCCTTTCTTCATATTCTCATCTCTTCTAAGTGAGTATGCAATCTTCATAAAAAGGGATACAACCAAAAGGCCACTTCACTATTGAAGATTGGCCAAGGTTACATCCCAATATTCCAATCTCTATTTCAATCATTGATCATTTCTTAATGTAATAATTTAGCAATAATTCAACATGTAATTCTTAGCATAAATCAATAAATAAAACAATTCTCTTTTTATTTCCCTTTTCTTTCCCTTGTAATCGCTAGCACATTTTCATATTAATAAATAGAAGGACTTTTTAGCATTAGAACACCAATTGTAGCAAGACCCGCGTAAGCGGGGCGGAGTGGGTGTTTAAGTACTTCCCACTCCGTCACCTAACCCCCGAACCCTTCTCTTTCCGAATCTTTGGTTTTGTAACATTAAAAAATAGGCTATTTCTAGGTTTTTCTTATGTTCCTTTAAAAACATAGGTGGCGACTCTACAAAATAAAATCAATTAGACATCCTAGGATCCTTCCACCGCTCTAGACAAGCCGTGGGCTCTCCCGGGGTATCTACAGTGGCGACTCCGCTGGGGAATGATTAGAGGGTTAAACTTGCGTTCTTAACTTTTGGTGTTCTTATTACTGTTTTCTGGGCATTCTGGTAAAAAGGGTGGGAAGCGCGCACCTCTGGCCTTCTTTGTCTAAAGCGCGCGCGTCCGACCCAAATTACCAGAATCGCCCTCCTCCTTTCTTGTCCTTCAATTCCATGTTTCTGTGCTAACAATTACTGCAGGGGAAAGAATTTTTTATTTAGGGTCAAGGCAATCCCTTGAACCCACTGATTCGCAGGTACTGACCAGAATCGGGCGCCTCTGCCCCTCTTTGTCTACCGCGCGCGCCTTTCGCATAGGCCATCCAATGCGCGCGCTTCTGGGCGCATTCCCAGAACAGAACAGTGCACAGAAAACAGAACAGAGCAGAATGACAATGTGTGGGCACCGGGCCTGCACAGAACTTCTTTTATTTTCTGTTTGTTTTATCGGTCACACGGGTGATTCGAAAGTTGTAATTATGTGCTTATTTGTTTTTTTTATTTCTTTTGGAAAAAAAAATAATATTTTGTCACATGTTAGACCTCACACTACATGCACATATTATTATCAATTGCTCACTATCGAGTCGCACAATGTTCAACCCCAAACCCGTCGAGGCCCGTCCTATAAAGTTTCAAGCTCCACCCGACCTTGACTCTTTCGAAGCGGTCAACATCAGCCCGTGGCGTAGTTCAAGACTACATGCCGGGGGTGACCTTTAAGCCTCTCTTTAGCCGAGCACAAGCCACACAATTCTAGTCTAGGGTCTAACACTCCGTGACTCAAGTCGGTTTTCATGTACCTAGATTTCCCTAAACTAATGTCTTCAAATCATACATGCCAATTTGTTGCAATGGACGAAATAAAACTCCGTCCCCAAAAGTGGATATCTTGGATGAAAATAAAAAATCCGTCCCCGCATGTATGATTTACTACATTAATTTAGTTTAATCCCGTCACATGTAGGTATCACAAGCGTGGTGGAATCCGATGAGTATATGGGACCGCGAGAAGGTCTATATACTAGTGTGACGATTCCACTATTTTCCTAGAAACCCCAAAAAGGACTCCGTCCTTCCGACTTTTGTAAATAAAAAAAAAGAGTCATTTTTCCTCTATGTGGTTGAGTCTTTTTCCTTGTTTGTGGGTTTAATCATATTACTCAAAAGGTGTTTGTGGGGGCCAACCTAAGATCAACCGTGTTCTTCCAATAGGTCCAATGGCTTCCAACGGCAACAACAACAACGGTGGAAATGATTTCGTGTCCAACGAAGGGTTACTCAACATAATGAAATCAATGGGGGAACAAATGGATAGGATTGTCGAGGATGCCCGCCATAAAGACAATTTGTGGCAAGCCCGTTTCGATATCGACAAGAGGATTCACAAAGAAGAGGTTTCCGAACTCAAGGCCCGTCTTGATTATGAAAGAAGAATTCACGAGGAAGAGGTTTCCGGACTCAAAGCCCGTTTGCAAGAGCTCACCGACGGCAAAGCAAAGTTCAATGGTAAAACATGCTCAAGTGGCCCGACCCTCAAAAGCTACAAAGGTACCACCAACAACCGAGTTTTCACTCCTCTCCTAGGAATAACCCAAGCCGAGGCATTTGAAAATTTGGTGGCAAGTGGGAAGGTCAAACCTTTGGAAGGGTACAAGCCGAAGGCGATACTGAAGAATCATGCACATAGTGAATGGTGTGGCTACCACAAGCATAGTGGCCATACTACCGAAGGGTGCTTCCTTCTCCGAAACATCATCCAAGATTTGATCGACAACGGCAAATTTACTGTGGGTGAAAAGCAACCGCTAGAGAATGGAAACATGCAAGAACCCATCAAGGAAAAAGCTTGGTTTTGAAATGGGCCTTCAACAAGAGATCATGCCGCAAGGAGACTACAACGGCAAAGACGACGACAGCAATCTCCGTTTCTCTTTCTCTACCTAGTAATAGGAATTAAAAAAAAAAAAAAAAAGTCAAAGTCCTCTTTTGTGTGCATTAAGTTTTATTCCTTCTCATGAGTCGATCTTATCAAATAAAAGTCGTTCTTGTCCTCATACACAATTCCAAGTTGTTCAATTTAATTCTTGGCAAAATGATGAAAAGATGTCTAAACAAGTTTTAGAACGAAGGCATCGCTTGAACGCCTAGGGGCTAAACATCGTGACGAAGGCAACGACATCAACAACAACGGCGAATCCAAGACATCAAGCATGGAGAAAAATCAAGCAAAGTTTTCAAAGGGGATCAAAAAAAGAAAAAAAAAAAAAAAAGAGCTCGCTAGGTTGAAATCATCAAATCAACCTAGACAAAAGTTAGAGCACAAAAAAAAAATCCCCCTCAATCAAAGAAGATCAACATCATCATCCACCAACAAAGGACGAAGCTACGAAGCAACAATTCCATCACGAAGAATGGAGAATCCATAAGAACTACGGTGACCTGAGCCTCTACACTGGAGGATCGTAGGCAACCTGCGGATCCGGTCTCATGCAAGAAAGAAGATATGTTTAGCCCTAGCGCGTTATGGTGATTGGCCTTCATCTCGAACTTGTCAAGACATCTTTGTACGATTCATTTGCCAATGAATTAATCACCAAAAAGATTGAACAACTTTCTTAGATTTGGAATCATTTCGCGTTCCTTGTTGAGTCTAGGGACTTCTATTCTTTCTGCATACTCCCAATTTCTTGCAATCAAATTGGGGCTTTCCTTCTCTTCTCTCTTAATGATTAATTGCCTTCATGAGTGTAAGTACCCCAATCTGAAACCGACCTATCTTAGAGGTAGCCTTAGCACCGTTTCAGGGATAAGCTGATAGGCCAGGACCTCCCTAGGATAAACTATAAATTCCAGGACTACTCTGGTATAAAATCGGAAAAATCCAGAAGCTCGCCAGGCTGAGCCGTACGGATGATTTGGGAACTAGAGGGGCCTAGCCGTACGGCTGGTTTGGGCGCCCTCAGTCCTTATAAATAGAACCCCTTGCTGATCATTTCAAAGAGGGGAGAAATACACATTAGAAAGGTCACTCTGCTGCAATTGCCACAGAGAAAGAGTGAGAGTGATCACATACAAAAAAGGAGAGAAGAAAGGAAGATTGGCCTTAACCATCATAGGTAAAGCCACCTCCCCCTCCTTTCTCTTCATCTTATTCCTATTTTCTTTCTTGTATCTTGGTTATACATGTATTTACTATTCATTCATGCAAAGACTTGTCCATTTCAAGCACCTTTTGTTTCTTGCAAGACTTGTCCATTATCAAGCACTATATATATCTATCTATTACATTACTATCTTGTCCAAGCTATGATAAGGTCAAAGGTGCCCTCCATACCTTGTATGGAAGAGGTTCTAAACCTAGACACTCATAGACTTGTTGATTGTCATTTATATTCTTTATTTATTTAAATGTTGTGCTTGTTTGGCCATGATAATCATGAGGATGGTGGAACCTTAGTGTCCATCATTTTCCTCTTTGATTTAGCCTCAAAATCCCATTTTTGGTCATAAAGATCCAATCTTTATGTGTTATTTTGACTCTTGGAAGGATTTTAAGTCATAAGATGTCATCTTGGTGATAAAGTTCCAATCTTTATTCACCAAATGACCAACTTTGGTCCAAAAGGGACATTCATCAACTCTCTTGATTTTCTCCTATGATTGCTCATGATCACACCCAAATACTTGTCTTTGGGGACCAAGTGATGATCATTTAGCATAGGAATGATGTTATAAAACTTGTAAAATGATTTCTTGCAAACTGGGATCACAAACAGTTTGTCCAGCTTCAGACAGAATACCCTGTTTCTGTTCTGAACTGGATTGTTCATGAGCAAACTGTAAAACCCCAGGATCGGCTCCTCCAGCCGTACGGCTACTTTAGGTAGAAGGGCAAAATTGTTTGTTTTGCCCTCTGACCTTTATCTTATCACTCAAGGCCCCTTTTCAGCCGAGTTTCTCAAATAAAATCAATAACAGAATGTTTTCCGTTAAATACACACACACACATATGCACATTTTAACTAACTTAGGGAGACTCGGCTTTGTCCGAGGCAACTTGAGAAGACGTAAAAACTCCTCCCAATTGTAACCTGATCTCCGAACCTTTGAACTCAAACCTTTGTCATTTTGTTGGGTTTAAAATTAACAAAATGTGGCGACTCCGTTAAATTTGACCGGTTCCCGTGTTTGGCATTTTGTCCTCGTGCGAACCTCGCGTGTTTCGCCCCCGAGGACGGGATCCTTACAGTGGCGACTCCGCTGGGGATGTAGAGTGCTTTCGGACTTCTTTCTAGAAGGTTCGGGGGCATTCTTGTGTGGGTCAAACTCCCGTTCCCGTTAGTTGACTTCTTGCATATTTGTGTGTGTTTGCTGTTTCTGTTTGAGCTGTTTTGAGTACATGCGTTCTGGAAACACAATAAACTGGGGCTTGATGATCAGAAGTTGGAGAAACTGAGAAAAAAATCTTCACCCTCTTGCTTTAGCCGTACGGCTACCCAATTAACAGTTTGGTGCAGAGCTGCAACATTCTGGGTGCCCCCTCTGCTTCTGCTTGTCCAGGTTCCAAATTTATAGTCTTACTTGTGCACATTACCTTCATTCTTTTGGCCAAAACTTGGTTTTAAAAGGTAATAAAACTTGGTTATGCATGATCTTTTGTCAATAAAATGGTTTCCAAAACCTCGTCGTGCATAACCCCTTTTTTTTGTAAGGGTTTTCTTGAGTCTCCTCGTTGTGCACAAATCGCTTTGTATAAAAGGGTTTCAATGTAAAATATTTCTTTTGCAAAAGTTTGATTCAAAATTCTTTCTTGTGCACAACTTAGTACATGTACAAGTTTTGGTCTTTGTTTGCTTATATTCTTTGATTTGTTGTGTATAGATTGCTCAATTCATGCTTATTCATACTTGTTCATATCGTGCTTATGCCATGCTCATGATATCGAAAAACGAATTGAAAATCTCTTTTTACTCAAAAAAAAAAAAAGGAGCATAGAATGACTTCACACTACGCGCACTTGTCTGTGCACGATCCAAATACCCTTTAAACCTGGGGTGGATGCCACGATGCAGCTCGTTGGGCGCTCTTTTTCCCTTCGATGCGCGCACGGGTCCATCCCACCTTCCCTTCCAAACCGAGTCAACCACACTTGTCCGTGACACACAAATACCGTGACTATGGTTGGTTTTTGGTCTAGTCCATGTTACCACGTCCTTAATACGTGTCCAAGGTTAATTGTGGCCAAGTTGATGCCCGAGTTATGACTCCTTGATGTAGTGCAAGCATGGCCTAACCCGCCTTCTACTCGCGTGTTAATGACGACCACAATTAGCAAGGGCCATGTACTAAGGATAGGGTGACACTGTGCCGTTAAGCCCTAATGAACGAGTTATTTTAATCATCCTTAAACCAATGGTCAAGGATCGAGATGCCTCATTCAAAATGAGGTCATGACGGAATGTCGGCGCACCCTTCGGTGTAGCCTTCGGGGAAAAGTCTCAATTCCGACTGGGGCTTAACCATGATTAGGATAACCCGCATATTGGGAACCTTACGATGCACTAGACCCTAGGTTCACTTCTTTTGATCGATGGAAGCCGCGTGCCCTATAGGACCCTCGCCCGGGATAGTCCGTCCTTGGGAGCGTGCAATACAGGTGAAAAACGAGGGGTCTATAGGCGTAGTGATGGCCTCCACTGATCCAGGATTTAGAATAGTTGCGAAAAAGAAGAGCGATTTTTTCCAACCAATTAGGAATAAGACATGCCTTGAGAAAAATGAAGGTTGGGCCCTTGAATTATGCACTAACGTTTGTTTATGTGACAAAACCGGCCGAGATAATCCAAGGAATAAATGATTTTTTTTTTTTTTTTAAAAAAGGAAAAGAGAATTGCTAAATTCATCAAAACGCTTGGCTTGGGTTTCTTCCCCCTAAAGAAGAGTCAAACTTGTTACCCCCTTCGAGTCAGTGTCTCTTGTGTGTCGAGTTTTGTTTTACTTCGAAGCATGACTTCCCGAAAAATCCTTCCACGGTGCCCTTACGGTTTGTCGGCCTTAACCATCATAGGGAGTGATGGAAGCCCGCTTTGAAAGCATCGAAAGGGTCATGAGTGCCCTACAACAAATGGTGAGGAGACTGGAATACGACCAGGGTCGTCTTTGGGAATCGTGGCTAGGATGCAAGAAAAGCCAGCCCCAGATTTGGAGGAAGAAATACAAAAGATGTGGGTCAAGATGGTGCACCCATGTCTTCGTGAGCTTTTGAAAGACCGTGAGAATGATTGGCACCAAGAAAGGAAAAGCGTGAGGGAGGAAATGAACTCACAGAGCCGCATTCAGCAGGAAGACATGAGGAACATCCAAGCCTGCATGCACACAGTGGTGGATGCAATCCTAGATATCCGAACCTATCTCAGAAATCATCCACGCTTGAAGAATCCCCCATCGAGCCTGACCAAACGACCCTGGGGTGCCTAGGGAGTCTGCCTCCCCAAAAGCATACCCCAAGCAGAAGCCCACTACCAAGAAATAGCCGACCTCGCCCCATAGCTCCTAAACCTTCTCACCACCAAAGGGCCGCACCATACCATCTTTTCTGTGAATTGGGAACCCCAAGAACCTCACTACTTGATCAATTGCTCAAAGAGGGGAAAATCACTTTGCTTGACCCAAGCGTGATATCATCCGAACATCCCAGCCAGCGGTCTGATGAAACTCAATTTTGCCGCTACCATCAAGGGGTAGGACACTCCACTGGGGCGTGTGACGCCCTAAAGGACAGGATCCAAGCACTCATCGATGAGGGTATCATCACCAAACAAGGGGACAAGTGGGTCTAAGCCAGGGACACAAGGAGAAGAAATGAGGAAGAGAAGAAGTCGTTGGGAGTGGCCTAGTATTTGTGTTCTAGAGAGTCTCCTAAATCCGTAGTGGATATAGTCTTTTGTCTTTTTTTCCTTTTAGCTTTCCCAAAAGGCCCTGCGAGGCCAAAGTATGTAAAAAGCCACAATGTGGCGATGGTTGAGTCAATGGTCAAGTCCAAGTTGTAAAAAATCGAGTCTTCCGTGAAATAAATTGTCTTTTACTTCTATTCTCCCTAGACTTGAGGCATTATTTGAAAACTACACTAACTCTCGGAATCACTCCCATTAATTTTTCCAAGTGATTGTTATATCCCCGATATGATGAGTTGATTCCCCGAAACATAGAAGTCAACAACGACTCATAAAGGGACGAACGGATCTAAACGTAAAAGGGACTAAATTCCAATAATTAATCTTAAGATGAATGAATGTTGTGACCCGTTGGCATGAAGGAGACCATCAATGGCAAATCTTCCCACATACACTACCCGATATACGACCCAAGACACCTTTTTGAGGCAAACCCCCGATGCACATTAAAAGCATCCCAAGACAATGAAAAGACGAGGATGTTGTTGCTCAGCCACCAAAGTTCAGCCATAAGTGCACATACAGACTCCCCGAATTGTCAAAATCAAAGAGAGGATGAAAAAAAAAAAAAAAAAAAAAACGCTTGCACAAAGAGCCCGTCGATATCAAAAGGGGTACGCCCAAAGGGGCCCATCTCAAAGAGTTCACCCAAGGCAAAGTCAGCAACGACGTCCTCCGAGATGCCGACCCCGGCCAAAGTGGCCCAAGAGCCAAACTACGACGACCTGAGCTCCTCACATTGAGGGGAACGTAGGCAACCTTCGGGTCCGGTCATAACACAAAATGAATTCCCCAAACCTTGGTCCTCCCAGAGGACCCGATTCTCTTTCCCCGGTCTCATCAATGACCAATTCCCCAGACAATGACCAATTCCCCAGATAATGACCAATCCTCCCATAAACACTTTTCTCCTCCCGATCTTGCCATTGATCGAATTTTAATCCCAACGGGTCATGACAGTTATGCACACTAAGGCTAATTACTTGAATTTTAGACCTAAATACTAACCAAGATCCGTTCAAGCAAACATCTTGATTACATTAATTGAGGTTGATTCCGAATGCCTCAACAAGTCTTCTTTTCCACATCTTAGGAAAGAGCCAAACACGTGAATTTCTGTCCATAGGCTCCTTCTCTCAGAAAAGGGACTCACTCCCGTAAAAGCCTATGTGTGTCTACTCGTGTGAGCAAATGTGATATGCTCTTTGTCTGTGTCAAAGTTAACTTTGCTTCTGTCCATGTCAAGAGTCAACTAGGCCACTCTTAAAGAAGGAGGGTGGAGAAAACTTAGAAAGAAGGAAAGTGCTATGGTTGGACAATCAAGGGAGAGAAACCCGAAGAGTGATTCCCAGAAAGGTAAAACATTGGGGCTGCCAAACCACGGTCGAGAAAACCGAGGATTAGTCTCCGGCAAGACATTACACTGGGGCTGACCAGCCGTAATCGCGCAATGGAAGGACTGACGAAAAGTCATGCTTTGAGTAAAACAGTCTAAGTCAAATAAACCTTCTCATCTGTCAAAATTCCCTTGGAACACCCAGAAAATTTGGTCAAAAGGGTCAACCTTCTGTGTCAACCGTACGGATGGATTGTCCTTCTGAAAATTTTCGTGTCAGCAGCCCATACCAAACTGCCCCCAAGTGAGACTCACTTTCACTTGTCAAACCCTGTCAAGGTATGTCCCAGTTGCACATAACTGAGTCTAAACACGTTCCAGGTCACAACTTCGAAAGCATAAGTCTTCACGAGACCCAAGCCAGGTGTAAAACGAATTTACAAGGGGTTTAAACTCAATAAAGCAACAAGTTTTCATGACATATTGTTTTGTAAAAATAAGACAAAGACAAAAGGAAAATTGTTCAAAGACAGGTACAACTACTCAGAATCCGGGTCAGAATCAGGGGGCGGTAAATCGGACAGACCCGGCCCCCGAGTGAAATAAGTGCTAGGGTCAAAATGGAAGAGGGATTCTGCTAAGATCATGTCCCCGCTGGTGGAAGGCTGCAAGGAATGCCAGGCAGATTGGGAAGCAGTACCGGAACGATCAACAGAAGAGGTCTCAGGTCGCTCCAAGGTCAGATGGGCGAAAGGATCCGTAGCGATCTCATGGGTATCGGAAGCCCACAGAGAATCCCGGAGAGAGGAAGTATCCACAGCACTCATGGACTGACTGCGGACGAAGGAAGGAGGCAGCTCAACACTCGACGTCCTCTTACGAGGCCTCTCCTCACCGCTCACCGAACTCCGGCCTGGCACGAAGCCGTGTTCCCTCTGAGTCCCCTTGTGAGAACGACCTGTAAACTTTTTGAACCACTTTTTGGCCCGCCCCATGAAGGTAGGCCGCCGCAGCAACGCTCGTCCCGCAATCTGCACATAGAAATGGAAGAGTTCAGCAAAAGAGAATGAAAGGTGAGGACATGGGCGCCAGAATGGGAAAGAAAGCATACCGCGTCATCAGGAATGTCCTCAACAGGGGTTCCCCCTTCGGTAACGGACACGGCTACCATGTGAACCCAGCCATCGGTATAGGTAAAAGAGTAGTCCTGCCACACCGGAGGAGCTACCCCAGAAGCCACCACCTGTGGCGATCTCAGCCTCGTGGCCACGAACCGTCCGTATGGCTCATCGGTAATCAAACCAATCGCATCTACCCCCACAAGATGCGGGTCCTCTCCCCGATCAACCACAAACATGGCCTCAGGTGGGTCCACCGGTACCCTCTGCATGAGCCCCAGTCCATGCTGCCAAAGCACCCTCTCGCCTAAATAAAAGGCCTCCCCTCGGAAACCCACCAACAACCTCCTCTGCCGGGTCACCCTTAGAGCCTCGCTCGGGTCAAAGCCCACCTCCTGCCCCTCGTACCGAGACCAGGGGAAAAGGTTGAGCTCCGCTGGCATGACACCCCTCAAAACTGCCTTCACATCGGCATAACGAATAGAGACACGTCCCTTGGACCCCCTCTTATCCCTAGCTTCCCTAGCCTAGCAGGTCATGGCCGGAAAAAACCAGGTCTCGGTCAACGGCCAGTCTCCACGGATAGCTACCGAAAACCTCGTAGTACCAAGCCTGAAAGGAGACACATAAGAACTGCCATCAGTACAAAAGATGAGGTAAAAGGACCAATAAGACAGAGGCAGAAAAGAAAAGGATACCTCAAGAACGAATTGGAAGCAAGCCAGAGACTTGCTCGCCCTTCGGCTATATTTATCGAGCTCCATGTACAGCTCGGCCAGACCTGCTTCTCCCCAAGCAATATCCCTGATGGCCTCGGGAGTGGTGAGTGACCCAAGAAGGGGAAACATGCACGTTGTGTCAGCATTGGCAAAAATGGTGTTGCCAAGGAAGAGCCACACGTAGGAGCACCCAAGTTGCTCAGCTGTGATCCGACCCGCCCAATACTCTGGGATGTTGGCCCGAATGACCCTCTCAACGTTCTGAACCAGGATTCCCAAACCCTTGGTGGGGCCCGAGAATCCGACGAGTGCCTGGATCTCCCCCTCAGACATTCTATCCCTCCAAACGACTGGATGTCCGTCAAAGGAAAGCCCAGTGATGGCAGCAAAGTCAACCGGGGTCACAGTTACCTCCCCCCAACTCAAGTGGAAAGTGTGGGTTGTATCCCACCAGTACTCACCAAGGGCATTAAGAAGCCCCATACTCTTGTTGGTATTCACCAACCGGCCCACGGCCTCGATGAAAGGCACCAATCCTGTGCGTGCCACCCACTCCCTGGGACTAGGGATACCATCAACGGACTCAGGCATAGCTTCCCACAAAGAGAAGCAAGCATCCGGCGACCCTCGAGATTTGGGATCACCGCCCTGCAGGTAAACACAGCAAATGTATGAATAACATAGTTTACAGATACCAATGCTCGTAATGATTGCACAAGGAAAAAGAATAACAAATAGGAGAAAGGTTTCGGTCCCCTTTTAATTTGCATAAGTCATTTTAAGGGCCATTTTTGGAGAAAAGTTCCCGTCCCCTTTAACAATGCATAGGTCATTTTCAAGGGTCATATTCAGAGAAATTATCACTTTGGTCTCAACAATCATATACCCGTCCCACGAACATGCAACAACTTGTCCTAGAAGATGCTAGCATGCACCTAGTTGCGCCAAAATGACTAGTCAAGCCTAAGGTACAAGTAGTTTATGCATAGGCCGCGGACAACATACTTGGATTTTGGGGAGTATAGCTAGGCATGTCCAAATGAGGCTACGAGCACATACCCACGTCCCAAATGGTCCCAATGACACAAAAATGGGGTCAATTTCACGAAATTGTGTCAAGAAATGCAAAAATCTCAAATGGCATGGATAAGAACCCTAGGCCTAGGAAAGACGTACAAGACCCAAATCTGAGTGGGAAGAGCTTAAGAATGCTTACCCCGTCACCATGGCACAAGTGAACGGTGGGAGACTTGTAGAAACCCGCTCCCTATTCCCGAAGATTAACAGTGTAGCCTCGAAAATTTCGAGCCATGTCTAGCCTCTTCTCCGCCCCTCTAGGGTAGCCCGCGCGTGCCCGACCCGCCAAGGTTGATCCTTGAACAATTAGAGCAAGGAAAATTGCGAGTTGATGGAGTTTCCCTCTCAATTTCGCATGTCTCCTATCGTTTCTTTCAACTGAGTTTTGAAAAATAGGTGAGACCATCCGTATGGCTGCTGTGTTTTGAAAAAGAAAGAGATGACCTCCACATCCGTACGGATGGTTTGGGCGAGGAAAAATCTCAGCCTGAAATTACCCTCGTGCCCCTCGCACCTTGAACAAGATTTCCCAGAGTCTGGAAATGCCCTCCTTGGCTCATGCAACTTGAATCGAACCTAGAAATTTTAGGTTCCCGAACATTCGGCAGTCCCAGCGACGTAAGCCCAGCTTTGTGAAATCAAAAATCCGGCAGTCCAAGCGACGTAAGCCCAGCTTTGTGGAAAAATTGGCCGTCCTTGACGTAAGCCCAGTTAAGTTGTTTGTTAAATGTTTGGCCGTCCTTGACGTAAGCCCAGTTAAGTTGTTTGTCAAAATTTGGCCGTCCCTGACGTAAGCCGAGTTAAGTGTCCAAAAATTGGCCGTCCCCGACGTAAGCCCAGTTAAATGTCGAAAATTGGCCGTCCCTGACGTAAGCCCAGTTAAGTGTCCAAAAATTGGCCGTCCTTGACGTAAGCCCAGTTAAGTTAAATGTCAAAATTTGGCCGTCCCTGACGTAAGCCCAGTTAAATGTCGAAAATTGGCCGTCCCTGACGTAAGCCCAGTTAAGTGTCCAAAAATTGGCCGTCCCTGACGTAAGCCCAATAAAAATCTGTTCCGTGTGAGTCAACCCTCTCCTATAGAGTCAAGTTGACCATATCCCCAGCAAGTCAACCCTCTCCCATAGAGTCAAGTTGACCATGTCTCGCCTCTGACCCCTTGGTGTCATGCCCAAATGTCTCGCCTCTGACCCCTTGGTGTCATGCCCAAATACCTTAGCCTCTGACCCCTTGGTGTCATGCCCAAATGCCTTAGCCTCTGACCCCTTGGTGTCATGCCCCAATACCTTAGCCTCTGAACCCTTGGTGTCATGCCCAAATGCCTTAGCCTCTGACCCCTTGGTGTCATGCCCAAATGCCTTAGCCTCTGACCCCTTGGTGTCATGCCCAAATACCTTAGCCTCTGAACCCTTGGTGTCATGCCCAAATACCTTAGCCTCTGAACCCTTGGTGTCATGCCCAAATGCCTTAGCCTCTGACCCCTTGGTGTCATGCCCAAATGCCTTAGCCTCTGACCCCTTGGTGTCATGCCCAAATGCCTTAGCCTCTGACCCCTTGTTGTCATGCCCAAATGCCTTAGCCTCTGACCCCTTGGTGTCATGACCAAATGCCTTAGCCTCTGACCTCTTGGTGCTTGCCCAAATGCCTTAGCCTCTGACCTCTTGGTGTCGTGCCCAAATGCCTTAGCCTCTGACCCCTTGGTGTCATGCCCAAATGCCTTAGCCTCTGACCCCTTGGTGTCATGCCCAAATGCCTTAGCCTCTGACCCCTTGGTGTCATGCCCAAATGCCTTAGCCCCTGACCCCTTGGTGTCAAGCCCAAATGCCTTAGCCTCTGACCCCTTGGTGTCATGTCCAAATGCCTTAGCCTCTGACTCCTTGGTGTCATGCCCAAATGCCTTAGCCTCTGACCCCTTGGTGTCATGACCAAATGCCTTAGCCTCTGACCTCTTGGTGCTTGCCCAAATGCCTTAGCCTCTGACCTCTTGGTGTCGTGCCCAAATGCCTTCGTCTCTGACCGAATGAGTGTCATGCCCGAACCTTCGCCTCTGACCGAATGAGTGTCATGCCCGAGTTTCCCACCCGACCTCGACGGTCGTCTATAGGTTTGAGTAGCCTTAAATCTCTCACCCCGAACTACGTTAGGCTTGATTCCCCGCGAACGGGATACGTAGGAATACTACACTACTAGGACCATCCATGCAACCAAAATCGGTTAAAGTCGTCGTCCCGTCAGATTGGGATGCTTATTTTTATCGACAACCCCGCTCCTTCGAAGCGACGTTGCCGAGGGGCCCTGTAAGTACCCCAATCTGAAACCGACCTATCTTAGAGGTAGCCTTAGCACCGTTTCAGGGATAAGCTGATAGGCCAGGACCTCCCTAGGATAAACTATAAATTCCAAGACTACTCTGGTATAAAATCGAAAAAATCCAGAAGCTCGCCAGGCTGAGCCGTAGGATGATTTGGGAACTAGAGGGGCCTAGCCGTACGGCTGGTTTGGGCGCCCTCAGTCCCTATAAATAGAACCCCTTGCTGATCATTTCAAAGGGGGGATAAATACACATTAGAAAGGTCACTCTGCTGGAATTGCCACAGAGAAAGAGTGAGAGTGATCACATACAAAAAAGGAGAGAAGAAAGGAAGATTGGCCTTAACCATCATAGGTAAAGCCACCTCCCCCCTCCTTTCTCTTCATCTTATTCCTATTTTCTTTCTTGTATCTTGGTTATACATGTATTTACTATTCATTCATGCAAAGACTTGTCCATTTCAAGCACCTTTTGTTTCTTGCAAGACTTGTCCATTATCAAGCACTATATATATCTATCTATTACATTACTATCTTGTCCAAGCTATGAGAAGTTCAAAGGTGCCCTCCATACCTTGTATGGAAGAGGTTCTAAACCTAGACACTCATAGACTTGTTGATTGTCATTTATATTCTTTATTTATTTAAATGTTGTGCTTGTTTGGCCATGATAATCATGAGGATGGTGGAACCTTAGTGTCCATCATTTTCCTCTTTGATTTAGCCTCAAAATCCCACTTTTGGGTCATAAAGATCCAATCTTTATGTGTTATTTTGACTCTTGGAAGGATTTTAAGTCATAAGATGTCATCTTGGTGATAAAGTTCTAATCTTTATTCACCAAATGACCAACTTTGGTCCAAAAGGGACATTCATCAACTCTCTTGATTTTCTCCTATGATTGCTCATGATCACACCCAAATACTTGTCTTTGGGGACCAAGTGATGATCATTTAGCATATGAATGATGTTATAAAACTTGTAAAATGATTTCTTGCAAACTGGGATCACAAACAGTTTGTCCAGCTTCAGACAGAATACCCTGTTTCTGTTCTGAACTGGACTGTTCATGAGCAAACTGTAAAACCCCAGGATCGCCTCCTCCAGCCGTACGGCTACTTTAGGTAGAAGGGCAAAATTGTCTGTTTTGCCCTCTGACCTTTATCTTATCACTCAAGGCCCCCTTTTCAGCCGAGTTTCTCAAATAAAATCAATAACAGAATGTTTTCCGTTAAATACACACACACACATATGCACATTTTAACTAACTTAGGGAGACTCGGCTTTGTCCGAGGCAACTTGAGAAGACGTAAAAACTCCTCCCAAGTTGTAACCTGACCTCCGAACCTTTGAACTCAAACCTTTGTCATTTTGTTGGGTTTAAAATTAACAAAATGTGGCGACTCCGTTAAATTTGACCGGTTCACGTGTTTGGCATTTTGTCCTCGTGCGAACCTCGCGTGTTTCGCCCCCGAGGACGGGATCCTTACAATGAGTCATTCAAAAAACGGTCAAATACATTAAGTCAATACTAGGGACACTTCCCTAATCAAGTCAATGTCACTCACCTTTAGTGACAAGAGGTCTCCACCGCAAAATCACATGTCTTATCTCCTCAGCTAGAGTCAATGCACACTCCCTCATTAATCGAATCAAAATGAAGACGCAAAAGAGATGCCCGCTAGATTGAAAACCCGAAAGGGCGGTCTAGGCAAAAAACAGGGTGCGTCATAAAAAAAAATGATGAGAGAGTAAGAGAGAGAAGGGAAAGAGAAACGGAGATCTCCGACCTCTAAAGAAGACAACTGCACGAGCTCTACATTGGATCTCCTCAGCAAGTCAATTCCCCACCGAGTCAACTTTGGGATTGCAAAAGGCTCGACAAGATATGGCACCATCAAAGGTTGTTTTGGGTTATTGGCATCATTCTCCAGCAGTGTGCATTTTTGGGTTCATGAAAAGAAGGCCGTGGTAGCCAAGACCCATCCGAGAACGAGCCCATCATAAAAGGGCACGAGGTTGCACAAATAATCCTTAGCTAGTCAATTGGCTTGGGCAAAAAATAGCAACAACATGTGTCTCAGTTTTCAAAGCCTCTTCAAGTATGTGCTTCTAAAGTACGCCGAAAGGCTCCCGAGAAATGGAGTAGCTCTTGCCATGTCCTCTCATGTTTGCTCCCTCGCACGAGGATGAGTCACTCTTGCTTTGCTCAACAAATGGTGACGCCCTAGGGGCTATGTGACTCAAGGACAAGGACTTCTTTTGCTTCACTTGACAATCAATACGCCCTAGAGGCTATGTTCGAGAAAGATGTGTGAGACTATCCTCAAAGTCTCCCAAAAGGGATGTCAAAAAAAAAAGCCCTCTTGTCGCGTGTGCCCATGCTCGTTCCCCCAATCAAGGATGGACCTTTCTTGCAATCAATGATGGCACTCTAAGGGCTACGGTCAAGTCTTAAAGGCTCCCTCGGTAAAGAGCAATTAACTCCCCAGCAGTATCCCCAGCCGAGTCATGTGCAACATTGGAAGCTTCCTCAATTCGGCACCGAAGGTCTCAAGGGGCTTCGCAATCTACAATCTTTTGGGCTACGGCATTACAGTAATCCAAGCAAAGGGCAATATTGGGGCTTCGCGACAGACAGTCTTTTGGGCAACAATACTCGAGCAACGCAATTTGGGAGTAGTCTCCATGAAAGGGATCAAGCTTCAAAGGGTCTCTCAACACTTCAAGTCAAAGGCCTCTTGGTTTTAAATGAAGACTCCGATTTTATGAATGAAGTTGATGATTTTTGTTAGAACTCATAGCGAGATTTTGAAGGAAGTCTTAGAGAAAAGGAAAAATATTCAATATGCTAAACTCTAATCAAAACAGGGTTATAGCGGGAAATGCCACGGCCAATCCCAATGTTTCTGCAATTCAGCACCCCCTTCTCCAAGATCAAAAGCACAAGGTGCAGCTCAGATAAAGTTGGGCCACAACACTAGTTGCATCCGAAGATCCGTCATTAGTTCAACTCAAGAAGAGTCAAGCAAGCATACTCATTTGAGACTTTATCACGCCAAGACCTTATCCTCCGCGACCTCGACGGCACCGCAAGACATTACTGCATCCTTTGACATAAGCCCTCAGCCATTTAGGTATCGACCACAATGAGGCCATTCATCTCCCCAGTAAGAGCAAGAAGGAGATCTCTATCAAGAATTCTACCAAACGGTACATCCGCTCTCAATGCCGAGCCAATCACGAGATAATTTGGGGCTTTACAATGAAAGGTCTTCACATCCCGCCATCTACAAGCCCACGACACTTGGGACTTTGCAATATCTCGAAGCTTGGCATCAACGATCTCCTCTTGGGGCTTGCTCACTACAACAACAAAGGGCGATTTACTCGAATGGGCCAAGAGCTGATTTATCTTGGAGCTATGCAAGTCCCTCAAAATTTGGCATCAAAGGCATTCTAGGGGCTTTACAATCAGCAACCCCTCATCTCGGCATCAAAAGCCTTTTGAAGCCCCATAATCGACAAATCTCTTAGGGCTAGACATCAATCTTCGTTGGTCACACCGGCGACAACATAATTCAAACGAGGCAATCCGGACTTCGACTGAACATGACTTGATCTTGGGTTGGCTTCACAAGCACACAATGGTTAAAATGGTTCACCCACGAACTAAAAAAAAAAAAATCTTTTCCTTACATGTGTGCATATTCTTTCCCTTCTAATCTAAAAAAAAAAAAAAAAAAAAAATTCTTTTTCTCCTTCTATGTGCAAAAGTATGTGCTTTACTTTGCCTTGCTCCATAGCTTCTTCCCCAGAGTTCTCCATCATCCTTGAACTACGCTGGTCTGATTCCCTTCAAGGGATACGTAGGCAGCCTTTGGCACGACCAACCCATCATCCAGAGTACCATCTCGCCAACCCATCATCAAGAGCGTTCTCTCATCAACATCCAAAGAATGGACATTCTCCATCAAAGCATCCTCCGCGGACATCAGAAATCCATCTCCACTCAAGCGGCAATGGTAAGTGAAGGTATGAATACATCCAATGCTTTCCTCAAAATCACACCACACACAAGATCACTCTCTACATTCTTACTTCTCTCTCATTGTAAGGGTGTTCCAAAATCCCATCACACCACGAGCACAATATCTCTCTCTTCATGCATCTTCTTGCAAGAACACATATACCTGTCAAGCACACACATAACAGGTACCACCACGAAGTCAACAGCATCCGCTACTCAAGGCACTTCATCCCCACCAGAAAGTGGTCAACCGTGCCCACACCCCACAAAGTCAACAACATAAGCAGATGCGGCTCCAAGTCGGCAACTCGGTCCATATCGAGACAAGCTCCCATGAGCTCCAAGTCGGCAACTCGGTCCATATCGAGACAAGCTCCCATGAGCTCCAAGTCGGCAACTCGGTCCATATCGAGACAAGCTCCCATGAGCTCCAAGTCGGCAACTCGGTCCATATCGAGACAAGCTACCATGAGCCCCAACTCAACAACTCGGTCCATATCGAGACAAGCTCCCATGAGCTCTAATACAAAACTCCAGCAAAAGTCGCTCATGCAGGGAGCGCACCTCTATCTATCGCAATTTCAAATTCCTACTTTTATCGAGTCTTTGTTTTCTTTTCTTCTTTTTCTTTGTCGATGTCCTCGGCGGGTGTTTTTACTTTCGTCGACGCGTTTTGCTTTGCAATCCACATCGCCGAGGGGCTCTGTAGACACCCCGCCTTGGACCTCTCATGTCCCGATTGCATACACATTCTCTATCTTCCTCTCTTCTGTTATGTTTTGTTACTTTCCGTTAACTTTTGTTACTTTTCGTTAAGTTCTTGACTTACTCCGTTAGTCTTGGATTTGACTAAGTGACAAAGTCAACCTTGAGTCTTTGTTTCATTTATTTTCGTTGACTTTCGTGATGTTCGTTAAGTTTTTGGACTAATTCCGTTAGTTTTGGGGCTTAACTGCATAACGGGGTTAACTTTTGGGCTGAAATATGAATTTCCTGAAGCTAGGATGCGCACTCCTTTGCCCTCCTTTGCGGGAGGCGTGCTCCTCCCATAGGGGGGGTGGGAAGCGCGCGCTTCCCGCTTTCAGAATCTCAAATTTTGCCAAATTTCCCTCTTTTTCTGATTTGTAACCCCCAAGACCATTATGCCTTGGCTTGATCCGGGGAATGGCCATATTTGTGACCACAAACACTTCTCCAACACCTATATAAACCTATTCATTCCATCATGAAAGGGGAGGATGATTTCTTAACACAAAAATACTTCAAAACACACAAAAGTCTATTTTTCAAGAAGTGCTCAACACAAAGATTTGGTTCTTCTCCATTCAAGCATAAGGTACAAGGTTTATTCTCTTCTTCTAAATTCTAAGTCTTATTTCCTTTCTTCATATTCTCATCTCTTCTAAGTGAGTATGCAATCTCCATAAAAAGGGATACAAACAAAATGCCACTTCACTATTGAAGATTGGCCAGGTTACATCCCAACATTCCAATCTCTATTTCAATCATTGATCATTTCTTAATGTAATAATTTAGCAATAATTCAACATGTAATTCTTAGCATAAATCAATAAATAAAACAATTCTATTTTTATTTCCCTTTTCTTTCCCTTGTAATCGTTAGCACATTTTCATTTTAATAAATAGAAGGACTTTTTAGCATTAGAACACCAATTGTAGCAAGACCCGCGTAAGCGGGGCGGAGTGGGTGTTTAAGTACTTCCCACTCCGTCACCTAACCCCCGAACCCTTCTCTTCCCGAATCTTTGGTTTCGTAACATTAAAAAATAGGCTATTTCTATGTTTTTCTTATGTTCCTTTAAAAACATAGGTGGCGACTCTACAAAATAAAATCAATTAGACATCCTAGGATCCTTCCACCGCTCTAGCCAAGCCGTGGGCTCTCCCGGGGTATCTACACCGGGACAAAGGCTCTAGCCTATAACGACTATTCTAAGTCATAGCTTGACCGGGGTCAACTCCATCTTTGGGGAGATTGACGGGAAAACTGGTCTTTCGTCCCTCTAAGGACTGCCGGGACAAAGGCTCTAGCCTATAACGACTATTCTAAGTCATAGCTTGACCGGGGTCAGCTCCATCTTTGGGGAGATTGATGGGAAAACTGGTCTTACGTCCCTCTAAGGACTGCCGGGACAAAGGCTCTAGCCTATAACGACTATTCTAAGTCATAGCTAATGGGCTTACGTCGGGGACGGCCATAATAAGCATTAAGCAAAAGACCATTTCAAATTCCAAATTTTAACTGGGCTTACGTCGAGGACGGCCATATTTAATTTCACAAAGCTGGGCTTACATCGCTAGGATTGCCTGTGATGACTTCGGGAACCTAAATTTTCTAGGTTCAATTCAAGTTGCATGAGCCAAAGGGGGCATTTCCGAATCTTGGGGAAAAAAATCTTGTTCAAGGTGCGAGGGGCACAAGGGTAATTTTAGGCTGAGATTTTTTCTTCGCCCAAACCATCCGTACGGCTTAAGAGGGCGTCTCCTTCTTTTTTTCAAAAGGTAGCCATACGGATGGTTGCCTCAACCTATTCGAACTCAGACGAGAAAATAGAGAGAAAAGAGGCGATTTTGAGAGGGAAAACTCCATCAATTTCCAAATTTTCTTACTCGGATTCCTCAAGGATTGATCATGGCGGGACGGGCACGCGCGGGTTATCCTAGAGGGGCGGAGAAGAGGCTAGACATGGCTCAAAACTTTCGAGGCTACGCTATCAATCTCCGGGATGAGGGAGCGGGTTTCTACAAGTCTCCCACAATTCACTTGTGCCATGGCGATGGGGTAAGCATTCTTCCTACTCAGATTTGAGCCTTGCACGTCTTTCCTAGGCCTAGGGTTCTTGTCCATGCCATTTGATATCTTCGCATTTCTTGACGCGATTTCATGAAATTGACCTCATTTTTGTGTCATTGGGACCATTAGGGACGTGAGTATGTGCTCATTGCCTCATTTGGACATGCCTAGCTAAACTTCCCAAAATCCAAGTATATTGCCCGTGGTCCATGCATAAACTACTTGTACCTTAGGTTCGACTAGTCATTTTGGCGCAGTTAAGTGCATGCTAGCATTTCCTAGGATAAGTTGTTGTATGTCTGTGGGGGAAATTATGGGATGGGCATATTGTTGTTGAGACCAAAATGACAATTTCTCCGAAAGTGACTATGCCTTTTCGGGACGGAAAGAATATGACCCTTGACTTATGCATTTTTTAAAGGGGACGGGAAATTTTCTCAAAAAATGACCCTTAAAATGACTTATGCAATTTTAAAGGGGACGGGAACTTTTCTCCAAAAATGACCCTTAAAATGACTTATGCAATTTTAAAGAGGACGGGAACTTTTCTCCAAAAATGGCCCTTAAAATGACTTATGCAATTTTAAAGGGGACGGAAACTTTTCTCTAAAAATGACCCTTAAAATGACTTATGCAATTTTAAAGGGGACGGGAACTTTTCTCCAAAAATGACCCTTAAAATGACTTATGCAATTTTAAAGGGGACGGGAACTTTTCTCCAAAAATGGCCTTTAAAATGACTTATGCAATTTTAAAGGGGACGGGAACTTTTCTCAAAAAATGGCCCTTAAAATGACTTATGCAATTTTAAAGGGGACGGAAACTTTTCTCTAAAAATGGCCCTTAAAATGACTTATGCAATTTTAAAGGGGACGGGAAAATGGCCCTTAAAATGACTTATGCAATTTTAAAGGGGACATAAACTTTTCTCTAAAAATGGCCCTTAAAATGACTTATGCAATTTTAAAGGGGACATAAACTTTTCTCTAAAAATTGACCCTTAAAATGACTTATGCAATTTTAAAGGGGACAGAAACTTTTCTCTAAAAAATTGACCCTTAAAATGACTTATGCAATTTTAAAGGGGACGGAAACTTTTCTCTCATTTGTTTATTTTTTTTTTTGTGCAATCATTATGAGCATTGGTATCTGTAAACTGTGTTATTCATACCTTTGCTGTGTTTACCTGTAGGGTGGTGATCCCAAGTCTCGAGGGTCGCCGGATGCTTGCTTCTCTCTGTGGGATGCCATGCCTGAGTCTGTTGATGATGCTCCCGGTCCGAGGGAGTGGGTGGCACGCACGGGACTGGTGCCTTTTATAGAGGCTGTGGGCCAGCTGGTGAACACCAATAGGAGTATGGGGCTTCTTAATGCCCTGGGTGAATATTGGTGGGACACAACCCACACGTTCCATCTGAGCTGGGGAGAGGTGACTGTGACCCCTACTGACTTTGTGATGATTACCGGGCTTTCCTTTGGCGGGCATCCGGTTGTTTGGAGGGATAGGATCCCCGAGGCCGAGATCAGGGCGCTCATTGGATTTTCAGGTCCTACCAAGGGTTTGGGCATCCTAGTGCAAACAGTCGAGAGGGTCATTCGGGCCAACTTTCTAGAGTATGCGGCGGGCCGGATTACCGCTGAGCAGCTTGGGCGCTCCTATCTGTGGCTCCTCCTCAGTAGCACCATTTTTGCCAATGCTGACACTACCTGTATGTTCCCTCTTCTTGGGTCTTTGACAACACCTGAGGCTATCAGAGACATTGCTTGGGGTGAGGCTGGTCTGGCCGAGCTATTCATGGAGCTCGACAAGTATAGCCGGAAAGCGAGAAAGTCTTTGGCTTGCTTTCAGTTTGCCCTAGAGGTACTTCCACTTCGGCCTTTGCTTTACTTTTTGCATTCGGCCTATCCTTCATTTCAGTGTGCTGACGACTTTCCTTGCCATTTCTTTTGTAGGCTTGGTACTACGAGATCTTTGGCAACTATCCCTGGAGGCTGGCTTTTGACCGGGTCCTCATCTTTCCGGCCATGACCTACTGGGCTAGGGAAGCTCGGGAGAAGAGAGGGTCTAAGGGACGAGTTTCTGTCCGCTATGCTGATGTGAAAGCGGTTTTGAGGGGTGCCATGCCAGCGGAGCTCAACCTTTTCCCTTGGTCTCGGTATGAGGGGCAGGAGGTGGTCTTTGATCCGAGCGAAGCCCTGAGGGTGACCAGATAGAGGAGATTGCTGGTGGGGTTTAGAGGCGAGGCCTTTTATTTAGGTGAGAGGGTTTTGTGGCAGCATGGACTAGGCCTCATGCAGAGGGCGCCCGTTGATCCGCCCGAGACCATGTTCGTTGCTGACCGTGGGGATGACCCTTTTCTCATGGGAGCGGATGCCGCTGAATTGATCACTGATGAGCCATACGGGCGGTTTGTGGCCACGAGGCTGAGATCGCCACAGGTGGTGGCCTCTGGGGCAGCTCCTCTAGTGTGGCAGGACTATTCTTTCATTTATGCTGACGGCCGGGTTCACATGGTGGCCGTGTCTGTCGCAGGAGGGGAAGCCCCGGTTGGAGAAATTCCCGTTGACGCGGTATGCATTCTTTTCCATTTGTGCACACTCATCCCATATTTCTATCTCCTCCCTTGCTGAGCAATTTCCTTATCCATGTATAGGTTGCTGCGTGAGCTTTACTGGGGAGGCCTTCTCTCCTAAAACGGGCTAAAAGGTGGCTAAAGAGATTCGTTGGGCGCTCTTCTAAGGGGCCTCAGACAGAATCCAGGTTTGCACCGGGCAGAAACTCGGTGAGTGGTGGGGAGAGGCCTTTCCGTCGGTCATTGAGCGTGGAGCTACCGCCTTCCTTTGTTCGTCGCCATACCTTAGGCGGGGCTGATTTGGAGGCCTTTCGTGATTCGCTCCATGATCCTGGCTCCCACGAGATTGTTCCGGACCCATTTGCCCACTTGGCCTTAGAGCGCATGGATCCCCTGCCGGCAAGACATTCGGGTTTTCACTCCCAGATTCCTCCTTCCTTCTTTCTAGGCCAATCCTCTTCGGGTGAAGGTTCCAGCATGGCAGAGTCCATTTTCTTCTTTGACCCTAGCATGTACCCGCGTCGTCCTTTGGAGAGAGTTCATTCGCCTCCGGAGGATCCTTACCCAGATTCAGACTAGGGTGCACCAACCTGAACAATCTTTCTTTTGGCTTGTTTTATTCGAAAACAGTGTATGAAAATTTGTTATCTTTGGTTGTTTAAATCATTGTAAATTCGTCATTTATGCCTGGCTTGGGCCTCGAGAGGGCTTTGTGGTCATTATTGGACCGATGTGTTTGGACTCAATCACGAGGGGTTTGACAGACTTTGAACAAGCGAAAATGAGTTTAGCTTGTGGGAGATCAGTTGATATAGGCTGCTGATGTGAATTTTTTCACAGGGACAAAACCAGCCGTACAGGTTGTTCAAGCATGGTTGACTTTTTCGACCAAATTTTCTGGGTGCTTCTGGGGAATTTTTGACGGATGAGGGTTTATTTGGCTTAGACTGTTTTACTCAAAGCATGACTTTTCGTGGGTTTTCCATTGCACGATTACGGCTAGCCAGCCCCATTGTGATGTCTTGTCGAGACTAATCCTCGGGTCTTTCGGTCACGGTTTGCCAGCCCCAGTGTTTCACCTTTCCGGGAATCATTCCTCGGGTTTCTTTCCCTTAATTGTCCAACCATATCACTTTTCTCCTTTCCATATTTCCTTTATCTTCCCTCTTTAGGAGTGTCCTAGTTGACTTTTGACACGGACGAAAGCAAAAGTTGACTTTGACACGGACAAGAGCAGATTACACTTGCTCACGCGAGTAAACACACATAGGCTTTTACTGGAGTGAGTCCCTTTTCTGAGAGAGGAAGCCTATGGACAGAAATTCACGTGTTTGGCTCTTTCCTAAGATGTGGAAGAGAAGACTTGTCGAGGCATTCGAAATCACCTTCAATTAATGTAATCAAGATGTTTGCTTGAACAGATCTTGATTAGTATTTAGGTCAAAATCCAAGTAATTAGCCTTAACGTGCATAACTGTTACGACCCATTGGGATTAAGATTCGATCAATGGCAAGATCGGGAGGAGAAGTTGTTTATGGGGGGATTAGTCATTATCTGGAGAATTGGTCACTGATGGGACCGGGGAAGGAGAACCGGGTCATTTTGGGAGGACCATGGTTGTAGGGATTCATTTCGTGTTATGACCGGACCCGAAGTTTGCCTACGTTCCCCTCAGTGTGAGGAGCTCAGGTCATTGTAGTTCGGCTCTTGGGCCACTTTGGCCGGGGTTGGTATCTTTTGCTGTCTCGGAGGACGTCATTGTTGGCTTTGCCTTGGGTGAACTCTTTGAAATGGGCCTTTTTGGGTGTACCCTTTTTTGATATGGGCGGGCTATTTAATGCAAGCATTTTTTTTTTTTAGGGGAACGGGCGCCCATCAACCCCAACTTGTCATCGTGGGCATTGGCTTTTTTTTTTTTTTTTTTTCACCGTTTTCACCTATCCTATCTTTGATTTTGACAATTCGGGAAGTCTGCATGTGCACTTATGGCTGAACTTTGGTGGCTGAGCAACAACGTCCTCGTCTTTTCACTGTCTCAGGATGCTTTTAATGTGCATCGGGAGTTTGCCTCAGAAAGGTGTCTTGGGTCGTGTATCGGGTAGTGTATGGGGGAAGATTTGCCATTGATGGTCTCCTTCATGCCAACGGGTCACAACATTCATTCATCTTAAGATTAATCATTGGAATTTAGCACCTTTTACGTTTAGATCCATTCATCCCTTTATGAGTCGTTGTTGACTTCTATGTTTGGGGGAATCAGCTCATCATATTGGGGATATAACAATCATTTGGAAACATTAATGGGAGTGATTCCGAGAGTTAGTGTAATTTTTCAAATAATGCCTCAAGTCTAGGGAGAATAGAAGTAAAAGACAATTCATTTCATAGAAGACTCAATTTTTACAACTCTGGACTTGACTATTGACTCAACCATCGCCACATTGTGGCTTTTTACATACCTTGGCCTCGCAGGGCCTTTTGGGAAAGCTAAAAGAAAAAGAAAGACAAAAGACTATATCCACTACGGATTTAGGAGACTCTCTAGAACACAAATACTAGGCCACTCCTAACGACTTCTTCTCTTCCTCATTCCTTCTCCTTGCGTCCCTGGCTCAGACCCACTTGTCCCCTCGTTTGGTAATGACACCCTCATCAATGAGTGCTTGGATGTGATTTCTCAGGGTGAGACATGCGTTTGTGCAATGACCTGGTGCTTGGTGGTATTTGCAATGTTGTTTTGGGTCGTGACGGGCACCGACCGGCTTCGTCCATATCACATGTCGGCCAAGAAGCTCAACCTTACCGGCCTCGAGTAGGTGGTCTAACACTTGCTCTCTAGACATTCCCAACTCATGGAACCAGCGGTAGTGAGCCCCTTTGCCCTGGAGGTGAAATTCTCCCATAGCCGCCGCGGGCTTTCCATGGGATACCGCGACAGGTCGGAGCTGATCGCGGGGCTCTTGTTCGACCTTAGCCAGCTGGTTGGGGGCAGTCTTTGGTGGGGAGGAAGACTTCTCAGAAGACCTTTTGAGCTCCTCAATGGACTTCACAATTTCGTGGAGGCACTCTCGGGTGTGCCTTGAGTTGTGCCTTTCCAATTCATCGGTCAAGTCTGCTCGGCTATGTAGGAGATCGTACCGGTGATCATATTTTTCCTCAAGGTCCTTTTTGAGTCTCTTTCCCCCCTCTTCCCATAGTTCCTCGACTTTCTTGTGAAGTACCTCCTTGATCTCCTTCCGATGTTGTTGGACCACTTTGATCGCTTCATTGCGGTCGAACTCCATCTTTCGCATTTGGTCTCTCATTGTATCCACCGTTCGTTCCAGGAGCTTAACCCTACCCTTTAGCCGTGCTTGCACATCCAAACGGACATCTGCCTTGACTACTTGGGACTTGTTTTCCATTGTTTCCTATCTTACAAATGACCAACAAACTGTAAGGGCACCGTGGAAGGATTTTTCGGGAAGTCATGCTTTGAAGTAAAACAAAAACTCGACACACAAGAGACACGGACTTGAAGGGGATAACAAGTTTGACTCTTCTTTAGGGGGAAGAAACCCAAGCCATAAACAAACGTTAGTGCATAATTCAGGGGCTCAACTTTCATTATTTCATTTTTTTCAAGGCATGTCTTATTCCTAATTGGTTGGAAAAGATCGCTCTTCTTTTTCGCCACTATTCTATAACCCTGGATCAGTGGAGGGCATCACTACGCCTATAGGCCCCTCGTTTTTCACCTGTATTGCACGCTCCCAAGGACGGACTATCCCAGGCGAGGGTCCTATAGGGCACGCGGCTTCCATCGATCAAAAGAAATGAACCTAGGGTCTAGTGCATCGTAAGGTTCCCAATACGCGGGTCATCCTAATCATGGTTAATCCCCAGTCAGGATCGAGACTTTTCTCCGAAGGCTACACCGAAGGCTGCACCGACATTCCGACATGACCTCATTTTGAATGAGGCGTCTCGATCCTTGACCATGGGCTTAAGGATGATTAAAATAACTCGTTCATTAGGGCTTAACGACACGGTGTCACCCTATCCTTAGTACATGACCTTTGTTAATTGTGGTCGTCATTAACACACGAGTTAGAGGCGGGTTAGGCCACGCTTGCATTACATCAAGGAGTCGTAACCCGGGCATTAACTTGGCCACAATTGACTTTGGACACATGCTTAAAGATAATGGCAACGTGAACTAGACCAAAAACCAACCAAAGTCACGGTATATGTGTGTCACGGACAAGTGTGATTGACTCGGTTCGGAAGGGAAGGTGGGATGGACCTGTGCGCGCATCGAAGGGAACAAGAGCGCCCAACGAGCTGCATCGTGGCATCCACCCCGGGTTTGAAGGGTATTTGGAACGTGCACGGTCAAGTGCGCGTGGTGTGAAGTCATTCTATGCTCCTTTTTGAGTAAAAAGAGAGATTTTCAATCCGTTTTTCGATAACATGAGCATGGCATAAGCAAGATATGAACAAGTATGAACAAGCATGGATTGAGCAATTTATACACAACAAATCAAGGAATATAAGCAAACAAAGACCAAAACTTGTACATGTACCAAGTTGTGCACAACAAAGAATTTTGAATCAAACTTTTGCAAAAGAAATATTTCACATTGAAACCCTTTTGTACAAAGCAATTTGTACACAACAAGAAGATTCAAGAAAAACCCTTACAAAAAGGATTATGCATGATGAGGTTTTGGAAACCATTTTATTGACAAAAGATCATGCATAACCAAGTTTTATCACCTTTTAAAATCAAGTTTTGGCCAAAAGAATGAAGGTAATGTGCACAAGTAAGACTGTAAATTTGGACCCTGGACAAGAAGAAGCAGAGGGGCAACCAGAATGTTGCAGCCCTGCACCAAACTGTTAATTGGCAACATTCTGGCCCCTACCCAAAGTAGCCGTACGGCTAAAGCAAGAGGGTGAAGATTCTTCTCTGTTTCTCCAACTTCTGATCATCGAGCCCCAGTTTATTGTATTTCCAGAACGTATGTACTCAAAACAGTTCAAACAGAAACATCAAACACACACAAATATGCAAGAAGTCAACTAACGGGAACGGGAGTTTGACCCACACAAGAATGCCCCCGAATCTTCTAGAAAGAAGTCTGAAAGCACTCTATTCCCCAACGGAGTCGCCACTGTAAGGATCCCGCCCCAAAAAAAAAACACGATGCACGTTTCAAGGGAGAAATACCAAACGCGGGAACCAGACCAATTTAACGGAGTCGCCACATTTTGTTAATTTTAAACCCAACAAAATGACAAAGGTTTGAGTTCAAAGGTTCGGAGGTCAGGTTACAACTTGGGAAGAGTTTTTACGTCCTCCCAAGTTGCCTCGGACAAAGCCGAGTCTCCCTTGTTAGTTAACAAAAGTGCATGTGTGTGTGTGTGTTTTAACGGAAAATCTTTGTTTTAACTTTTTATTCATCTTTTCAACTGAAAAGGGGTTTGTTTGACAAGAAAATAGAAAACAGAATGGCAAAATGGTCAATCTTCCCATACGGCCAAAGTAGCCGTACGGATGGGGAGACCACTCCTGGGATTTTACAGTTTGTTCAAGCAATAGTCCAGTTCCAGGCAGAAACAGAGCATTCTGCTTGAACTGGACCAAACTGTTCTGATTCCAGTTTGTTATTCCAACACAAAACAACATTAACAACTCATTCCTATGCCATTTGATCAACAAAGAACCTCCCAAAACAAGAGTTTGGGCATGAGCAAAGGCAATCATGGGAGAAACATGAAAAAGGTGGCCAATATGCCCTTTTGAGCCATAGTGACCATTTGATGAGTAAAGATTGAAACTTTACCATCAAAATGGCTCTTCTAGGCAAGATTAATCCTTTAGGGACAAGAACAAACCATAAAGATTGGATCTTTATTACCCAAACTTGGGAATTTTGGTCTAGATCAAGGTGATGAGGATAAAGATTGAGACTTTATCCTCAACATGATCATCATAGCTTAAAATGAGCAAAATGAACAACAAGAGCATCATCCATGACAAGAATGTAAATGAACAATCAGCAAGCCATGATCAAACTAGGTTTGAACCTCTTCCACACAAAGTATGGAGGGCACCTTTGATCATCTCATGGCTTGGACTAGGAAATATAAATAATAATAGATATATGTATATTGCTTGAATTGACAAGACTTGCAAGAATATAAAGATCAACAATAAATGACAAGATCAAAGATAAATAGAGTTCTTAGATGAAGAGAAGGGAGGGGGAGAAGGTGGCTTTACCTATCTTGGTTTAGGCCAATCTTCCTTTCTCTCTTTCACTCTTTGTTCACTCTTACTCACACTATTCTGAGGTGAATTTGACAGAGTAACCTTAGTTCTAATGTTTCTCCCCCCTTCTTGAAATGATCAGCAAGGGGTTCTATTTATAGGGACTGAGGGTGCCCAAACCAGCCGTACGGCTAGGCCCCTCTAGTACCCAAAGCATCCGTACGGCTCAGCCTGGCGAGCTTCTGGATTTTTCCAATTTTTATACCAGAGTAGTCCTGGAATTTATAGCTTATCCTAGGGAGGTCCTGGCCTATTAGCTTATCCCTGAAACAGTGCTAAGGCTACCTCTAAGATAGGTCAGTTTCAGATTGGGGTACTTACAATATGTCATAGGCATCCAAGTGTGCAAGAGTCTTCTGAAGCTCAGAACACGTGGCAGCAAGCATAAGACAACCGACCTCATGAGAATCACTTTTGTGTTTCTTGTGAGCATCCTTGTCTACCCTAGGGGCATTGGCAGCAGGTTCCTCAGGAACGGGTTCATCAAGAATGTACTGCTTATATTCATGCTTTAGAACAATTCTAAGGCTTCGGATCCAATCCATGAATTTAGCACCATTCTCTTGAAGCTTTTCCTTCTCAAGGATAGATCGCAATGATAGGTTATGAGTGTTTTGAGCCATTATCTACAATTTATGCAAACATATATTAATATGTATTAGTACCAATTTCATAAATAGATTAATTATTGTATTTCATAAATACCCCCACTAAATTATATAGCCTTCAAATACATTAATGTATAATATAATTTACATGGGCTAAGATCCATATTTCACTTAACTTTGAGTCAGCTAGGGCACGGCTACTCAAAATAAGTTATTTAGGTAGATAACGTTTATCAATCATATCATATGACTCTTAGATCCTTTTATGAGACTCTTTAGACATCTAATGTCAAAAGCATATTTTAATCTCATCTTGTGCCTTGGGTCCAAAACTGTTTTAATAACCCAATTAAATCAAACCATTTTAAACGTATAGGAATCATTGTTTCCTCATCTTGATTTTATAAAATAGAATTAATGCACCTCGCTAGGGCGTAGCCTACATAAAAGCTATTTATGTAATCACAAGTGTTTTAATCATGGATTGGCACATGATTTAAGTTTTAACAAGAAGGTTCAACACAGATAGCATGGTTACACATTTATACGCACATAATATAAACATGTAAATCATCGGTTAATAATTTAATTAATCCCATTAATTAAAGTATGTTTTCATGTGATTGATTTATGGGGATAAATTCTTAAACATGTAATTGAGATCACGTTTGTACGGTCGAAACTAAGCCAAAAGGCATCCACAATCCCGTACCAAATTTAGAAACTAGAAAAAACAACTATGTAAGGTCGAAACTAAGCCAAAAGACATCCATAATCCCTTACATAAAGTAACTCAATTCTAAATTCTTTTGTCTCAACAATTTATGACTTTGTCATTGAGATTTATTTTCAGAAAACACGGTTTATAAAACCATCCATCTAACAAATAAATTCAATTCAAAGTAATTTTGAAATTAACATTTTATTTCAGGAAACACGGTTTCCAAAACCATCCATCTGACAATTAAATTCAACTCAAAATATTACCATTGTGTTTCAATTTTAAACCCTAAAATTGCTTTCCTGATTCAATTAGGATTTAGTGTTCATGATGATCAAATCACCATATTCATCGAAACCTTGAATAAACAATTTATTCTTGAATCTAGGATCTTCAACAAATTAATCCAATTAATTTTTGATGATCACAAGGAATATAATAATCAAATTATTATTGCAATTTTAGATCCCACATAATGTATTTAAATGGTGCAATTTTATGATCTTCATATATCTCATATACATATAATCCAATTATATTATCAACATGTTATTATTAAAATAATCATGAACGGGGCTCTGATACCACTGTTGGGTTTTTCACAATCATGCGCAGCGGAATAAAATCCAAAAGCCTAGATCTGTTCAAGATGATTAAATTAATACCAGGTTGAATTTAGAATACTAACCGTGATGGAGCTTTAAAATTTTTGGATCTTGAAACTTAGTTCTTCAAGATTTGATCTTCTTCAAGTCTTGATTCGCAGGAACACGAACTAGAAGATGATTAAGCAATCACCCTCTATGGATATCCACACGCGAACGAATATCAAGAACTCCTTCTTGATCCGGACTGCTAGATCCAAAATAGGATATATGAATTTAGGGTTCTTGATCTTTAATTCTCAATCTTAGCTCAAGAATATTGTTTCTTCAAACAACTAGGTCTCATATGTTTAATGGCGGGTGAAAAGATGCTTATATAGTCCCTAGTCCTTAACCCTTTAGGACCTAGGAAACCTAAATCCTGCCACCACAATTAAACTGAGAATTTTTGGCCCAGGGAACTTTGGCACGGTCGTGCCAATTGGTGCGCTCTAGCAATCCCCAGCTGATGATTATTGGCACGGTCGTGTTCGTTAACTATCACGGTCGTGCTCATTATCTGGCACGGTCGTGCCAGACCAAAAATCAACATTTTTTTTGCCTTTTAATAATTCGTTCTATTGTGTGTGACCCCATAAGATTATATCAAGTCGGCAATGAGTCCAAACACATTTGTTCTCATAAATCATGAGCGGACCCTAGCAGGCCATCATGATTTCCCAATTGATACAACTTTGTCAAAGTTCGCTTATCCTTTCATAGAATATATCATAATCCTTTTGTCCACGATGTCATTGAGCGTAACCCATGGTCTATAGTCAACATACAATGCCCAATACTTTTCTCGATTCCAAATAGTTGATAATACAAATGACATTGATCATATCAATTCATTTGAGCACGGCTATGCATTTCATCAATACTATTCATCGAGGGGCCCAAGCTTGACATCTCTCATGAAGAGGGACAAATTCCATCTTAACTTATTACACTTCCCTACATAGCTTTGATCATGCCAATCATATCCTTTATAATTACTTGGTTAAGAGTAACGTTTGAATATGTCAAACATGATCTCCACTATGTGGAAGATTGTAATAATCTCACGTCTAAGGATTCAATGATATAACTATTTAGAGGTTTAATTATGACATCATGACCATGACATAAACCTCGTGGTTGGGTCATGTCCAGTATGTGTTCCCCAACACATACCCATAAGTTTAACTCGTATCGTATACACATGATCATCGAATTAAACTTATACTAGTTCTTCATAAGTACTAGGGGCAGAGATTATTATAACAAAACAAGTAGCAACAAATAATAATCTAAAACATCTCTTTATATAAATGAAAAGTGATAACAAACATTGTCAAACAACATGCTAATAGCATGCCTAAGGCATATACACCAACAATTGACTCATGGAGTTTTTCCTTGTTCAACATCATCAAACACTAGCGATCGGTACAGAACATTTATATCATTCAATGTGCCCGAACATCTAAAAAAGGCATGTCAGATCCATAAATCATGAGTGGCAACTGCTTCAAGAATAACCGTGATAGTTCCCTTATCACCTCTAGTAAATTGACCTTCCCAGGCAGTAGGACAATTTTTCCATTCCCAGTGCATGCAATCAATACTCCCAATCATCCCTGGGAACCCCAGCATCTCACTAACTTGAAGTATTCTTTGCAGGTCATCTTCGTTTGGGGCTCTTAAGTACTCTTGCTCATACAATTGAATGACCCCTTTGCAAACTCTACGTAACGTCTCCAATGCTGTAGTGCCTCCTATTTTTATGTATCCATCAATAGCATCGGCGAACATACCATATGCTAACATTCGCATGGCTGTGGTACATTTTGCTAATGGAGATATGCCTTATTTATTAGCACCATCGAATCTTTGGGTGAAATAGTTATCATGGCTTGAAAGGTCCCCGACGATTCGAAGGAATACATGTTTCCACATCCGATATCGTTGGCGAAAAAAATCTTTGTATGTAGCATTTTCGGAAAAGTAGTCGTCAACCAGGTTCTTATTTTGAAAAGAATGATCTCTTTTGAAATATTTTCTCTTAGTACGAGGTGTATCTCTTTTAAACCGGTTGACGATAAACATCTCCTCAAATTTAGATTGCCTTTTGTAGGCTTCAATATCAAAAGGAAATCCAGATGGATCCATTTATGTAGGAAGAAGGAAAGAAGAGAGTGTTTGATGTAGGATGAAGGAAATAAGAGAGTGTTATTTATAAAAAAAATGAGTGGTTGAGGTTGACAGACTTGAATGTAATAATTAAATCGAGTTAATAAAAAAAATGAGTGGATGAGGTTGACAAACTTGAATGTAATAATTAAATCGAGTTAATAAAAAAAAATGAGTGGTTGAGGTTGACGGACTTGAATGTAATAATTAAATCGAGTTAATAAAAAAAAGACCAACTTACATCAATTGAGGAATCTATAGAAACTCAATCTGCTGATGAAGTTGGTGACTTACCGATATCAGGAGGAGCTTGTGCTGATGAAGAAATTGTTGCTGATATGTATGCTGATGAGCCAACTACCGACACTCATCCATCTGAGCCAACTGCTGACACTCAGATTATTAAGGTCCCTATCTCTTCTACTGATGTGATTCTGGTAGCTCCTACTGGTGTTAGAGAGATTGTTGAGTTGGGAGGAGGTGCCGATACAGAGATTGCCAATCAAGATCATAATGCTGACTTTGATGCTCTGATTGCTGCTGACTTACAATTTGAGGAATTTCAGGATGCTTTATTTGCTCCTATTTTCTTTCCTTTGCTACCTGCTCCCGAGGACCTTGTTGCTCCAGTTGTTGCTGATGAAGCACAACTGGTTCCTGTTGCTGCAGCTGCTGGTGGGAATGACAGCTCCGATGAAATAGATCCTGAGGATTATATAGAGCTGCCATCAAATTCTCTGCAATCAATTCCTAATCCTTTTGGTCCCAATCACTCATTTCTTCTGGGGTCGACTAGTGAACAGCTTACGTTCTTGCCCTGGATTAAACCTGAATTCAAAAGGAGAAAAGGGAAAGCTCCCCGGGTCTCCAAGCTCAAGGTAAAAGGACCAGCTTTTGAACCTCTACATTGCCTGCCTGGTAAGCTCAAAGTTGGCGGCAAAATTCATCTACCTGGTCCATCACCCAAGGAAGTCAGCATCGCCAGAAATGGATTGATGAAAAGGTGCATGATGATCAATGATGAACTCCATGACATTCTTGAATACCGAGCTACTAACTCTCGAGGTCTTTTGCACTTGGTTAAATCTGCTGCCCTTGCACTAACTCTGCCGATGTTCCATCTAAGACAGCGTGCCGATCATCTGGTCTATACCTCAAGGCTGATGAATGCCGGGTTAATGACCATGATTCTTGAAGGTCGTGCTTATTTGAATTTCATTCTGGCTATCTTTCTTTCTCTAGAAGACAATGGTGTGTTCCATCTGCCGGCTGAACGTACAGTTATTATTCATCCTCAATTTCCTGTGCCGATCGTCCGTGCTGATGTAACTTCTGCCGATCTTGTTGCCTCCACGTCTGTTCCTACTGAGTTTCTTCTTGCCGACAGATATGCTGCTGATGCTTCTTTCCTTCAACAAGTTTTGCCTTTGCCTCTTCCATCTGCTCCCTCTCCTGTGCCAGCTTCTCCATTACTGATTGTTCTATCTTCCGATGATGAGTTGTCTGTGCCTGCTTCTGATGGTCTTATAGAAGATGCTGATTTTATCAATGAAGACTTCATTCCTTCCTTCCTGATGCATTCTTCTCTTGGTTTGTCAAAGCCCGTGGTACTGAATAGTATGTATGAATACTTCAGTTACCTTGAAGGGGATACTGAGGATTTACATGTGCCTATTACTCGTGCCGATCTGGGTGATACTGGTCTCTTCCTCCGTGAAAAATTGAACCACATTCATGAGGATCTTTCTGACAAAATCCTTAAGTCCAATTAGGAGGAGGAAAGCAAGAGAATTCAAGACCTGAAAGATCTGCTGGAGGACAGAGAGTCAAGGCTAATTACCCTTTCAGAAAGTTTGGGGAGTATGCATTCTATTCAACAGCAACTAGTTGATGAGCAAAGGTTGCAGATCAGAGACTTAGAAAGAACTGAAAAAGATCTATCTACTGCCAAGTCTGCTCTTGCTGATGCTCAAATGAAGATAGCGGCTCTGGAAGCTAATAATGCCATGCTGACTGAAAGACTGGAGAGCACTCAAAGAAGGAAAAAGAGAGAAGCTGAAAAGAAAGAGAAAAGAGCAAAGAAGAAAGCCAAGCTTACTGACTCTACATCAAAGGCCACTGACCAGCAAGAGGATCCTCCTGTTTCCTAGTCAATATAGCCAATGATATAGATATCCAGAAGACCTTCAACGATTTATCCAAAACTTCTTTGCTAACCATTACTGTCTTATGTGTGCTTATTTTTATATGTTATATTCTCTTATAATATCTGCTACTATTCATGCTAACTTTGTTTTGCAGATTATTATTCTCCCTGCTGTTCATAAGCAATCAGCAACTAATTTTTTTTCTTTTACTCTTACTTTTTATCATTTTGTATTTTTACCTTTTTAAGACATCTAGTGTGTGACTTGGCTTAGGGAATGATAATAAATAGACATTCCTTATACATTCTTTTACTAAGCTAAGATAGATGTTCTTGGATAGGGTGATTGGACTTAAGCAATTAGGAGGAGATTGTTGTTCAAATATATGTTTAGGACATAGAATTGCTTAATCCCAATCATAGTTATCACTTAGGATCCCCCAATTTTTAATAGAACCTTGTAAGGTACCCTTAGGATTCCTGGTGACCAGCACAGGTGTATTCCAACTTTTTAATCTTGGCAAACCAGCAGAAGGAAGCACAATCAGCAGACCAGAATAAAACATGCCGATCAACTTACTACACAAGTTGCCGATGACTCAAACAATCAGCAAGGACAATTTGAACCTTACTGACAGTCAGGTTTTATTGTTCTAACTTACTGATTGTCTCTGTCTTTTCCGTACTGTCTTATCAGAAAATTGTTTAACTGCTCTGTCATGATTACTGCGCCGTCTGACACATAGCTAGTTTTAGCTATACTTTGTCCCTACTTGCTTTTTGCAGGTAACCGGTTGAGACAAAGGGGTCTTTACCCATCAGACTTTTGCAAGCATGCGTGTACTCCATATCTTCGCCATTAATGCTAAAGATACCGCATTTAATGCTCCTCAACTACCCAACTGGATATTCAAATTGCAAGCCTTCTTCAACAAGACTCAAGACATTCACTCCTCTTATAAATAGTGGACTTACAGCATTGAAGAAGGTTGGTGAAAATAGAGCATTGAAGAGAATTGAATGTTTTTGAGTATTCATTAAAGACTAAAACATTCTGTGTCCAGATAATCATTAGATCATTTAATAGGATATACACTTGTGCACCAACTCAAACAACATTGTTAGTATTCGCGAACTAGATCATTTAAGGAATACGTTGTTTAAGTTATTCACACACCCACCTGAGTGAGATAAGTTCTCTTGAACTTGCCGCTCAAAAACACTTGGTCAGATTTGTTTTACGATCCATTAGAAATTTCTAGAACTTAGTCTTTGTATACCGGTAAAGCCATGCTTGTAATAGACTAGAGATATCTAATAGTACTCTTAACCCAAATCCAAGTTCTGACCAAACTTGGTAGAGGACGTAGCAGTATTTACACTGTGAACCTCTCCAAATCCTCGTGTCTCTGTTGCTTACTTTATCGTTGCCAGTTGGAATTCTATCACTGGCAGATTGTATATGTTCGTACTGATTCATTGTAATTTCCATTGACTAATCTCTTGAAACTGCATTGAACTTTTGGAAACAACTTTGTGTTTAAAACTAAGCTCTGAAAACGATTTCTTACCTATTTAAGTGTGAGTTAAAACTTAGTCATATCTTCTCCGCTGCGCTTACTGATAATAGTTTGCAAACTGATAAGTGACTTTGCATTTAAAAGTGTTTCTTTGTAAAAGTTTTAAAAAAGGCTATTCACCCCCCCCTCTAGCCTATTTTCCTACCAATTGGGCCTAACAAAATATGACACATTAATGTAGTACATCATTGCAGAAAACCAACATAAAGCTAGAAAACACACATTAACGATGAAAATTAATTGCCAAATAACTCGGCACCCAACATTTTAAAAAGTTGTTTGCTCCGATCATCGAGATGCTCCTTCTCATTTAACTTCATCAGCATTTTTATCTTTTTAGCCTGATTCTTATCTTTCATTAGTTTGTTTGCCTCCTCCTGTTGTGTGGCTATCTTGTCCAATCGTTCCAAAAAGCTCTTTGAATTGTATAAATTCTATCCACTCTTCGTTTACCACTTCCAATCCTATTCCCTTATCTTTTTTTTTTTTTTTAACCCTTTTTCTTAGCTACATCCCTTCCCATAGGACGAGGAATGGATCCAACTGAGTTTGAATCACGATCAACACTTTCACGTGCTCTCTTAGATCCACTGCTACCAGATCCCGTATTTCCTCCTACCTGACTTGCGAAACGTGGTTGATCTCGGATAGAAAGCCACTCTTCCATCAAAGTAAAATTCCCATTGTTACCACTTTTATATAGTTCATGAGTCTTAGCCAATACATCTTTCTCCGACCACACGCTTTGTTGCATACGCTTAGCGTTATCATAAGCACTTATCCATTTCCCAATTTTTGGATTTTATAATTAAAATGATTTTTCCATGCAACTACATCACGGGGAGGGTTAAATGAGCAATGCTCGTTACAGTATTCCGTAATCTTACCCCAAAACGCATCGCCTTTCTGATTTTTTCCAATAACACTGTATGTTTCAAATTTAATCCACCCACTTTGTAGCACTAAATTGTCTGTCGTGCTCCATTCGGCATTTTTTTTGCGAGTAGTGGTTGAACCCTATGCAATTGGAGTGCCTGAACCCTCTACTGTTGGTGTAGCTTCGTTAGCACCGCTCATGCTACCCCGAGCCATTTGTGTTGAAAATTCTGGAAATTCTGATGCTTCAGAAAAAGGAACATTTTCATTTCTCATTGGCATGTAAGGATTACGATTATAAGGGGGTGGGGGTGGTTGAAATTTCATAACAAAATATGAATTCTAATTTGGCACAGATGAAGGCATAAAATTTGGTGGAAAAAAAAATTTGGTATATTTTGAGGATGTGGTTGGTTGGAAGAACGATTTTCTAATTGAAAATCATTAGGATTGTTGTAATTTAATGGAAAATTACTTGAATTTTGAGTGTTGAAATGGTTATTGTTGGAATCCATTTCACTAAAAAGATGTTGATTTTTTTTTTAAAAAAAAGTTAAGGAAGGATAATTGAGAAATTTATATTGAGAAAAGAGAGTTTTTTTTTTCCCGTGTCCAAATCAAATAAAACTTGCATCTATTTATAGAGAAAGAAAAATTATGAATTTTGGCGAAACAAAAAATAAAAATTAATTTGCTATAAAATAATTGAGCTCAAATAATTGGAAGGAAAAATAAATCCGAAAATCTCAAGAACCAACCATTGCAAGACACATTTCCCACTCAGAAAAAAAACTGTTAAAGCGGCGACTCACGCGCTTTGTCTGGCGGTGAGCCGCACGCGCCGATGTCAGCCCAATTGTGGCGTGCCGCGTGTCCAAGGCGTGGGTCCCCTCTTTTTCTCTCAACCGGTTGAAATATTTCAACCCACAAATTAATCCAACCCCCTTTCAACTTCCCATTACACCCATTCAACTAACTTAAATCTTTTCAACTACCCATTTTAACTCCCCATTGTATGTAGTCTTATATCTCTTCATTACCAACTTTTTAAGTTAATTTAGAAATTTCACTTTAAAAATAAATTTTAAAATTTGAGAGTTGTTGAACTGAGAAAATGATCAACGTCACTTTGGCTCATGGCTCATGACTCATAATTGATGTCTCAATCTAATGACAAATTGATTAAATTAGGAATTTGGCAGTCAATTGCATAGCAGTCAAATATACAACACTGTAATTAAATCAATTTTACCTTTATTTGTGAAAGTTGAAGGCGAAAAAATGATTAGTACTCCTTTCGTCCTAAGATAAGGAGTAAATGTTGTGAGTATGAAAAGTGATGTAGGAGAGAGAAGGTGTGGTGAGAATAGTAAGTTGATTGGTGTTGTGAGTGTAAAAGTAAAGATGGAGAGAGAAGGTGTGGTGAGAATAGTAAGTTGATTGGTGTTGTTAGTGTATAAGTAAAGATGGAGAGAGAATGAGTGGGATTCTTTGTTATTTTGGGCAGTTCACACTAATTTGGGATGGAATAGTAAGTTGATTTGTGTTGTGAGTATAATAAGTTGATTGGTGTTGTGAGTATAACATGGGTGATTGATACATTGACTACTATTTTGATAATTAGATCTAATTGAAGATGTAGCTGAAATCAAACGAATCTAGGTTCTTATGTTCTTGAGTTATTCATGGGTTCTTGGCATACTATGCGGACGTAAGTGAAAGTATAATATAAAGAGAATATTAGAATTGCAAATCGCACACCAAACTATCCCAATCCTTACTGTAATTGTTAGTCAATGACTTTCTGAGAATAAGTGTTACCTCAAGTGTTAAGTAACACTTCAGATAACACACACGGACAGGAAATACACACACGAGTAAAATAGATTTGTAAAAGAGTTTTGCAGCGGACAAAAGCACAAGAATTATTTTTCTCAAGTTATATAAATATAACTTGAGATGCCTAGATGGCGAAAACTTTATAATCAATATGAGTACCAATTACAAAGTAAAAAGGTTCCCTATATCTAAAACCATATATGTTCTATGGAACCAAAATAGAGACAAAGTAAAATGATCCTATCCTATCCAAAACACACTCAAACCCGAAGTATTTGAGTGTTAAAAGAGTGTATGGGAGAAAGGACCTAAAGAGCCAAGAAGTACTTTGCTCTTTGTGCTATGAATGTGTGTATATTTGGATTGATTACAAAGTGTTCATCCTAGCACTATTTATAGCCTTCAATACTTGATGGCTACACAAAGAAACATCCTTGGGGCTTCCTTCCACGTTGTGAGAGAGTGGGGAGAGTGAGTGGGTTTATTATCCACAAATTGTGCAAAAACTTGGTCCACTTTCCATGATTTTCTCAAGCGATTTCTTTGTGCCCAAGTCTAAGCTTTGCCCACTTGTACTCCATGCTTCTCCATGCTTGTACTCTCTTCTTTGATCAACAACAAATCCTTTGAATGAGTCTTCCCACGGTTTTCCATATTTAACAAATGTTAAATATGTTTGTAACTTCTCCAATTTTCGGCATTTATGCATAATTCTCTTTTAATTTCTCCTCCATGTATTTAGCTCCTAAATTCACCTTATTATAACCTGAAATATGGACCAACATCTAGACAATAATATTAGGACATTTGTATAAAAATTATATTAGAAAGAAATATCAAATTACAAAGTATATTCGTCAGGCAGCACTAGACTGTCAGTGGCAACATCTGATTGTGTGGCAAGATGTGTTAAGTGCCTCAGCCCAAAACCTTTTAGAAATATTTTTTGAAAACAACATCACACGAGTCATTTCAAGTAAAGTACGATTTTTTCTTTCGGCCACCCCATTTTGTTGAGGCGTTTTAGGAGCCGAAAACTCGTGATGTATTCCTTTTCTTTCACAAAAAGTAGAGAATAAAACATTGTTAAATTCTCTTCCATGATCAGATTTGATTCTAAAAATAGAGGCACAAAACATGTTTTTGATTTTGGAGTGTAAAAGTTTAAACTTTTCAAAAGTTTTCGATTTTTCTTTCAAAAAATAAGCCCAAGTAAATCTCGAAAAATCATCAACTATAACAAAAGAATATTTCTTTCCTCCAAAACTCTCTACCTCAACTGGACCCATTAAATCCATATGTATAAGTTGAAAACAATGTGTTGTTCCAGAGTGTTGCTCGGGATTTTGGGCAACACTATGGGCAGCACGAGTTTGTTTACCCTTTAGACAATCTTCACATATGATGGAATTTTAAGATCCAATTTAGGAATACCCTTAACAGCATCTAACTTAACAATCTTATTAATGTTCCTGAAATAAACATGTCCCAATTTTTGATGCCATAAGTTTGTGACATCAATCTTAGCGGTGTTGCACACAACATTATCTTCCACACGATAACAATTATCATTTGATCTAGTTCCTGTTATAACACAATTGTTAGTACTATCAAAAACTTCACAAGTGTCCTTGTTAAATTTTACCTCTAAATTGTCATCACAAAGTTGGCTAATACTAATTAAATTAGCTACTAGACCCTCTACATGTAAGACATTATTTAAGGCAGGAAAACCAGTCACATTTAGTGTCCCTTTTCCTATATATTACTTTTGCTTCCACCACCATAAGTTACACTACCACCTTGAATAGATTCATAGTCCTTTAAAAACATTTTTGTTCCCGTCATATGACATGAACATCCACTATCGAAATACCATGATCCTTCAACATTTATTTTTAAGGCAGTGTAAACAACATCACATCTCAGATTGGCTTTAGGTTTCCATGACTTCTTTTTTGTGTTTTTGACTTTCTGAAAAGGAGTGTTAGGTAACACTTCAGGTAACACAGAGGGACTGGACTCTTTCTTTGAAATCTTGTCGCATTTGTTTTTAAAATGTCCAGAAGTGTGACAATATTGACACACTTTCCCTTTGTCAGAAACATCACTTGAGAAAGAATGTTGACCGAAATCATGACCTTTCAAAAAACATATATTATGTTCATCACAAGACAAAGAAGAAACAATTCTATCTAATGATTCTTGGAAACTGTTGGGTATGCTTATCTCTTAACCCTCCTAATTATGTTAGAATTGATTGATACCATCACGTAAGAGTATTTTATGGACTTTAGGACCCTATGTAAGAAGTTTTATAACTTCAATTTTTAGCTTAGTCCATTTTATAGTATAGGCTTAGAATATAGGACTTGGAGCGAAAAGGAATGAAGAACTAAGCAAGACTGTGGTCACTGCGCAGTACTTCTCTGCGCAGGACACCACTGCGCAGGTCTATCCTGCGCAGCATTCTACCTTGCTCAGCTTTCGATGCATTCACCTAACTTGGAAAACGCTTAGAAGATGCACGCTTATTAAAGTGCTGAGGTGTGCAGAAATGACAAATTTACACACTCAACATATCCAACGGTGGAGATGCGCTCAGATGAAATAATTCAAATAAAGATAGCTGTCAACCTTCTAGAAAAAGCTTTTGAATTTGGTCTTCATGCTTAGTCTCCATCGGGTCAAAGATCCCTGCGCACCAATCATATTGTACTAGGTCATCAACTTTGATCAGAGCCCCAACGGCTATAAAGGACACCTACGCACCAATCATATTGTGCCAACTCATTGTCCTTGCTCAGAGCACCAACGGCTAGTTTTAAGCTCTCTGCTATAAATAGCCTTCTCATCTTCATTTCCAAGTTGCTAGAGTTTGTTCTTTTATAAGTATCCTTGAAGTTAAGAAGATTGCTGCTCATAATCCCAGATTCAAGAACAACCTTCAAACCTTCATACCTTCAAACTCCTGCCCAGATCCTAATCCTTATATCACAAGAATTCTTCGTTCTCTTCATCTCATAGATTCATAGAGCCTAGAAATTCTGTCACACACACACCTCTTGAAGCTTCAATCATTTAGATCTTACTTCTCGAGAAACACCGGTTTAGTCTAGAATTTGCACTTCATAGATTAGATTTTGATTTGTGTTTTGATTCTTTGTAATCTTGTAAAAGCTCCTCACATCAATATAAATCTCATTAGAAAATCCAAGACTAACCATCTTGGTAGAGGACGTAGATCTTTCATCGATCGAGCCTATCCAAATAGCTTGTTCTTTATTCTCGCTATTTATTTCCTGCTTAATCATTTCTAAATTACTGCTTTGTTTGATCTTTCAGATTGCTATACTTTGCTGCTGTGATTGTTATTGCTCATCTGCCTTAGAACCATTTTTGCGCCACATTTTAAGCCAAACTTAGCGCGTGCGTTTTATTGCTGCGCAGTATACCCTGCGCAGTGCTGCTTTAAACTTCCCCTGTGCATTTCACACTCTCACTGCGCGCTATACTTAGCTTATTTGAGAACTGTGCGCATAAGCCATTGCTTTGCAAAAGGGTTTGAAAAGAATTTTAAAAACGCTATTTACCCCCCCTCTAGCATTTTTCATACCCTTGTTGCCCCTTTGGGACCAACAAAAACCAATACCTGCTTTGAGAGGCTTACTCAAATTAAGAATCTCATCCAGTTTGGATGATCCGGTGTTGAGTTTCTTCAAGGTGGTTTCGGCTAAAGTCAATTTGGCCTTCACTTTCTCTAGCTCGGCATCTCTCTTGGATGCTTGAACTTCCAAACGAGTCAAGTAGGCCTTGAGTCCATCGTTCATCTTGGTTAGAGTTTTAACCTTTTTGTTCTCTTTCTTCCATTCCTTGAGCAAATCCTCATAAAGGGTCTTTAGACCAGAAATGAGTTCATCTTTGCTCAACTTGTCCTCTTGTGAACTTCCTGCATCAATGTTAGTGGAAACCATGAAACAAACATCGTTAGTTAAACTGAAATTGTTATACCTGACTGGTGTGGTCTCAGATGTTATCTCGGTGTGTATAACATCTGTGGTAACATGTTCAGTCTTCGAGTCACTTAGTATGACAAACATGTTTGTTTGATCAGCTTCTACCTCCTGGACTGGTACCTCATCTTCATTGTCACTCAGGGAAACGCATAGGTTCTTTCCCTTTTTCCTTAGTGTGTTGGCACACTCGTTTGCATAGTGACCCCATCCCGAACAAGCATGACATTGAATTGAATCAATGTATTTGGGATCAGATCTTGATTGATCTGAGGATGCCCTAGGCATTGGAGCTGACTTTTGAGAAGATGGGAACGTCCTTCTTGGCATCGAATCATACACCTTGGTTTGTTGCTCCTTTGCTTTTACCTGCATCTTTTCATTGTTAAACTTTTTAACCATAGCATTATATTTTCTAGCAAGTAAAGCAACACTGGCATTTTCATCCAATTCTTCAAAAAATTTATCTTCATATTTTGAAAAATCCGAGGATTGCACTTTCAAAGCAATACTTTTCCCCTTAGAAGTTTCACTTTGTTCAAGGAGATTTGACACAAAATTTTTCAAAATACTCATTAAAGAATTGATGTCCATAGTAGAAAGATTGTGAGCTTCTTCAATAGATGAAACTTTCATATTGAACCTCTCGAGGAGAGTTCGAATAGCTTTTGAAACAAGTTGTTTGTTGGTAAAAGGTTCACCCAAAAGTTGACACTCATTCGCAATATCAAACAATTTTTCAAAATATGATGAAATAGTTTCATTTTCACTCATCCTTAACCTTTCAAATTTGCCAGTAAGAGTTCTAAGCTTATTATCACGCACACTACTATCACCTTCACAAAACCTTTGTAAAGTGTCCCATGCCTCTTGAGCAGTGGAACTATTTTGAATAAGTTTGAAAATATGAATATCAACCCACTCAAAAATAGCATTAAGTGCTTTTTCATTGAAATTAGCTAGATTAATATCTTCATTAGTCCACTCAGATTCAGGTTTGACTTGAACATCACCATCTTCATCTGGGGGTAACAAAGGAAGAGAGTAACCATTTTTTATAGATCGCCAAGACCGAAGATCAATTGATTTGATATGCGAGCTGTAAGTACCCCAATCTGAAATCGACCTACTTTAGAGGAATTCTTGGTACCATTTAGGGATAAACCAATGGGCCAGGACCTCACTAGGATAAACCTGATGTTCCAGGACTGAACTGGAATTAAACTTAGAAAAATCCAGAAGCTCGCCAAGTCGAGTCGTACGGATGGTTTGGGCACATGAGGCCCCTAGCCGTACGGCTACTTTGGGCACCCTCAGCCTCTATAAATTGAACCCCATGATGATCATTTCGGGGGGGGGGGGGAGAAACAACACAAGAAAGATTACTCTGTCGAAATCACTCCAGTAGTGTGAGAGAAGAGTGAAACAAAGAGTGAAAGAGAGAAAGGAAGACTGGCTAAACCAAAATAGGTAAAGCTACCTTCTCCCCCTCCCTTCTCTTTATCTATAACTCTATTTTCTCTTTAATATTTGTTCAAGTTTATGTTAATCTTTACATTCCTTGTAAGACTTGTCCATTCAAGCACCTTTATATTACTTGCAAGACTTGTCCATTCAAGCAATTTTACATTTATGCAAGACTTGTCCATTCAAGCAAATATACATATATTACTCTATATTTATCTTGTCCAAGCCATGAGATGATCCAAGGTGCCCTCCATGCCTTGTGTGGAAGAGGTTCAAACCTAGATGATCATGGCTTGTTGATTGTCATTTACATTCTTGTCTAGTTAAAATGATACTTTTGTTGGCAATAATGATCATTTGGATGATAAAGCTTCCATCTTTATCATCCAACATTGATCTAGCTCTAAAATCCCCTTTGGGGTTACAAAGATTCAATCTTTATGTGTTAATTTGACTCCTTAAAGGTTAATAAGTCATAAAAATGCCATCTTGGTGATAAAGTTTCAATCTTTAATCACCAAATGGTCAATTTTGGCCCAAAGGGCATGTTCATCAACTTTTCTCAATTTTCTCCAAGGATTGCTTATGATCACACCCAAATACTTGTTTTGGGGACTAAGTGATGATCATTTAGCATAGGAATGTTGTATTTGAACTTATAAAGTGTTTTAAACAAACTAGAATCAAAACAGTTCTGTCCAGTTTCAACAGAATGTTCTGTTTCTGCTCTGAAACTGGACTGTTCTTGACTGAACTGTAAAATCCCAGGAGACTACCTGTCCATCCGTACGGTTGTGTTGGGAACAGGGGGAAAAATGTATGTTTTGCCCTCTGATCCCTATTTTCTTAATAAATTGACCCTTTCAGTTAAGTTTTTCCAAACAAAACCAATACCAGAAGCTTTTCCGTTAAATACACACACACACATGCACATTTTTCAAACTAACAAGGGAGACTCGGTTTTTTCCAAGGCACTTTGGGTAAACCGCAATTATGTTCTTCCCAAAGTGTAACGTGACCTCCGAACTCACCTTCTCTAACCATTTTCATTTGTTTGGTTTAAAATTAACAAATGTGGCGACTCCATTTCTTTTTTCGTTAGGAAAGTTAGCCGTGTTTGGCATTTCTTCCTCGTGTGAACTTTGCTTGTTTCGCCCCGAGGGACGGGATCCTTACAGTGGCGACTCCGCTGGGGACTAAAGTGCTTGCAAACTTCTCTTTAGAAGCTTTGGAGGTACTTTTGTGTGGGTAAAACTCCCATCCCCGTTAGTTGACTTTGTGCATATTTGTGTGTGTTTGCTGTTTCTGTTTGAACTGTTTTGAGTGAATACGTTCTGGAAATACAATAAACTGGAGCATGATGATCAGAAGTTGGGGAAACTGAGAAAAATCTCAACCCTCTTGGTCTAGCCATACGGCTACTTTGGTAAAGGACCAGAATGTTGCAAATTAACAATTTTGTGCAGGGCAGTAACATTCTGAATTGCCTTCTGCTTCTGCTTGTCCAGGTTCCAAATGTACAGCCTTACTTGTGCACATTACCTTTATTCTTTTGGCCAAAACTTGGTTTCCAAAACTTGGTTATGCATGATCTTTTGTCAATAAAAATGATTTCCAAAATCTCATTGTGCATAACCCCCTTTTTGTAAAAATTTCTTGACTCTTCTTGTTGTGCACAACTCGCTTTTTTACAAATGGTTTCAATGTAAAGATTGTTCTTTTGGCAAATTGCTTGATTCGAAATTTTTTTGGTTGTGCACAACTTGGTACATGTACAAGTTTTGGTCTTTGTTTAATCATGTTCTTTTGATTCATTGTGTGTATAAATTGCCTTGTTCATACTTGTTCATATTTTGCTTATGCCATGCTCACCATGTTGAAAAACAAAATAAAAATCTCTATTTTGACTCAAAAAGGGAATATAGAATTGGCTTCACACAACACGCAGTTGGCCTTGCACGTTCCAAATACCCTTTAAACCCGGGATGGATGCCAGATACAGCTCGATTGGCGCTCTTGTTCCCTTCGAGCGCGCACGGGTCCATTCCACCTCCCCTTCCGAGCCGAGTCAACCACACATGTCCGTGACACACAAATACCGTAACTTTGGTTGGTTTTTGGTCTAGGTCACGTTGCCATTATCTTTAAGCATGTGTCCAGAGTCAATTGTGGCCAAGTTAATGCTCGGGTTACGACTCCTTGATGTAATGCAAGCGTGGCCTAACCCGCCTCTAACTCGTGTGTTAATGACGACCATAATTAACAAAGGTCATGTGCTAAAGATAGGGTAACACCGTGTCGTTAAGCCCTAATGAGCGGGTCATGTTAATCATCCTTAAGCTGGTAGAGGATTGAGACACCTCATTCGAAATGGGGTCATGTCAGAATATCGGTGCAGCCTTCGGAACAGTCTCGATCCCGACTGGGGCTTAATCATGATTAAGATGACCCGCACATCGGGAACCTTGCGACGCACTAGACCTTAGGATCATTTCTTTCGGTCGGTGGAAGCCGCTTGCCCTATAGTACCCTCGCCCGGGATAGTCCGTCCTTGGGAGTGTGCAGTACAGGTGAAAAACGAGAGGTCTATAGGCGTAGTGATGGCCTCCACTTATCCAGGATTTAGAATAGTTGCGAAAAAGAAGAGAAACCTTCTCCAACCAATTAGGAACAAAACATGTTTTGAGGGTACATGAATAATAAGCGTTAAGTCATTAAATTGCGCGCTAACGTTTTCTCGTGTGACAAAACCGCTTAATAATGATTATAGAGAATAAGCAAAATCCTTTTCTAAAAGTTGGAAATTGTTAAATTCATCCAAAATGCATGGCTTGGGCTTCCCCCCCCCCCCCAAAAAAAAAGGGTGAAACTCGTTTCTCTCAATGAGTCAAAATCCCATTTGTGTCAAGTCCCCACCTTACTCAAAGCATGACTTTTCGAGATTCTTTCCACGGTGCCCTTACAGCTTGTTGGTCCTTTGTAAAAATAGGAAATGGATGCCCGAATTGGAGTCATTGAAGGAGCCGTAAATGCTATATAGCAAGTAGTGAGGCGAATGGAACACGACCAAAGTCGTCTACTAGGGGCCGTCGCCAAAATGGAAGAGAGGCGAATCCCTGACCTTGAAAAGGAAACCGAAAGGATGTGGGTTCAAATGATACACCCTTGCCTCCGAACTCCTGAAAGACAGGGAAAACAATTGGCACCAAGAAAGGCAAAGCGTGAGAAATGAGATAAATTCGCTCAGTCACAGCCACCAAGAGGACATGAGGAGAGTAGGGACATGCATAAATGCAACGGTGGATGCGATCCTTGACATCCGAGCATACCACAGAGGAAGCCCCCAGAGCATCCCTGTTGGGCAAGCGTCCAGCACTCCGAACACCCATACCGATCCCCGGACAACCTTGAATCATCCAGAAGATTCACCACAACACCTAAGCAGAAAACTGCCACCGGAGGATGATAGACTCAAGGCGGCCGTCCCCAAATCAGCTCACAGTCAAAGGTTTGCCCCGTACCATTGTTTTCGGGAACTAGGGATTCCAAGAGCCCAGTTGTTGGACCTATTTCTCAAAGAAGGAAAGATCCAGTTGCTCGACCCTAGCGTGATCTTGACTGAGCACCCAAGTCAATGGCTCAAGGACGCTCTCTTCTGCCACTACCACCAAGGGGTGGGACATTCTACCGGGGCTTGTGATGCTTTAAAAGACAAGATCCAGGAGCTCGTTGATGAAGGGATCATCACAAATCAAGGCAATGAGTGGGTGTGAAATCGAAAAAAAAAGAAAAGGGAGAAGAAGAAAAGAATTTTAGGAGTGGTTCGGTCTCGTAGGTTCTAGAGAGTCTTTCAAAAGTCCGTTGTGGACAATGTTTTGTTGTTACTTTCCCTAAAAACCCTGCGTGGTAAGTTTGACCAGTCGTGGTTTAGTCAATTAATAGTCAAGTCAGTCCCTTGAGTCTGTAAAAAATTGAGTTGCTCCTCGTTAATGAAGCAAGCTATTTCTCTTCTATTCTCTCTAGACTTGAGGCATTATTTGAAAATTACATTAACTCTCAGAATCGCTTTGATTAATGTTGTCAAATGATTGCTATATCCCCAAAATTATGAGTTGACTCCCAAACACAATAGTCAACGACGACTCATTAAAGGATGAATGGACCCAAACGCAAAAGAGTACGAAATGCAAACAATTAATCTTAATATGAATGAATGTTGTGATCAATTGGCATGGAGAGACCATCAATGGCAAATCTTCCCCATACACATTCCCCATACACTCTCCCGATACACAACCCCATACATCTTTCTAAGATAAATCCCTGATACACGCCAAAGACATCCCGAGACAGTGAAAAAGTGAGGGCGTTGTTGCTCAACCACCAAGGTTTAACCGTGATCACATGCGCGCAGTCAGGCAAAAGGCGCCCCGGACTTTCAAAGTCAGCCCGAAGTGACAGGCACACCGCCAAGGGACTACAAAGGAGCCAATGCCCGAGAAAGCGAGCTGGGGCTAGCGTTTTATGTTGGGTATGCCCACTTATATCTCAGTTTCAATGTAATAGGATTGATTAGATTTGATTGATCCATCACCTAAGTTTTATTTCATGGACTTTAGACCCACATATAAGAAGTATTTATACTTCATTTTTTTAGGTTGTCCATTGTAATAGAACAGGCTTAGGAATAGGGCAAGAAGATCAAAATTGAAGAAAATCACTCCGTGAATTTGAGCTACGCGCCATGCGCCTCACCCATGGGCCATGCGCCTCATTAAAGCGTGCGCATGAGTATGCGCCTAGCATAGCTCATGCGCCTCAAATGAGTCAGATCGCGCATACGCTACGCGCCTCTCTAGCTCAACGCGCATCATGAATGTTTTTAATACTCAGTGATTTATTGAAGATTCAAAGACTTGAAGAAGATTCAAACTACGCCAATAATCCAACGGTGGTTAAATAACAAATATGTACCCGCATCTAAGGACATCTTTCCATAACGGTCATATTTGTGTTTATGTGTCTAACGACTATAAAAGGACACGTGCTCCACTCAATGAGCGACAGCACATCCGTCCTTTCTCTGACTCACCAAGGATTTCGAACGGCTAGTTTTTGGGGCTCTACTATAAATACCCCATAACTTCAACCATTTGAAGTTGCTAAGAATTTCAAGAATTTCTCTCTCAAGCATTTGTTGGAGATATGAAGATTGCCTTTGTTATTTCCAGAATTCTCAAGAACATCTTCATAACTTCATCCTTAGCCCAGATCCTCAAGCTATAACACTTTAGTTTTCTTGTGCTCTCAATCTCAAAGATCTAAAGAGCCTTGATACTAAAATCACACACGCACCTCTTTAAGTTTGATCACTTAGATCTTTCTTTAAGAGATACACCGGTTATTGTTTTGGATTTGTTCATTCATAGAATATTAGATCTTGAGTTAGTGCATAAGCTCAAACGATTGTAATTTGTATCACTCTCTCATTATATAAGATCTCCATTAGAAATCCAAGACTAACCATCTTGGTAGAGGACATAGATCATTTTCCCGATCGAACCTCTCCAAATAGCTCTTGTTCATATCTTTCTATTTCTTTACAAGTTCATATCATATCTAACTACTTGCTTGTTTATTTATTGTAGATTGATTGATTGAACTGTGTTGTGTTTGTTATATCATTTGCCTTAGTTTCTTATTTCACCCACTTTGAGCCAAATTACTTAGAGTGCGTGTGCTCCCCCTTTATCATACTTTGCGCCTATTTACATTACTAAATTCCGCTGTGCATTTCACTCACTCACATAGGCACATATCATAACGCTTATTTGATAAAGTGCGCATTTGCAATTGAGTTTATCAAGGGTACGAAAAGAATTTTAAAACAGCTATTCACCCCCCCTCCTCTAGCTATTTTTCATACCCTTGTTGCCCCTTGGGACCAACAAGTGGTATCAGAGCAAACACTTTTATAAAACACTTTTGTTTTTCAAGCTTAACAGCTTGGGTGCCGATTCTAAATGGCAAACTCAAAACCTATGGCAACTGCAAACTACACTCACGTTCCGGTCTTTGATGAAGATCATTTTGACGTGTGGAAATTCAGCATCTTAACTCATCTCAAATCAATCGATGAAATACTTCATGACACCGTGGTTTATGGACCTTACATTCCTATGAAAGCGAATCCAAATCCGCGCACAAATGCTGTTCAACCAACCGTCAAAAAACCAAAGGAAGAATGGACTGAGGAAGAAACAAGAAGAGTTGCAAATGATGGCAAAGCAAGAAACATTCTCCTAAGCACTCTAAGCACGGCTTTGAAACAACAAGTCATGCATTGTGCTACCGCTAATGAGTTATGGGATGCTATTGAGGAACATATAGAAGGAGACAAGGTTTGCAAGGAAAACAAGAAATATGAAGTGCAAAAGAGATTCAACAATTTCTCTCTACTCCCCGGTGAAACATTAAGACAAACTTACGAACGCTACTATGAGATTATCAATATATGTATTTCACTTGGCATGAAGTTTTCCAACAAAGATTTGAATGTAAATTTTCTATGAGCCTTTGGATCAAGATACCTACATAAATCTAGCGCTCTCGAAGACGCTGGAACTTTAGATGTATGGACTTTAAGAAACCTTTACGCAAATCTCAAAGTTTATGAGCTCAAACTTCAGCGAATTAGTGAAACTGAAGGAAAATCAAAATCCATAGCAATGGTGGCGCAAAGAGAAGAGGAGCATGTTTCTGCACCTGCGCCTACTCATGATGAGAAAAGTTCCGATCCCAAAATTTCTACTTCTGAGCTATTGGACATGGACGATGAAGACTTCGCTTTATTTGTGAAGAGATTCCAGAAGTTCAGAAAATTCACCAAGCCCGGCTCAACCAACAAGTTTCAAGGATCTACAAGCAGAGCTCCTCAAAAGTTCACGAGGAGCAGTGATTCAAAAAGAAAAGAAGACCTTGTTTGTTTTAATTGCAGGAAACCAGGACACTTTGCTTCATGCTGCCCAATTCCAAAATTTGAATATATGCAGAAGAAGAGCAGCCATACTCCCAAGTTCACTCCCAAATTCACTCATCACAAGGGAATGGTTGCTGAAGAAGAATCACCAGCAAATGAGCAGAACACTTGGATCGAAACAGACTCAGATGAGAGAGATGAAGATTCTGATTATGGACTCGTTTGTTTGATGGAAAATGATGATGAAGTTGACACTTATGATTCTAATGATGACTACTCCAAAGATGTTCCTGATATGAATGTCTTGAATAAACCTATCAAGAAATCTGCAGGTTTTCAAGAAGTGAAAAGGAAGAAAGGAGCAACCATCAGCGAGCTCGTTGAACAAGGATTTCTCACTCCAGCTCAAAGCGATGGTGGATTGTTATTCTCATGATGTGATCTAAGTGCAAGGAACAAGTTGAGAAAAGGAGCTTACATCAGACCTCAAGTTGAACCAACTGCTCCAATCTCTAAAATCAATGATGATGAAGTGATTGCTGAACAAGAAAAATTGTTCAAAAAGGCTGAAAAGGTAATCACTAGATTTGAAAGTATGTAGAAAGCTTTAGCACTATCATGTGATGAAATTTCCCATCTTAAGACCGAGAAATCTCTACTTAAATCTGAACTCACCCTCCTTAAGGAGCAGATAAAGAGCATGACTCCTCTTACTGTTAAAAACACTTTTCTAACAGAACAGAACTCACTTCTTAAAGTTCAAAACGATGAATTGGTTGCTCAAATTACTGATCTTAAAAAGATTACAAATGAGTGGTCCAATTCTCGTGTCACTATGGAGAATATACTTGAGTCCCAAAAAGTCAGTGGTGATAAAAGTGGCTTGGGATTCTCATCAACTAGTGATAACTTTAAATGTGATGTCTGTGCTGAAAGAGATAGTGAATTTACTAACCAGCAAACTTTTGAAATTCCCAAGGAAAAACATTCTAATTCAATGGGTAAAGGACAGGAAAAAGTCAAGAGACAAACATTCCATTATGTCTACCCAACGAAGCAATTCGGGAAAGCTAATGGGAAAGATGTAGCTACAGATGAATCATCCTCTAGCAAAATCCCTCTTGAAACAAAGCGCGCTCCTTCTCTGAGTGCTCATTATGCGCCTAGGAGCCACGCGCCTCATCGCCGTGCGCCTCCTAGCCCTATGCGCCCTCCTAGATCAAGCGCTCCAAAATTTCAAAATAAGGATTTTGTTAAGGCTAGTCCATCTGACCCAAAGAAGAATGCTATCCCAAAGAAAAGTAAAGAGTTTGTGAAAACTCATGTGATTAGTGGCTTTCATCATTGTTCTATTTGTGATTGTTCTGGACACAAGGCCGTGGAATGCCTTTTGCGATTCACTCCCAATGCCAAAGGACGTAAAAACCCTAAGGTCAAGCAAGAGTGGGTTGTCAAAAGTTGCTAACCCGAGGACCCAAAAGGAATAAGGGGGACCTGCTTAAATGTCTATATTTCAGGTTCTTTGTTTCATGGCTGGATCTTCAAAAGCTAGAAATTATGAATGGATTCTCGATAGTGGGTGTTCAAGACACATGACTGGAGATGAATCCTTATTAGAAGATGTCCATGAAGAAAGAGGTCCCTCAGTAACGTTTGGTGATAATAACAAAGGTCAAGTTGTTGCATATGGAAAGCTCAAGAAAGACAAAGTGTGCATTGAAAGAGTCTCTCTCGTCGAAGGACTCAAGCACAATTTATTATCCATATCTCAATTCTGCAACAAAGGATTAGAATGCCATTTCACCTCAACTCAATGTCTTACCAAGAATGGCAAAACTGGAGCTACATTACTCACGGGATATCGTAAGACAAATATTTACATTATTGATTTCCATAGTATGAACTCTAGTACTAATCTTTGTTTTGTTGCTAAAAGTGTGAGCAAAAATAGTTGGCTGTGGCACAAGAGCTTAAGTCACTTGAACTTCAAATATCTATCTAAACTCAGCAGGAATAACCTAGTTAAAGGACTTCCCAAGGTTGCAGATCATCATGACAAGAAGTGCGCCGCATGTCAACTTGGCAAACAACCGAAGAAATCTTTCTCCAGCAAGACAAATCCTTCAACTTCTAGATGTTTGCAACTGCTCCACATTGATCTATTTGGACCAGTCACCACTGCAAGTATTCGAAAGAACAAGTATACTCTAGTTGTGGTGGATGATTATTCAAGATACACATGGGTGGAAATGATGATCTCAAAAGACGATTGTTACGATATTTTGACCACCTTATTTCGACTACTCCAAACCCAAAAAGAATATGACATTGTTAGTGTTCGATCCGACAATGGAACAGAATTCAAAAACAACGGTGTTGCTCGATATTGTGAAGATCATGGGATAGATCACAACTTTTTAATAGCTGGAGTTCCTCAACAAAATGGGGTTGTGGAAAGAAACAATAGAACGTTGATTGAAGCGGGAAAGACGATGATAGCTGAAGCAAAATTGCTTAAGTACTTTTGGGAAGAAGCTATCAACACAGCATGTTTTACTCAAAATCGTTCCCTCATCAACAAACTTCACAACAAGACTCCGTATGAACTTTGGCGTGGTAGAACTCCCAATATTGCATTCTTCAAGATCTTTGGTTGCAAATGTTATATCCTCTACAACGGAAACGAACATAGAGGTAAATTCGATGCCAAAGCCGACGAAGGTATTTTTGTTGGGTATGCCAAACATTCTAAAGCTTTTCGCGTTTTTAATAGATCTACATTAGTGATAGTTGAGTCTGTACATGTTACATTTGATGAACATTCTCTCCTTGAGCCACATTTGGCTCCAAATGTTGCTGATGATTCTGTTGAGCTTAATGATACAGGTGCTCCTATTTATGTTGCGCCTACACAAGAGCAGAATCTATCAACTCAAGGAAATCCATCAACATCAGTTGCTCCAAATTCCTCATATGGCGCGCCCCATGAGTCATCAGCTGCGCCTCACTCACATGTTGCGCCTCTTGATGCCTCTCATGCGCCTATATCTTCAGCTGCATCTGGAGTAAACCCAAGTTTCAACTCTATACCAATTCAACCCCCAAATTTTGATGATTTAGAATCTGGTGAAGATGTACCAATTGAAGACCTTCAAGTTACTACGACTCAACCTAACTTACCTCCTGAAATTCGTGAAGTTAGAGGTCACCCAATCAATAATATCATTGGTGATCTAAACGTTGGTGTTCGTACAAGGAGAGCTACAAACTTTGATGCTTACACTGCATTCATCTCTCAAATTGAACCGAAGAAGGCTGATGAAGCACTCCAAGATCCTAATTGGGTTGTTGCAATGCAAGAAGAACTCAATCAATTTGAACGATGTAAGGTTTGGACTCTTGTTCCAAGACCAAATGATCAAGGAGTGATTGGTACGAAATGGGTGTTCAGAAATAAGATGGATGAGCATGGAACCATCACAAGAAACAAAGCAAGATTGGTTGCACAAGGCTATAGGCAAGAAGAAGGAATTGATTACGATGAAACTTTCGCGCCCGTAGCAAGACTTGAAGCTATCAGATTATTTCTAGCTTACGCAGATCACAAGAACTTCAAGTTATATCAAATGGATGTGAAGAGCGCGTTTCTAAATGGTGAACTCCAAGAACAAGTCTACGTTGCTCAACCACCTGGGTTTGAAGATTCACAATTTCCAAATCATGTGTACAAACTCCAGAAAGCTTTGTATGGACTCAAACAAGCACCAAGAGCATGATACGATACACTATCCAAGTTTCTCATTGAAAAAGGTTTCACTCGCGGTAAAATCGACACAACTCTTTTCATTACCAAACATAAGGGTCATAAATTACTTGTTCAAATTTATGTTGATGATATTATATTTGGTTCTACTAATGAATTGTTGTGCAAGCGCTTTGAGAAACTAATGAAGAGCAAGTTTGAAATGAGCATGATGGGAGAACTCACATTCTTCCTCGGGCTTCAAATCAAGCAAATGAGTGAAATCATATTCATCAATCAAGCCAAATATACAAAGGACTTAATCAAGAAATTTGGACTTGAGAACGCCAAAGCATACGATACTCCAATGGCTACCTGCAACAAACTCGATAAAGATTTAAAAGGTAAACGTGTTGATCAAATGCTCTATCGAGGTATGATTGGCTTACTCCTTTATCTTACTGCTAGTAGGCCTGATATTATGTTTAGTGTTTGTGTTTGCGCTCGTTATCAATCTGACCCTAGAGAAGCGCACTTAATTGCTGTGAAACGTATATAAGATATATTTCCGGTACTGTTAACCTTGGACTTTGGTACACCAAAGATTCGAACTTTAAACTTGTAGGTTATTCAGATGCGGATTATGCAGCGTGCACAATTGATAGGAAAAGCACAAGTGGCACTTGTCATTTCCTCGGATATCGACTTGTGTCATGGGCGAGTAAGAAACAAGCTTCTGTATCTGTCTCAACAACCGAACTTGAATATATCGCTGCGGGAAGTTGTTGCTGTCAAATACTATGGATGAAGCAGCAATTGGTGGACTATGACATAATCGAAGAAAATTGTCCGATCTACTGCGACAATACATCAACAATTGCGGTTTCTGAAAATCCTGTCATGCACTCAAAGACCAAACACATCGACATCAAATATCACTTCCTCAAAGACCACGTGGAGAAAGGAAATATACATTTGGAACACGTGGGAACCGACTATCAAATCGTCGACATTCTAACGAAGGCACTTGACGCGAAACGGTTCATCTTTTTGAGAGGTGAAATGGGTATGCTTGAACTTAACTAGTCAATATGATTTTGTCATTACTAATGATTTATGTCTTTTTGAGTTGTAAATATTAGGTTTTAAAGGTTAAAATCAATTTCAATGTTTTAAAGAAACTGTGGTATGCGCCTAAATCACTACGCGCCCAATACTTTTGCGCGCCCCACACTCTCTGCGCGCCCAATAATGCGCGCCTAGCATTCAATGCCTCTTAAATCATTCTACGCGCCTAGATGAGACTATGCTCCTCTTTATGACTGTGGATCAATCAATGCTACCATATTAACTCCCTCAATGATTGAGCGCATTAAAGTTTCACAAGTACCAGGTATGATTGTTCTTATTTATTATAGGAATCTTCGTCTTTTGACATTCCATTAATTGTTTAAGGGTACTTGTGCAATTAATTTTTCCCTCGTTTTACGTTTTTCGAAAAATTTTATTTTCTGGGGATTTATTTCTTGCACCCCAAACTTACACCAAAACAGATGTTTTTGGGGTTTGTGCAAAAATTAGTCAAAATTGCTCACACACTTAAAGGGAAAGTGGAGCAGTTTTTCCCTTACCCAAAATGTCACATCAAGTGTACTTTGGGTCATTCAGCATTTATTACCCATCAATTCCTTAAAATCCCTCATAAATGCGCCGTCCTTTTTTAGCCATGATGAGCTGAAATTTTTCCCTCATTAATGCCCATCCCTTCAACTTCTCATCTTTTTAAAATTTTAAACCTATTATTTCCTTATTTGTGCTATATTTTTTTTCTCTTAACCTATATATTTCCTCTCTCTCTCTCTCTCCCCTCCATCATCTGCCTCCCTCTACTCTCTCTCTCTCAGTCAGTTTCTCTCTCTTTCTTTCTCCCCATTTTCATTGTTTCTCTCTCTTTTTCGATTCTATATATATTAATGGGTCCTAAACGATCTACAAAGACAAATCAAGATGAAATGGTATGGATTTCTAACCTTAAATCTCCTAAATTTCTGCATTTCTTTCTCTTTTTTCATCATTTTTTTGTGTGTTCTTCGTTTTTCAAAACCCGGATCATATTTCTCTTGTTTAATCTTGTTTCGGTTATCCGTTTTCGAAATCGTTTGTTGGGTTTTGTTCGTATTGTGATTTAGATTCTTTATAACTAAACTTTTCAACGATCAATGCATCATATTTTGCGAATCTGAAAATCTTAGATTTTTTACCTTTTGAATTTTTGGACATTCAAATCCATTTTCTGTTTTTGTTGTTGATTATTACTTGTTTTGATTCACATATTTGTTATCCTTTTCTCATTGCGGTCATTTTGATATATTGTATGCTTGGTTTGGTGAAGTTTCACGAATTATGTGTTCTTGGTGTTCTTGATGTTCCTCAAGCACTCAAGCATGTTCTTCGTGTTCTTCGTTATTTTTGCATGACTTGGGTTTCAAAATTTTCAAAACTTGTTTTTCAAAATTTTCATATTTTGATTCTTAAAAATTACATATGCATGGTTGATATGTGTTTGTGTGTTTTCGTGTGTTTTTATACTTAGTATGAATTTTACATAACTATGCGCCTAAGTGTTGATTTATGCGCCTAGTTGGTTATGCGCCCTATGACTTTATGCGCCTTACTTGATTCATGCGCCTAATAATTGTATGCGCCCTATGCAAATACAAATGTTATGCGCCTCAATCAACTCATGCGCCTAGAGACATTATGCGCCTAAACATTTTATGCGCCAAAATTTTACTTAGTCAAATTCTTATGTTTAATTTGTACTTAGTATATTTCATAGAACCATATTATGCGCGTCGTATTTGTATGCGCCAACAAAATATATGCGCCTAATAATAGTATGCGCATGCTATTTCTTATGCGCCTATATATTGTCCTGCGCCTACTCTATACTTAGCTCATTTTATGATTCTATGCGCCTTATACACTCCTAACTTAAATCATTGTTATGTTTTTCAGGATCCTGCAAATTTCAGACCCGGTGAGACGATAGATCTTGCTGAGCTTTCACTTGATCCAATGGGGCTTGAAATTCTCTCAACCCTTCACATCGCTGGACTTACTCCTTTATTCACGCTGGATCAACCATTCTACTCTCCGCTCCTCGTTGATGAATTCTTCTCAACCGCTGCTCTAGTTGAGACTCCAGTAGATGGATTCGTGCGCTACAGGATATGCGCCACTGTTCAAAATATTCCTATCACTATCTCTACGGGCACAATCAAGAATATAGTGAGTTTTACCACTACTGGCCCTCAGGGTGTTTCTGATCAACCGAACTCTTACTCAGTTGTAGATCAGAATACAGTGGCGCGTACTTATCTCAGAGTCCCTACTCTTCTGAACAACATCAAAAATGTTGAGATAAAGGATGGTGGTGATCTGCTCGCTCATATAGCGCATCTGGTTGATACTTCAATTGTGTTCAAACCGGCAATGTGAATAGATTCACCGTCGAGCAGTGGGAGTATACTGCTGCCATCATGGGAAAAACCAGATTGAATTGGCCTCAGATTTTATTCAAAACTTTGTCTGACCAAATTGATAAGTATAACAAGAACAAGTCTGATGGGAAGAAGAAGTTCAAAACTCACTGCCGAATACTCACGAAGATATTTCTCACCTATCCTGCCCTCGCCAAATTCCTTAATGATAACCCTGCTTATAAAACTGATGATGTTCCAGTTTTTGGGAAAGATAACCTTGTCTTGAAGAGGCGCAAGAAGCGCATGGCAAAGCGCGCGCCTAGGGTAAAGGGTGCTCAGTTGGTTGATGAAGCCACTGAATCAGATGAAGATACAGATGGCGCAGAAGAAGGTGCAGAAATTGAAGCAGTACCTCACGCAGAACCAACAGGTGTTCCAGGCGCAGAAAAAGGTAAAGGAAAAAGGGTTGCAGAAGGAACAAGCAAACCCCCTAAGCGCCCAAGAGTTGATATTGAAGAAGAGAAGTAACTAAAGCGCGCTAAGGCAGCCAGTAGACTGGAAGCGCAGAAGAAACGAGATGAAGACTTCAGATTGAAACAGACTGCTGAGTTATCCAAGTCTGAAAGGCGCAAAGGCGCAGGGTCTAGCGCTGATATACGCGCGCCCCTTCCTAATGCACCTCCTATTGTTCGTGCACCTCTATCAACGCCTATCACCACTCCTGCTAATCTATCTTCTGAACGTCAAAGTCTTAAATACCAAATATCAGCTGATTTATTTGGTGAATTGAGTGATGATCCAGTTCAGGGGGAGCCAGAGCCCTTGACCATGCGCAAGAGTCCTTCTGCGCCCCCAACTATTTCAGTGGAGCCTACTTCAAGTGATGAATATCTACCTTCTCCTCGCGCTCCTACTCAATCACCTCCTGCGCCCCGTACTTCTCATGCGCCTCCTCCTCCCACTCCTGATATGAGTGTTGTTATTTCTCTACTACAGCAACTCCAGCAAGGACAAGCTCAAATGAACTCACAGTTAGAGCTTCATACTTCCATGCTTACTCAGTAAGCTGATGAGATTGCTGCCATTAAGGGGGAGATGGCACGCATAGATGCAAATATCAAGGACAAACATTTCCTTACTCCTCAACAATGGAATGACGCTATTGATCAAATGAATGAACTTTTCAAAGGTACTCTTGCTTCCCTTCATGAGTGCATAGATGGTGGCATCAAACTCACGGATGGCCAAGATTTCATTAATGCTATAAGGGAGGTAGAGTTGAATATAGCGGGTGATATAAGGAAGTTGTTTGAGATGGTGGCTGGAGATAGCCAAAAATTGCTGAGTGTTGTTGATAAACTCAAAGAAGTTAAGGATGAGCTAGAAATCCTGGGTTTAACTGTGTATGGTGCTGATCCTGGCGCAGAACCCAAAGCTTCTGAAACTCATGCGCCTCCAGCTCCTGAAACTCCTGCGCCCTCTTCCAGCTCTGCTCCTGGCGCGCATATTGACATTAATTCACTGCTTTCAAAGATTGATGTTCTGAAGGAATTAGTTGTCACTCACTTCAATGCCGCGTATTACAGTGCAGACAGGCGCGCAGATAGAGTTTCCACTGATATACTTACTGCCCAAGCTGCTGTTGAAGCGAACTTCCAAGCCTTCATTGAAAACTTTTCACAACAGCAGTCTATCACTCAGCACACCATTGATGAGTATCAAAACATCAATGTGAGTCATTTGCGCTATATCATAGATGGTGTCACAGATACTCACGGTGTAGTAAACCGTTGTCACCAACTTTCCAAACAAATCCAGTGCTCAGTTTCTGAAATATAAGAAGGATTGAAGGATGAAGACGCGCCTCCTCCCAACCCTTAGTTATTTTGGATTTGTTTGTAAGTTGTTAGAACTCTTTTGTGATTAGAAATCTTTATTAGTGATTTAGTGCTTACATGTTTTAGCACCTTTTGTTTTTGTTCTGTTAAATACTTGTACTCTGTAACTCTTACACCTTGAGTATTAATGAGAACAAAACATCACTTATGTTTCAAAACTTGTTCACTCAAACTTCTTGTTTGTAGAACATTGAATGTTGTTTAAAATCATATGCATCATATTTGAACTGCTTCATATTTTATGCATTGAGTTTAAACTTTGTTTAAACGCATCTCAAAACTGAAACGCATATCATTCTGAATGTGTTATAAACTGTTGTTTCTATCTTTCCATTTGTAATGTTTTATCCTTATTGGAATAGATCAGAAATCTATATCTTGGACTAGTGTGTGCATTAACTTGAGACATGATTTACCAATTTCATTTATTTGGACATGTTATTATCAAGTATAATGTTTGTCCCTGATATAGTAGGTAATGGAATCAATCAAATAGGGGAGATTGTTGGGTATGCCCACTTATATCTCAGTTTCAATGTAATAGGATTGATTAGATTTGATAGATCCATCACCTAAGTTTTATTTCATGGACTTTAGACCCACATCTAAGAAGTATTTATACTTCATTTTTTAGGTTGTCCATTGTAATAGAACAGGCTTAGGAATAGGGCAAGAAGATCAAAATTGAAGAAAATCACTCCGTGAATTTGAGCTACGCGCCATGCGCCTCACCCATGCGCCATGCGCCTCCTTAAAGCGCGCGCATGAGTATGCGCCTAGCATAGCTCATGCGCCTCAGATGAGTCAGATCGCGCATACGCTATGCGCCTCTCTAGCTCAACGCGCATCATGAATGTTTTTAACACTCAGTGATTTATTGAAGATTCAAAGACTTGAAGAAGATTCAAACTACGCCAATAATCCAACGGTGGTTAAATAACACGTATGTACCCGCATCTAAGGACATCTTTCCATAACGGTCATATTTGTGTTATGTGTCTAACGACTATAAAAGGACACGTGCTCCACTCAATGAGTGACAGCACATCCGTCCTTTCTCTGACTCACCAAGGATTTCCAACGGCTAGTTTTTGGGGCTCTACTATAAATACCCCATAACTTCAACCATTTGAAGTTGCTAAGAATTTCAAGAATTTCTCTCTCAAGCATTTGTTGAAGATTTGAAGATTGCCTTTGTTATTTCCAGAATTCTCAAGAACATCTTCATAACTTCATCCTTAGCCCAGATCCTCAAGCTATAACACTTTAGTTTTCTTGTGCTCTCAATCTCAAAGATCTAAAGAGCCTTGATACTAAAATCACACACGCACCTCTTTAAGTTTGATCACTTAGATATTTCTTTAAGAGATACACCGGTTATTGTTTTGGATTTGTTCATTCATAGAATATTAGATCTTGAGTTAGTGCATAAGCTCAAACGATTGTAATTTGTATCACTCTCTCATTATATAAGATCTCCATTAGAAATCCAAGACTAACCATCTTGGTAGAGGACGTAGATCATTTTCCCTATCGAACCTCTCCAAATAGCTCTTGTTCATATCTTGCTATTTCTTTACAAGTTCATATCATATCTAACTACTTGCTTGTTTATTTATTGAGATTGATTGATTGAACTGTGTTGTGTTTGTTATATCATTTGCCTTAGTTTCTTATTTCACCCACTATGAGCCAAATTACTTAGAGTGTGTGTGCGCCCCCTTTATCATACTTTGCGCCTATTTACATTACTAAATTCCGCTGTGCATTTCACTCACTCACATAGGCGCATATCATAACGCTATTTGATAAAGTGCGCATTTACAATTGAGTTTATCAAGGGTACGAAAAGAATTTTAAAACAGCTATTCACCCCCCCTCTAGCTATTTTTCATACCCTTGTTGCCCCTTGGGACCAACATTTTCCTCCTAAAAAAAAAAAAAGAGAAAAAATTGAATGATGAGAAAAGAAAATGAATGAATGGAAAGGAGGATAGGAAATAGCAAAAAAAATGCTTGCCTCAAGAAAACCATCCACACCCAAGAGGGTTTATCCCAAGAGATCCATCTCAAAAGGATCGCCGCAAAGCAAAGTGAGCAACAACGTCCTCCGAGACAGCAAAAGGAAACCAATCCCGGCCAAAGCTGCCCAAGGCCGAACTACGGCGACCTGAGCTCCTCACATTGAGGGGAACGTAGGCAACCTTCGGGTCCAGTCATAGCATGAAATGAATCCACCGAGCCTCGGTCCTCCCAAGATGACCCGGCTCTCTTCCCTTGGTCCCGTCAATGACCAATCTCCCGGATAATGACTAATCCCTCCTAAACACACTTCAATCTTGCCATTGATCGAATCTGAATCTCAAATGATCACAATATTTATACGTGTTAAGGACAATTGCTTGAATTTCGATCTAATGCTGGACACGGCTCATTCAAGCAATCATTTTGATGACATTAAGTAAGGTCGATTTCGAATGCCTCGACAAGTCTTCTTTCCCCATATTAGGAAAGAGCCAAACACTTGAACTTCTGTCCATAGGCTTCCTTCCTCAGAAAAGGGACTCACTCCCGTAAATGCCTATGCGTGTCTATCCGTGTGAGCAAGCATGATCTGCTCTTGTCCGCGTCAGAGTCAACTAGGCCACTCCCAAGAAGAGAAGATGATGGGATATGCGGAAGAGGGAAAAATGACATGTTTGGATTGATTAGGAAGAGGAAGCCCGTGCAAAGGTAGACCGTGTCCCGGGCGAAGAGAACACGCACCCAAAAGGATAAGGTGGGACCCGAGGAGTAGTTCCCGGCCAAGGTAAAGCACTGGGGCTGGCAAGCCATAATCGTGCAATGGAAGGGCCAACGAAGAGTCATGCTTTGGGTAAAACGGTCTGAGTCAAATAAGGTCTCCCGTCTGTCAAAATTCCCTAAAAGCCCTCAGAAAGTTTGGTCAAAAAGTCAACCGTGCTGGCACGATCCGTACGGATGGTTTAGCCCTATGAAAAATTTCATACCAGCAGCCTGTGTCAACCGATTTCCCACCGGTAAAACTCACTCCCACCTGTGTAAAAATTGTCAGATACGTGCCAAAAGTCCGTACAGTTGAGTCAAAACATGTTTTGGGAATCCCCAACACCTCAAAATGACCACAAAGCCCTCTCGAGGCCCAAGCTATGCATAAATGGTGAACTTACAAATAAAAAGGACGATGTTTTAAACAACCAAAGATAACAAATTTGCATACAATGTTTTTTGAATAAAACAAATCAAAAGAAAATTTGTTCAGGTTGGTGCATCCTAATCAGAATCTGGGTAAGGATCCTCCGGAGGCGAATGAACCCTCTCCAAAGGGCGAGATGGGTACATGTTGGGGTCGAAGAAGAAGATGGACTCCGCCAAGCTCGAGTCTTCACCCGAAGAGGATTGGCCCGAAAAGAAGGAAGGAGGAACCTGGGAAGGAGGACCGGGGTGTCTGATCGGCTGGGGCTGCACACGCTCCAAGGCCAAATGAGCAAAAGGATCCGGGGCGAGCTCGTGAAAGCCCGGGTCACGGAGCGAGTCCCGAAAGGTTGCCAAATCAGCTCCGCCTAAGGTGTCGACGGACAAAAGACGGGGGTAGCTCCACACTGGAGGCTCGTCGGAAAGACCTCTCCCCACCACTCACCGAGTTCCTGCCCGACGCGAACTGGGACTCAGTCTGAGGCCCCTTGGAGGAGTACCCAACAAACCTCTTCAACCACCTTTTGGCCCGTTTTATGAAGGAAGGCCTCTCCAGCAAAGCTCACGCAGCGACTTGCACATAAAAGTGAAACTGCTCAGTGAAAAGGAACAGGGGTATGTGATAAGTGTGTGCAAAGGAAATAAATGGGAACATACCACGCCCTCAGGAGCATCCTCAGGTGGGGCCCCCTCTCCCGCCACAGATGTGGCCACCATGTGGACCCGGCTATCTGAGTGTATGTATGAGAAGTCCTGCCACATCGGAGGAACCACCCCAGAAGCCACTACCTGCGGTGATCTTAGCCTCCGGGCCACGAAACGTCCGTATGGCTCATCGGTGATAAAATGGGATGCATCCGCCCCCATGAGGTAGGGGTCGTCTCCTCGGTCTGCTATGAACATGGTGTCAGGAGGATCGACGGGAGCCCTCTGCATGAGCCTGAGCCCGTGCTGCCAGAGCACCCTCTCTCCCAAGTAAAAGGCCTCTCCCCGGAATCCTACGAGCAGTCTCCTCTCCCGGGTTACCCGCAGAGCATCAGACAGGTCAATGCCTAGCCCTTGTCCCTCATACCTCGACTAAGGAAAGAGGTTAAGCTCAACCGGCATAGTTCCCCTTAGCACTGCCCTAACATCGGCATGACGGACGGAAACCCGTCCCTTGGATCCCCTCTTCTTTCGGGCCTCTCGAGCCCAACATACCATGGCCGGGAATGTGATGGCGGGATCAACGGTCAGCTCCCATGGATAGCCACCAAAGATCTCGTAGTACCAAGCCTGAAAGGAAAAGGCCGAAAATCATTAAGGCGCCGAAAACCGAAAAGGTAAATGAGAAGGAGAAAACAGAAAAATGGGGGAAGGAAAGGAATGTACCGCCAAGGCGAACTGGAAGCGAGCCAAGGATTTGCTCGCTTTCCGGCTGAATTTATCGAACTCCATGTACAGCTCAGCCAACCCAGCCTCTCCCCAAGCAATACTCCGGACGGTCTCCGGAGTGGACAATGATCCCAGTAGGGGGAACATGCATGTGGTATCGGCATTGGCGAAGAGGGTGTTGCTGAGAAGGAGCCACACATAAGCTCGCCCAAGCTGCTCCGCCGTCACCAAACCCGCCAGGTACTCCAGAATTCTGACCCGAATGGCCCGGTCAACATCCTGCACCAAGATCCCCAAGCCCTTGGTAGGGCCCGAAAAGCCAATGAGTGCCTCAATGTTCGCGGCCGAGAACTGGTCACCCAGATAACTGGCCGGCCGCCGAAGGAGAGCCCGGTAATGGCAGAAAAGTCTGCGGGAGTCACGGTCACCTCCCCCCAGCTCAAATGAAAGGCGTGGGTTGTATCCCACCAATGCTCGCCCAAGACAGAGATGAGTCCCAGGCTCCTGTTAGTGCTAACCAGCTGCCCTACGGCATGGATGAATGGCACCAAGCCGGTACGCTCTACCCACTCTCTCGGACCAGGCCCATCGCCGACTGCCTCGGGCATGGCCTCCCACAAGGAACAGCACATGTCGGGAGATCCTCGAGATTTGGGATCACCGCCCTGCAGGTAAACATAGCAAGGTATGAATAACACAGTTTTAAGATACCAATGCGTATGATAAATGGATATGATGAATGAATCATGAAAAAAAAAAGTGATTTTACCCTTTTCAAAAATTGCGTTGGGCATTTGAGGGTGTGTCTTGTGAAAAAATGTGATTTTACCCTTTTAAACTGCGTTAGACATTTAAGGGTGTGTTGCTTATGAAACGGATGTGTGAGGTTTTGTTTGAAAGGATTTCCCCCTGTCCCAAAGAACAAAATTCGTCCCCATTTTGAGAATTAGTTTCCACAAACATGTAACAACTTATCCTAGGAAATGCTAGCATGCACTTGAATGTGTCAAAATGACTAGTCGAACCTAAGGTACAAGTAGTTTATGCGGGACAACATACTTTGATTTTAGAAAGTATAGCTAGGGATGTCCAAATGATGATATGAACACATGCCCATGTCTCTAGTGATCCCAATAACATGAAAATGAAACCAATTTTGTGGAATCGCACCTAGAAAGGCGAAAACCCCAAATTGCATGAACATGAACCCTAGGACTAGGGGGTGCACCAAATGGACAAAGATCGGGTGGGAAAGAAGGCTTACCACTCGGTCATGGCATAAATGAGCGTTAGGGGACTTATAGAACCCCGCTTCCACATCATTAAAGGCAATGGTGTAGCCCCAGAAATTGCGGACCATGTCGAGCCGCTTATCCGCCCCTCTCGGGTAGCCCCTTCGCGCCCGAGCATCCATAAGTGAATTTTGAACGGTTTGGAGAATGAAATCCGGAGAATTTTTATGAATTTCCCTCTCAAAATCGCTTCTCTCTCTAGGATTTTCGGCTTTGGATCTTGAAAAAATGCAGCAACCATCCGTATGGCTACTGTTTTGAAAAAGAAGGAGACGCTTCCTTAAGCTGTACGGCTGGTTTGGGCGAGAGGAAGTCTCAGCCCACTATTTACACTTTGACCCCTGGCGCCTTGAGCATGGTTCCCCCTAGGTTTCTGAAATAGGACTTAGGCCCCCTCCCCTTGGAAAATGTCCAGAACACCCCTTCCGGCTCGTGGACCTAGAAAAATTAGGTTCTCACTGAAAATGTGTCCGGGCAGTCCATAGATGGACGTAAGACCAGCTTTGTTGAAGTTAGCCCGGCCGTACTTCGTAAGTCCAGGTTAACAGGTTAAGAATGTGATTTAGCCCGGCCGTACTTCGTAAGTCCAGGTTAATAGTATGAAAAGGAAATTGGCCGTCCCTGACGTAAGCCCAGCAGAGATGAAAATTAGGTCCCCCGAGCGACCATTGTGAGATAAAAATTAGGTCCCCCGAGCGACGATTGTGAGATAAAAATTAGGTCCCCCGAGCGACCGTCTTGAAAAGTATTGGGTCCCCCGAGCGACCATTGTAGGTTAGATCCCCCGAGCGATCATTGTGAGATAAAATTAGGTCTCCCGAGCGACCGTTGTGAAATGAAAATTAGGTCCCCCGAGCGACCGTCTTGAGATAAGAGTTAGGTCCCCCGAGCGACCGTTTTGAAATTAGAATTAGGTCCCCCGAGCGACCATTGTAGATTAGGTCCCCAGAGCGACCATTGTGAGATAAAAATTAGGTCCCCCGAGCGACCATTGTGAGATAAAATTAGGTCCCCCGAGCGACCGTTGTGAAATGAAAATTAGGTCCCCCGAGCGACCGTTGTGAGATGAAAATTAGGTCCCCCGAGCGACCATTGTGAGATAAAAATTAGGTCCCCCGAGCGACCGTCTTGAAAAGTATTGGCTCACCCGAGCGACCATTGTAGGTTAGGTCCCCCGAGCGACCATTGTGAGATAAAATTAGGTCCCCCGAGCGACCGTTGTGAAATAAAAATTAGGTCGCCCGGGCGACCGTCTTGAGATAAGAGTTAGGTCCCTCGAGCGACCGTTTTGAAATTAGAATTAGGTCCCCCGAGCGACCATTGTAGATTAGGTCCCCCGAGCGACCATTGTGAGATGAAAATTAGGTCCCCCGAGCGACCATTGTGAGATAAAAATTAGGTCCCCCGAGCGACCGTCTTGAAAAGTATTGGGTCCCCCGAGCGACTATTGTAGGTTAGGTCCCCCGAGCAACCATTGTGAGATAAAATTAGGTCCCCCGAGCGACCGTTGTGAAATGAAAATTAGGTCCCCCGATCGACCGTTTTGAGATAAGAGTTAGGTCCCCCGAGCGACTGTTTTGAAATTAGAATTAGGTCCCCCCCCGAGTGGCCCCGTGTGAAACAAAATCTAGGTCGCCCGGATGGCCCATCTTGAGAAAAGAAAAAAAAACTTAGAATGAGAAGGGCAGTCCTTGACGTAAGCCCATAATTGACTTTGCCTCTGACCAGATGAGTGTCACGCCCGAAACCTTGCCTCTGACCAAATGAGTGTCACCCCCAAACCTTGCCTCTGACCAAATGAGTGTCACGCCCAAACCTTGCCTCTGGCCAAATGAGTGTCACGCCCAAATTTTGGCTGACCAAATGAGTGTCACGCCCGAAACTTGCCTCTGACCAGATGAGTGTCACGCTCGAACCTTTGACCAAATGAGTGTCATGCCCAAAACTTGCCTCTGACCAAAAGAGTGCCACGCCCAAACCTTCGCCTTTGACCAAACGAGTGTCACGCCCGAACCTTGCCTCTGACCAAATGAGTGTCATGCCCAAGTTCCCTACCCGACCTCGATGGTCGTCTATAGGTTTGAGTAGCCTCAAAATCTCTCACCCCTCTTTCGAACTACGATAAGTTTGATTCCCTCGACTAGGGATACGTAGGAATCCTATACCTCTAGGTCCAGCCATAGAACAAATCGGCTATGCCGTCCTCCCATCAAAATGGGATGCTTATAGGTTTAAGTAGCCTTGAAATTTTCTCACCCAAATCGGCCAAGCCGTCCTCCCATCAGATTGGGATGCTTGTTTTATCGACAACCCCGCTTTCTTCAAAAGCGACGTTGCCGAGGGGCTCTGTAAGCACCCCAATCTGAAATCGACCTACTTTAGAGGAATTCTTGGTACCATTTAGGGATAAACCAATGGGCCAGGACCTCACTAGGATAAACCTGATGTTCCAGGACTGAACTGGAATTAAACTTGGAAAAATCCAGAAGCTCGCCAAGTCGAGTCGTACGGATGGTTTGGGCACATGAGGCCCCTAGCCGTACGGCTACTTTGGGCACCCTCAGCCTCTATAAATTGAACCCCATGCTGATCATTTCAGGGGGGGAAACAACAAAAGAAAGATTACTCTGTCGAAATCACTCCAGTAGTGTGAGAGAAGAGTGAAACAAAGAGTGAAAGAGAGAAAGGAAGATTGGCTAAACCAAAATAGGTAAAGCCACCTTCTCCCCCTCCCTTCTCTTCATCTATAACTCTATTTTCTCTTTAATCTTTGTTCAAGTTTATTTTAATCTTTACATTCCTTGTAAGACTTGTTCATTCAAGCACCTTTATATTACTTGCAAGACTTGTCCATTCAAGCAATTTTACATTTATGCAAGACTTGTCCATTCAAGCAAATATACATATATTACTCTATATTTCTCTTGTCCAAGCCATGAGATGATCCAAGGTGCCCTCCATGCCTTGTGTGGAAGAGGTTCAAACCTAGATGATCATGGCTTGTTGATTGTCATTTACACTCTTGTCTAGTTAAAATGATACTTTTGTTGGCAATAATGATCATTTGGATGATAAAGCTTCCATCTTTATCATCCAACATTGATCTAGCTCTAAAATCCCCTTTGGGGTTACAAAGATTCAATCTTTATGTGTTAATTTGACTCCTTAAAGGTTAATAAGTCATAAAAATGCCATCTTGGTGATAAAGTTTCAACCTTTAATCACCAAATGGTCAATTTTGGCCCAAAGGGCATGTTCATCAACTTTTCTCAATTTTCTCCAAGGATTTCTTATGATCACACCCAAATACATGTTTTGGGGACTAAGTGATGATCATTTAGCATAGGAATGTTGTATTTAAACTTATAAAGTGTTTTAAACAAACTAGAATCAAAACAGTTCTATCCAGTTTCAACATAATGTTCTGTTTCTGCTCTGAAACTAGACTGTTCTTGACTGAACTGTAAAATCCCAGGTGACTACCTGTCCATCCGTACGGCTGTGTTGGGAACAGGGGGCAAAATGTCTGTTTTGCCCTCTGATCCCTATTTTCTTAATAAACTGACCCTTTCAGTTAAGTTTTTCCAAACAAAACCAATAACAGAAGCTTTTCCGTTAAATACACACACACACACATGCACATTTTTCAAACTAACAAGGGAGACTCGGTTTTTTCCGAGGCACTTTGGGTGAACCGCAATTATGTTCTTCCCAAAGTGTAACGTGACCTCCGAACTCACCTTCTCTAACCATTTTCATTTGTTTGGTTTAAAATTAACAAATGTGGCGACTCCGTTTCTTTTTTCGTTAGGAAAGTTACCCGTGTTTGGCATTTCTTCCTCGTGCGAACTTTTCTTGTTTCGCCCCGAGGGACGGGATCCTTACACGAGCGTAGGCGGATCTTCCAATAAGCATAATTCGATCCATCTAAAACAGAAAGACGTTTCTGATTAGGATTAGCAGGATCGAAAGCCATGACAAAGGACCGAACCACTTAGTATCGTCAAGTGACCGGGCTCTGGTGCCAATTGAAATTGTTTGTCAATGACTTTCTGAGAACAAGTGTTACCTCAAGTGTTAGGTAACACTTCAGATAACGCACACGGACAGGAAATACACACACGAGTAAAATAGATTTGTAAAAGAGTTTTGCAGCGGACAAAAGCACAAGAATTATTTTTCTCAAGTTATATAAATGTAACTTGAGATGCCTAGATGGCGAAAACTTTATAATCAATATGAGTACCAATTACAAAGTAAAAATGTTCCCTATATATAAAACCATATATGTTCTATGGAACCAAAATAGAGACAAAGTACAATGATCCTATCCTATCCAAAATACACTCAAACCCGAAGTATTTGAGTGTTAAAAGAGTGTATGGTAGAAAGGACCTAATGAGCCAAGAAGTACTTTTCTCTATGTGCTATGAATGTGTGTATATTTGGCTTGATTACAAAGTGTTCATCCTAGCACTATTTATAGCCTTCAATACTTGATGGCTACATAAAGAAACAGCCTTGGGGCTTCCTTCCACGTTGTGAGAGAGTGGGGAGAGTGAGTGGGTTTATTATCCACAAATTTTGCAAAGACTTGGTCCACTTTCCATGATTTTCTCAACCGATTTCTTTGTGCCCAAGTCTAAGCTTTGCCCACTTGTACTCCATGCTTCTCCATGCTTGTATTCTCTTCTTTGATCAGAAACAAATCCTTTGAATGAGTTTTCCCACGTTTTTCCATATTTAACACATGTTAAATATGTTTGTAACTTCTCCAATTTTCGGCATTTATGCATAATTCTCTTTTAATTTCTTCTCCATGTATTTAGCTCCTAAATCCACCTTATTATAACCTGAAATTTGGACTAACATCCAGACAATAATATTAGGACATTAGTATAAAAATTATATTAGAAAGAAATGTCAAATTACAAAGTATATTCGTCAGGCAGCACTAGACTGTCAGTGGCAACATCTGAGGTAACACCTCTGTCTGCACTAACACTTACTATTGTGAATGAACCCTAGAATGAGATTGATCAATTTATTAGTAATATAGCTTAGAGTGAAAGTATTTGTGAACCTAATCCGTGAATTCCTTCGTTAATCTTGATTAAGTCTTGTTTTTATTAAGTTTAATTTTAATTATAGTTTTAGTAGTTTCAAACAATCAAACCAAAACCCTTTTTATTTATTTTCTTTTGTTAATCATTCATGTTATCCATTCAAGTCTCTATGAATTCAACTATTGTTTGTGCCTACTACTACACCGGTAACTAGTACACTTGCTAGGGAATTTAATTAGGGAAAAAATTTCTCCATCAAGTTTTTGGCGCCGTTGCCGGGGACTTGATTAGGTTAACAAGTTTGTCTTAGGTAGTGTATGTTTGGTCGTCGTTCCTTGAAACCATCTTTGAAATTTTCGACTGATGACATTCATAGATTCATTGGCGTAGTTATAAAAATAAATAAATGGCAGAACCTAATGGTCAGGGTAATGAGAGAAGGGTGGTAGTCCCACCCGAGGCAGTCATGGGTGATTACTTTCACCCTAAGATTTATGTCTCAATTTCATGCATTGTGTTGACTGAGGGGGAAAAAACTTATGAGGTCAAGGGCCAATATTTTAACATGTTGCCCTCTTTTAATGGGCTGCCGTCTGAGGATGTCTTCACCTTCAGGAATACATGATGATAGTGTCACACTTCCCACTGAAATCAAGTGTAACAGTAGAAGATTTTAAATTAAAATGCTTCCTTTACTCCATGAAAGGGGCGGCCAAGACTTGGTTCATGATGTTAACCCCCAACAACATCACAACTTGGAACCAACTTCAGAGAGCATTATTGCACAAATATTATCCCTAGGGCAATGCTAGGTGAACAAAAGAAGTCTACAAAATGATGGATACAAAATGAGGTGACGATTAATTAAAAGCACCAATAAAATCTTGACACATCATTTTGTGAGCCAAGTTTTGAGAGATTTTTTTGTGACTTTATATTTACCCTTATCCCTATCACCTGTTAGTTTAATTCCCCCACCACAATTTTACTTTGCCTCTGTTGAACCAAACTTTCTATAATGGCTTGAATTCGGTTAGTCAGGCCATGGTTGACACTGCAGCAGGGGGTAGCTTAGGCTTTAACACCCCAACTGATGCTCAAGCGTTATTTAAAATATTGAGAAGTAACTCTTAACAAAAGAGTACTAGGGGTAAAGCTACGGGAGTGCATGAGTTGAGTCATACTGATGATACAAATAGGAAAATTACTCAGTGTTGTTAGTCGGTTCAGAGGTAATCCGGGTAAGGAACATTGGCAGACTGTGAAGCGGATCTTTAGGTACCTTCGAGGTACTAGTGATGTCGGTTTCATCAATGGAGGTGGAACAAAGAGTGCAGTAGAGGGTTTCTCAGATTCAGACTACTTAGGTGATGTTGACATAAGAAGATCAATGATCAGATATGTATTTACTTTTGGTGGATCAGTTGTCAGTTGGAGGGCTTCTTTGCAGGTGATAGTGATGTTGTCTATGATAGAGGCAGAGTACATGGCATTGATAGAGTCCAGTAAAGAAATAATATGGTTGAAGGGATTGATCAGTGATCTTGAAATACATCAGGGTCAGGATATTATTTATTGTGATATTTTGAGCACGATTTTCTTGGCCAAGGTTCCAGTTCATCATGAGAGGACCAAGCACATTAATGTGAGGTATCATTTCCTAAAGGATAAAAAACGGATAAAGGTGAAGAAGGTAGGAAGGGCGGACAACCCTGCAGATATGTTCACAAAGTTCGTGACTTGGAGCGAGTTCCAACATTGCTTGGACTTACTTAATGTTCGCATCTATTAAATAGCAGAAGAGGTGAGGGCAGGCATAAGTTTGTTTTCATGGAGATTCAAAGTCAAGGTAGATATTGTTCGGGTAGTGCCTTTGAAGTTGGGACGCCACTTAGAGGATTGTACAAAAGAGATCTCGCAATTCCTGGGATAGAGCAGCAATGGGACGCTCGTGCCTGAATTCAGCACGCCCGTGGATTTGGCATGTAGTATTGTGATACGCCCGTTCCACATAAGGATGATTTTGGAAGACAGAGAAGCACGACTGTGAAAGAATATGGCACGGGCGTGCCAGGGCAGATTGGGCCTGGGTCGACGCTAAACTGTAAATTCGTGAGGAATGAGGATTAGGGTCCTTTGAGGACTTGTATTAGCTATTTCCTTCCGTCTTCAGGGTTAGGGCTTGACTAGTATATAAAGGCTTGTCATCCTAACACAAATCATAAGCGTAGATATAAAAGAGATCTCTCAGAGAGATCAATAATTTTAGATCTAGGTTTAGTCAGGAATTTTGTGACCAAAATTCGTGCAACATAGATTAGTGTGATCCTGTAATTGTTTCTCCTTATTGATAATCATATTCTCTCCGCTCTCTTTGAATATAGTCAAATTGGTGAATCACGTAAACATGTATTTTTGTGTTTGATTATTTTTCTCATCAAATCTTTTTATTTCTCCAACACAATCAAATATATCAAGAACTGCAATTAGATCTTCTTTAATATCAATCAGTGTTCTAAAAGACGGGGGCCTAGGCGCTAGTCGGGGGTGGTCCACCGCGACTTTTGTCAAATTAGGCGCTAGGCGGGTCTAGGTAGGCTTGGCGGTTAGGCGGATTTAGGCGGGCTTTGGCGGACCTTGGCGGGATTAGGCGGGCCTAGGAGGGTTTAGGCGGGCCTAGGCGGGTTTAGGAGGATTCAGTGAAAAAAAGATTTGTTAATATTTTACCAATATACTACCCCGATCCGACCACAAATATAAGCAAAAAATCTAACATTTTACATATTAAAATATAAATTAAAAATCTAGGCGCTCCTCCGTTAGTTAGATATTATTATTTTATTTAGAAACGATTATAAGTTTACAAAAATATAAATTAAAAATCATAGAATACTTTTAGTAATAATTCATTTTTTGTGAAAATTAAAATATATTATTATTTTTTGACAATTAACAAAAATAAGTTGCATTATTGTTTGAATAATTACATATATTTATAGATTTATAAAAAATATATTAAAAATGAACTAATTTCTCAGCTCCGCCTCCGCCCCGCCTAGGCGCTAGGCACTGCTCCACCGCCTAGCGATTTTTAGAACACTAGCGCCTAGCGATTTTTAGAACACTGATGTTTAATTATGAAGAATGCTTCTACAATTTTTTTTTTTAGAAATGTGATTTTGTTGTGTTAAATTGAAAACACTTCATAAAAAAAAAAAGATTGAGGTTGGCATAGTGGTGGAGTACACCGTTTAAAGCTAAGAAGTCTTCGATTCAAACCTTGTTGCAAGCACTATCTTTTTAAATATCAAGGACCCTTATTTGTGAAAGTTGGAGGCGAAAAACATGATCATTAATAAACCGGAAATAAATAATTACGACCTCGTAGTTAGGGATGGCAACGGGGCGGGTTAGACATTTACCAAACCCGCCCCTACTCAAATGTTGCAAAACCCGAACCCGCCCTGCCCCGTTTAGGTCAAAACCCGCACCCGCCCCGCTCACTAAATAACTTGTAGAAAATTACTTTTTCATTATTATTATTATTTTATTTTTATGAAAAACCCTTTCTTCAAAGGTATAAAGTTATAATATTGTATAAAATATAAAGGGACATTACATTATGAAAAATAAATAGGACATATGTATAATTATAATAAATAAACATATATATTAGCCGGGTTCGAATTAAACGGGGCGGGTTTATGGTAATCCCAAACTCGTCGGGTTTTGAAAAACATATCCCAAGCCCTTCTCATTAGGGGCGGGTCCTTTCGGATTCGGGGCGGGTTCGAGATTTTTGCCATCCGTACTAGTAGTCCCTACTATATCATGTGGAACCTTTAGTTGGCAACACTTGACCCTAGCAAACTGGCGGGCGGTTGATGCGATATTCAACTACAAAAAATAAAGGTGGACTGACCCAGAATATGGTGAGGTGGGTCATTGAATCTAGCGTTTGAAGTTTTGCACAAGTGTGTTTGAACAACATATTTTTAAAACGGTAACAAATACACATGATATATTAGGTTCTCATTTAAGCGCGCGCGCGCGCACACACACACATATATATATATATATATATATATATATATATAAGTGCTCAAATGAGAACCACAATTGCGTGAGAACCAAGCATAACCATTAGATTAGAATCAAAATCAAGAATCCAGATTATAGATACATTGGATACACTTGGATACAATACATAAATTTTGATATTGCACTTGGATACAGTAGCTAAACAAGTATTGTATCTAAGTGTTGCACTTGGATACAGTAGGTTATAAACTAATGTATCCAATTGTATTTTTTAAAATTAGTTACTGTATCCAAGTGTATCCAATGTATCTATAATCTGGACCCTTGATTTTGTATTTAATCAAACGGTTATGATTGGTTTTCACGGTTCTCATTTAAAATGGTTGTCACAGGAGCGTGATGGGACTTGAAAATTATGACAAAATAATGCCCATAAGGGAGATTGAGCAATCTGCTCAGGATATGAAGAATTTGTTGACCATTGTTCAAAAGTTTTTTGTACATTTGAAGGAGCAATTGTTTTTTCCAGTCCAAAAATACTCCACCATTGATGGAACCAATATGGAGTTGGATAAGAGAATTGAGACTAAAATAAAAGAAATAAGAAAGAGAAAATGTTTTATTTTGTCGAAGGAATGCTCGTGTCCAAGCTAAAATATAGTACCAATAATTAAATCGGAATAACCTTAATAAAAAATACAATAGAAAATCTTGAAGTTCAAATTGAACCAATATCAATAAACACAAAAAACAATAACCAACCAAAATTCACAAGATACTCGGAATCATATAATATAGATTCATCAACTAGAAAAAACAAAGATAAAACATTTAAAAAACAAATACCACCTCTTGAAAATCCTATAACAATAACAAAAATAGAACCAAAACTAAAAAATCCATTAAATGATTTAATGAATGAAATAAAAACATATTTACCAATAAAAGAAGAATCAACCTCAAACCAAAACATAAGAATGTTAACAGATTACAATGACAAAACTTTCTAATCGGACACATCATCCGATGAAGAATCTAATTCATCAGAAGCAGAATTTAAACAAAATACAATTCCAACCATAAAAAGAAATAGTTACAATTATAAAGAACTAGATGATTTAGAAATATCAAAACAACAAATACAAATAGATAACAATTTAAAAATAAATGAAATAAATAAAATATTACATAACAAAGACAATCTAAAATTATTAACAATAATAATTACAACTCGGCTTAAAGAACCAGGCTTCAAATTAGGCTTAAATTTTGACAATATATATATATATATATATATATATATACACCTATTTTTCCAATTTTTTTTGAAAAAAATCTAATTTTTTTTTTTTATAAATTATAAGGGTGGGGCTACTGCCACTACAATAATTATTTTTTCACTACATTTATCAAAATTTTAGTCAATCACTCACTTTCTCGACACAATTGCCCTTAAGTAGGGGTGGCATGGTAGGTATACCAACTCTTTTTACCTTGTACCAGTACCAACCAAGATGAAGTTGGTACATGAAAATGAGTACCAGTACCGTACCAACAAACTCGGTATACCAACTTCTTGGTACAGTTGGTACTTGGTTGGTACGGTTGGTACTACACCTCTACCAAAGAAGGAAAAGTGGAAGACAAATTAACTGAAACGGTCAAAAACTAACTGAAACAGTAAAAAAAAAAACTAACTGAAACTGTCAAAAACTAACTGAAACAGTCAAAAAACTAACTGAAACTGTCAAAAACTAACTGAAACAGTCAAAAAACTAACTGAAACTGTCAAAACTAACTGAAACTGTCAAACAACTAACTGAAACTGTCAAAAACTTACTAAAACTGTCTAAAAACTAACTGAAACTGTCAAAAACTAACTGAAACAATCAAAAAACTGACTGGAATTTTAAATAACACATTTTTTAGTTTTTTTTTATATACTTTTCTATTAAATTATTAAATATATAATAAAAATTATTTTTATAAAAATAAACTCGGTACACGGTATACCAACCGAACTCACATTTGTGTACCGTGTACCAACCATTAATGCACACTCGGTACGGTACTACCGTACCAAACGTTCGGTATACCGACAGTCGGTATACCAAAGTCATCGGTTCGGCTGGTACTCGGTTGGTAGGTTTGGTTTGGTACAATTGGCCAGCCCTACCCTTAAGAAGAAATGATTTACAATATCATATTTATTTAGCCACTATATTCATTGATATTCATTTTTTTGTAAAGTTTAATCCTTTTAATTTCTATTCATTTTACTCATGCAAATATGAATTAATTAATTATATGCAAAAAACAAGAAGATAAAATGCATATGAATCGATGATATGAATATTAGGAAAGAGTTTTATTTGTATTTCACCTGCTTTCTTTTTAATGGTATTTTTAATGGTATGCACAAATAAGATAAAAAAAAATTCACCTAATTTCAGTTTCATTTCACTTCGTAAAATTTTTGTTATATATATTTTTCTAACTAATGGGATGAAAGAATGGGTTAAACAAATTGGTGAAGTAGTTACATATTTTTTACTATGAATTTCACTATTAAAATATAAAATTGTGTGGTGAATACAATTATTAATATTTACGTAGATTGATACGGTTAAATATTAATATGATGGAAATCTAATAATATTTGTATTCATTATTATTAAGTTAAATGGTGAGTTCATAAAAAAAATCTTTTTTTATAAGATTTAAAAAATTAAAATATGTTTGTTCAAAAAAAAAAACATTAGAAATATGTTGGCAAAATCCATATCTTAAGAACCAGCTTTAATATTAGGCCACATATTTCAAAAAAATTATTTTGTATACAAAGTAATGAAAGGTGATCCACCGTGTATATGATTTTTCATTTTGGTATGGATAAAGGAAAGATAAATACTGTAATACAAATATGAAAAGAATTATAATTAGTTCAAAAAATACAAAAAAACAATATATGTTCTATTATTTTATTCTATTTTATTTTAGAAAGAAAACCGAAATATATTTACAAACATAGGAGTATATTACAGTATATGTATGTTACTAAGAGTAGGGATGGCAATTTGACCGAACCCGGTCCGAACCAAAGGCGATCCGATCCGTAAATTTTGGGTTTGGTTTGAAAATTTTAAAATCCGATCGGGTTCAGATCGGTTTCGGTAGCACATCTGATCCGATCCGAACCCGACCCGATCCGACCAGAACTCATTAACCTTAAATTTTTTATTATAGCCCCTCATGTTTTTAAAATGTACACATCACCCTACATATATAACAAAAGATCTAGGGTTTAAATTTCATTTTCAAACTCTGAAACTCAATGCCGTCTCGTCCCTTTCTCTATGCGTTGTTCTTCTCGTCTCTCTCTATCTCTTTACGCCGTTGTCACTTGCCCGTCCCTGTGACGGTGACGCCGTTCGAGTTCTCGATTCATCTCTTGGCTCTAGTTCTCAAAGTCATCCATTTACCCAAATCCTTCTAACCAAACTCTATTGAGGTAATTCATCATGATTACTCCCTCTGTCTCTGTGTTTTAATTTTGACTTTGGCCGTCTCGTCTCTTTTTGTGTATTGTTTGATTGATTGACCAAAAGTGGGTTATTTTGGTTTGAAAAATGACCATAGAAGCAGGATTACTCCCTCCGTCTCTGTATTTTGTTTTTGGATGATGAAAGAATTGATTTTTACTAATGAAATAGAAGTTGAGTGTATGGATTTGTTCCATGAAAGAACTGGTTTTTGTTGTGCTGACTTAAAAATTAAAAGGAAAAAATAGTGTCAGCCTCGGATCGGATCGGGGCGCGGTTCAGAGAGTTTCGGATCGGATCTGGTTCGGTAAAATGGTTCCATAGTTCGGATCGGATTCGGATCAGGCATGATCCGATCCGAACCCGACCCGTTGCCATCCCTAACTAAGACTATTAAATAGAGGCTTTGACCAATAAGACCCTTAGCCAAATAAAAATAACTAATAAAGACATATATTTTCAAAACTCGCCAAAAAATCCTTGCATTTTTTGCTAGACCAAAATACCCCTTCCCACTCTCACGCGCGTACTGGTTTTCACTTATGCGCTCCTTCCTGGCTCTCCTTTTTTCTCTCTTTCTCTTTCTTCCTTTGTTTTTCCTCTCATAATTTTAAAATGCAACATCTCAAAATCTAAAAATCGTAAAATAATCCGAGACCACTGTTTTAATCGTGTCGTCAAGGCGAATCAAACAACTACACTCAACACATAATTCAAATTTTTAAATAAAAATTTCATTTTTCACTTGTAAAAATTTGAAAAAAAAAATCATTTTTAATTTCTTAATTAATTTCACAATTTTAAAAAATAAAATTTTCATTTTTCACTTGTAAAATCATTTTTCAACTGATTTCTCAGTTTTGTGATTTCACAGTTGTGTCATTTTTTCATTTTTCATTTTAAAAAAATAAATTCATCTCTCAAATTTTCACAATTATTATAATAACTGAGACATGAATTTCACAGTTTCACACATGAATTTGAATATAATAACTGAGACATTCATTTAACAGTTGTTCATAATTAAATAAAAACTGATAAAATCATCTCTCATTATTTCCAAATGATGACTCAATTTATCGGTTGTTTAATTATAGCAATGAATTTGTTAGTTATTAATATTATAAATGGGATATTCATTTCTCAGTTATTCACATATGAATTTATGTACAAGAACTGGTACATTCATTTCTCAATTATCAATTTTTCACAATTGATGCTCATTTTGACAGCTGTGTATTGTCAAATGCTCTTTAAACAATTATTAAATAAATGTATTCCGTTGTTTAAAGCTAAATATTTAGTTAATAAATGTAAATTGACATCATGTATGAAACAATCGATAACTCAATCTCGTAGTTGTTTAAAGTTTTTTTAAAAAAAATACTCTCAAATGCACTCTAGACAAATGATAAATTATCTTTTTTTTATTATCGAGTAAATGTTTAATTATGAAGAATGCTACTACAATTTTTTTTTTAAAATGTGATTTTGTTGTGTTAAATTGAAAACACTTCATAAAAAAAAAGATTGAGGTTGGCATAGTGGTAGAGTCCACCATTTAAAGCTAAGAAGTCTTCGATTCAAACCTTGTTGCAAGCACTATCTTTTTAAATATTTCTAGTTATCAAAGATGGAGGTGGGGAAGGGTGACGCCGGTCGGAGGTGGCTGGAGGTCCGCCTGTGGCGGCTGGAGGTCCGGTGGCAGCAGGCGGCGGTGGCTGGGGGTTCGGCGGCGGCGGGTGGAGGCGGGTGGAGATCCGGCGGCTGAGGGTGGCATCGGCGGCTGGTGGTGGTGGGCGGCGGCGGTCAGTCAAAGTCAAAGGTCTAGTAGGTGGTCAAAGATGGTCAATGGTTAAAGGTGTAATAGGATTTTATTTGGGTTGAGGGTATGTTTGCCATTTAAAAAGGGTGAGAGATTTATTGGTAAAATAGATTTCGACCCAAGGACCCTAAGGTAGAATATGAAATGTTGTGTTTTTATTGGCAAATACCACCTTTCCCAAGGGACTTATTGGTAAAAATCTCTATTAAATATGGTAAATATTTTGAATGTAAAGAGTAATATTACCATAATTAATTAAATCTTTAGTTAGAAAAGTATAGTGGATAATTAAAACTGGTAATGCAATATAATACAACCCTAAATACTTCATTAGCTCCTCAAATTATGGAAGGGTATATATGTCTATTTAAAAATATTGTAGTGGATAAGCAATTATTGTAGTGGCAATAGCCCTTCCCAAATTACAAATGACAAAAACTTGTATGAGTACACCATGACCCGTCTCATAGTAGAGACGGGTCATTTTTGACCCACGATCCAGACACATGACCCGCTGGTAAAAAAAATATTTTTTGCTTTTTTATTTTTTATTTTTTATATGTTTTTTTTCGTTTTTTTCGGTTTGCCAAAGGTAATAGTTACTGTAACTAAATGTAACAAACATGTTACTTATATGTAACAGTTTGTATACATAAAAGTAATACATATACTCCCTCCGTCCCATTTAAAGTTTCACCGTTTTGGTGATGCACAAAAATTAAGAAAGTAATAGTTATATTCAAAAGTAATGTGAGTAGGATATGCTAATGAAAGATTAAGAAGAGTCACATCGCAATTTGGAAAACTAATAATTCCCCCCAAAATACTTTCACTATTCATATCAGCAAATCTTTTTACAAATCACACACCAAATCACTGGGATCTCAATCCATGTGAAAATTTGAAATTCTAATTCCCTCCAAATTATAAATGGAACCTACTAATTCTTTACAAAAACAACTCCCTATATAAATACAACCATAACACTTCCTAATACCAGAGATCACAAAATACCAAAAAAGGCAACATGGATGCACCTACACCTACACCCACACAAACACACTGCAATTTGCTAGCCAAACCAAATTTAACCCAAGAATAGATGAACTTGCTGGGTCAATTCTTGATTGAAGTTTTGGTTGGAGGGAAGCTTCCTAGAGGATTTATTGCTGTGGTTGTGACAAAATTTGTAGTGTCAAGGAGGACCGTCTTCAAATATTGGAGGAAGGTGGTGGATCAAAAGAGCCAAGGTAAACTTGTCAATTTAATGTCAAATAAAGTAGGGATTTTAAGAACCAAAAGAATGAAATTAGATGAAGAGAAAATGAAAGGAATTGAATTTCATAAAAGAGGAACAATTAGAAATCTTAGTCAAGCATTGGGAGTTACTAAATCTACACTTGGGAGATGGAAAAAAGGAGGTGTGATCAGGGTTCACACCAATGCAATCAAACCAGCCTTAACTTATGCAAATTGTTTAGCAAGGCTCATATTTTTCCTTGAATCAATATCATTTGATGTAACAATTGATAAAGTAGTTTTCAAAAGCATGAATCATGTAATACACTTAGATGAGAAATGGTTTTACATAACCAAAAAATCAGAGAGGTATTACATCTGTGAAGGTGAAGAAGACACACATAGGACATGTCAAAGCAAAAGATTCATCACAAAAGTCATGTTTTTTGTGCGGTTACAAGACCAATTTATGATAGTGAAGGAAATTGCATTTTTGATTGTAGAATTGGCATGTGGCCATTTATAAAAAGGAATCAGCAAAGAAAAATAGTAGAAATCGACCAAAAGGTACACCCGTAACAAAATCTTTGGATTCAGTCAAAAAGGAAGTGACCAAGCATATGCTCCTAACCCAAGTAAGATTTTTACATATTTTAAAGCTTTTTAATTTTTTCTATCCAACAAATTCTTAATTTCTGTTATTTGTATTGTAGGCTCTTCCTGCAATTAAGGAAAAATGGCCTTCGACATCTAGTAAATACATTATCATCCAGTGGGATAATTCACCACCACACATAAAAAACAATGATGTAGATTTTAGAGCAGCAGCAAGTGAGGATGGGTTTAACATACATTTGCAATTTCAGCCACCAAATTCACCAGACACAAACATCAATGACTTGGGTTCGTAGATGCAATGAGTAATAGCATTCAAGCCAAGACAGTGGATCAACTGGTCAATGGAGTGCAAGAATCATTTGAAAAGTTAACACCTTACACACTTAACAAGTTGTTCATCTCATTGCAATCAACTCTAAGAAAAATAATGACTGTGAGGGGTGCAAACAACTAAAGCTTAGAACATTTGAGAATGATGCTTTGGCAAGAAATGGCCAACTTCCAACAAACTTGATAGTGAACAATGAACTAGTCAAGGGTTGCATTAGGTATTTACAACAAGATGGCGGCAACTGTAGCCAAAGTGGCGGCAGCAACCAACCCCGGCCCCCTTTTCAGTAGTAGCATGGTTGGAGGTATCCTATCCCTAGCTCATTTATACTAATTGTAAGCATTGGGGGCAATGCTTTGTTTAAGTTTGGGGGTAGGGTGTTGTTGGGTTTTGTTAGCATCATTGTTTTATCACTTGCGTAGCTAGGATTAATTTTTTTTTAAAGGAAAAATTTAATTTTTTGTTCTTATCATATGTTGGGTTGTTAGCCATGGTCGGTGATGATTCGAGGGATTGTTTGTGTTAGCCATCGTAGGTGCCATCATTGTACATAGAATTGGGATCGCATTATCACTATCAAAGGCATGATTGCACCACCGCTCACTTACATTATTTCCACGATCATGCTACCAACTTATGATTAATTTATCACTTGGTCTCGGGGGCCCTAGAACATTGTTGCACGGTTGTCAATAACAAGTCAATAGGTTATTTGGTATTTATGGCAATTCTTTTTAAACCCTTTTCTTGGCCTTATTTTGTCTATCTACTCACTCAAATAAAATCACCGCTAGAACACCCTTTTGAGCCTTAAAAAGAATGGAAATCTCTCAAAAGTGATTACTTAAGACCACCATTTGCCTTTATTGGTACCGACATCTTCCTACCCATGCACCTAAACACTTGCATCATACTTTTTGAGTAGGTGAAACTAGGGAATGATGGGGATTGAGGGTTATACTTTGGAAAATCTTGGTAAGGAATGGATTTGGTCATTATTGTGATATAGGGGTTATGAATTATAATGTAAGGAGGGACAATTAAAAAAAAACAAATAAAAAAAAATTGTCATTGTTAGTAAAAGTGTGAAATCTGTAAATACGCATGTGGTTCATTCAGAAAAAAAAAACAGAAAATTGCTTGTTCCCTCCTAAGGTGTTAAAGTGGTGAATAGAAGTGGCCAAAGATATGAATTGATGTGACCAAGAGAAAGGAATGCATATTGTAGTATACCCCTTGATGTGAAAGTATGAAAGTAATAAGTTTGGGGTTTGAAACTTGGGTTAATACGGGTGAGTGTGAGAGCCCGCGCCCGAACCTTTTCGAAATGATCCGATTGAAACGCGGTTTGAATCCGCTCAGTTTCTCATAGTGGTTTCTCTACCTTTGTTTTTGAAAGACAGAGAGTCGCCACGTCATTCTATTTTGGGAAAATAGAGATAAAACCCCTTTTTTTGATATTGAAGTGGGTTCGGGGGCTAAGTTACGAGTAGAGAAGGTGATTAGCAGCACTCCACTCGCCCTTTCGGTCTCTAGCATGCTTCCGCCTACGCTTCTTTTTAATGCCTTATTTTGAAAGATTGATTTTATGCCTTAACTTGAGAAGAATGTGTATTTATATACAATGGTGTCTCCTAATCTAGGAATGTTCATTTAAGTCACGGCCGGGAATCGGCTTGGGTGGATTTCCCGATCGGTTTTCGAAAATGATTTTAAACATATAAAGAAAAGAAAACATATAAAGGGGAGGAATTAAGTACATTATATACAAAAACGGAAACAAATCTCTTAAAAGAATAAATATCCGCGCCACGGGTTCGGTCATCGGATTCGACGCCATTTTCTGTCCCCGAGCTAATGTACCTATCCTAAATTAGTCCAAACCCAAAACTAGTTAAGGAGGGGATGTGTGCTTCCTTTGTCTTGCCAAGGGAAGACTTCCTTCTTTTTTTGAGTTTGATGGTAGGATTGCTTGAGAATTGCTTGAGTTTTGTTTGAGTTTGGTGTAGTTTGTGGTGGTTTAGTGGTGAAGGAGTGGTGGTTGTGTTGTGGCTGAGTAGAGGGGCCAAGAACTTGGGAGAGATTTGGGAGAAAACTTGGAGAGAAAGTGTAGTGAAGATGAAAGTTGTGTAGTGAATAATTGGTGAAGGGGGGCTCAACTTAGGCCATCTTTAGGAGAGGTTTTTTGAGGGAGGAGGGAGGTGAGTTTTAGGACTAAACTACCCCTAAGATAGGAGTAGAGGAGTGGGGAGGCTAGGTGAAGGTGATGGAAGTGATGGGGGGTGGAAGCTTGAAGAAGAAGAGCCATTGATGAGTTTGAAAATAAGGGGAAAAAACAGCAAAAATGCTGATGGAGGTGCGCACGACCATGCGGTTTGGCCAAAAAGTCAATTTTTGTTTTTCTTCTTCTTTTCCTCAGCCACTCATGGAGTGACACATGGCATTTATGGGCTGTCCTTTACGTGCTCTTGTGGGCATCACCTCCGGCTCCGGCTTTTGGCTCCGCAAATGCTCAGTTGTGCGCGTTCCGGTGTCCCGGTTTTCCGCGGGCCCAACATGAAAGTTGCTCAAAACATTTCTTCGATTCCGCCGGTGTATCTGTAATTTATCAAAGAGCAAGGAATACCATAATATAATTTTAAATGCATTAGATGGACAGTAAAAGGCTTTTTTAGCGGTGCAGGACCTGGCGAGGGGTCCCGGCACGCGAATTTTTGAGAATATGCCTATTTACTCGGTTTTGAGCCCTGATCATGAATCTGGACTCAGTTTAATCATCAGATGCACCGATAAGGCGCTCGGTTGTCCCGAACAGCCAAATCTGGAGTTTTAGGTCAATTATCGGGTTTAGACCAATTAAATTAAGGTTTAATAGGGGTGCGAGATCGGGGTGTCTACAGAGCCCCTCGTCGAATTCACTTGTAAAGTAAAGGGGATTCGACGATCATTAAGAGACAACCGATCTTGTCTCAGTTTAACGGCTGGGCCCGAAGTGGGGCTTCCTACATATCCCTTGCGGGAATCAAGCCTCCGTAGTTTTACGCAAGCAAATAATCAAGCAGACGTATGGTCAAACCTGGATCCCCAAGTTTCCTACGTATCTCTTGCGAGAATCAGACCAATCGTAGTTCAGCTTAACGCTGGGGATGAAGATTGAGAAGTAAATCCTCTCTGCGGGGCAATGGACTGGAGGAACGGCTTTGGTGAGTGAGATCACGTATCTCTGACAAGGAGGAGCATTGAGAATTCAAATTCTCTTTGCTGGGGATTGAAATGAAAGCATGATTTTAATTTGAGAAAATCGGCGACTGAGCTCCTATTCGAGCTGCCTACGTATCCCTTTCGGGAATCAAGTCGGGGCGTAGATCTGAGGGAGGTCCAACCCGAGCGCTGTGGTGAGACCTACATTTTCTCAAGCCAGGAGAGGTCGGTCTATAATGGTGAGGAAGGCGAGACATAAAATTTCTCAAGCCTAAAGAGGCTGGTCTATAATGGTGAGGAAGGCGAGACATAAACTTTCTCAAGCCTAAAGAGGTTGGTCTATAATTGGATGACGAGATCTACATTTTCTCAAGCCGGGAGAGGTCGGTCTATAATGGTGAGGAAGGCAAGACATAAACTTTCTCAAGCCTAAAGTGGTTGGTCTATAATGGTGAGGAAGGCGAGACATAAACTTTCTCAAGCCTAAAGAGGTTGGTCTATAATTGGATGGCGAGATCTACATTTTCTCAAGCCGGGAGTGGTCGGTCTATAATTGGATGGCGAGATCTACATTTTCTCAAGCCGGAAGAGGTCGGTCTATAATTGGATGGCGAGATCTACACTTTCACAAGCCGGAAGAGGTCGGTCTATAATTGGTAGATTGGACAGGATGTGGAACTACGGTCATTTAAAGACCAGATCTATAAGTTCTCAAGCCTAAGGGTGAGAAAGTTGTGAGAGAGAGAACTATTCGGCGTCTCGAGCCTAAGGGTGTTCTAAAATTTTGAGGAAGGCGAGATCTAAAATTTTCTCAAGCCTAAGGGTTTGTCTAAAGTTACAAGGGAGGCTCTAAATTTTCTCAAGCCTAGAAGATATGTCTAAAATTCACGAGGGAGGTGAGTCCTAAAATTTCTCAAGCCTAAGGGTCGTCTAAAATTATGGGGAAGGCGAGTTATAGATTTTTCTCAAGCCTAGGGATTGTCTAAATCTCTTGAGGAAGGCGAGATCTAAAATTTCTCAAGCCTAAGGGTTGTCTAAAGTTTTTGAGTAAGGCGAGACCTAAAATTTCTCAAGCCTAAGGGTTGTCTAAAGTTTTGATTAAGGCGAGACCTAAAATTCCTCAAGCCTAAGGGCTGTCTAAAGTTTTGAGTAAGGCGAGACCTAAAATTTCTCAAGCCTAGCAGTTTAATTGCAAGTAAGAGTAACAAAGAAATAGCATGTTAATATTTCAAGGATACGCTGCAACTCGTTGTTTATGATGAGTGGTTGGCATCTGGATTTTGTCATGGATGTTGTTGGAGAAGTGTTCGAATCGGCGTCTAAACTTTGCTGATGTTGTTGATGGAGCGGCGTCTTGATTTGGCCACATGCATTGCCGGTGTAGTGTTGTGATTGGCATCTGAATTCAGCCCGGGACCTTGATGAGGCGACATCTCGATTTTTCCATCATTGATGAATCATTCTTTGTGAAGGCATCTAGAGTTTGGTTGGGACATAATTGGAGTAGCGTCTGAGTTGGCATCTTGATTTGGTCATAAGTGTTGATGGAGTTGAGATTGTGGCAACATCTGGATTTTTCTTTTGTTGTGTGCAGAGATTTTTGATTCTTATGGTTTGTCCTCAAAAGGCAATGAGAATGGACTCGAAGTACCTGCGAAAGAATTTTTCAAGCAATGCAAGGTATATTGTGCATTTGTGCTTCGAAGTGTCATACACGTGCAACAAAAAAGCATTCATGGTTTGGAGATTGAGAAGGGCCAAAGAACACATTCTTTTCAATTTTCAAAAGTTTTTATCTTGATGATTTGATGAAATGTGAAAAGTGATTTCATTTTGCAATTGATCTTGATTTGGATGAATTTCAAATCTCATTTTCTTTTCATATTTTGAGCAATTCCCTTTTTTTTTGACACTCGTGCCTTGCTTGCATTCCAACCTTTACTTTTTGCTAAGTGAAGAAAAAGTGTGTATGTGCGAAGAGGGAGAATCAGGAAAGGAGTGAAATGTGCACTTTTCCTTTTCTGAAGATTTTGAGAACTTTGAGAGTTATAATGAGGATGAAAGGTGGGGCAATAACGTAAGCTTAGCGCGGATACGCGAAAGGTTAATTCCCGACACCTATTTGATCAGGTTTACTCAACGATATATCTCAGGATGGAATATTTGAATCAGCCCCAGTTGTTGACCATGGAAGCCCCAATGTTCCAATGATGGTGAAGCTTTAAATATTGATAGCAGAAGCCCCCAGTGTTTCAGTGATAAGCCCCTGTACTCAATGCTTCATTAGTAAGGACTCAACTGTCTGGAAGAGCGGCCATATCATGTGATTCGAATGTGAAGTCCCTGGATTATATTGTGGAATAGATCTCGAGTTTAGTGGATCAAATTGTTGACATTGACTGGCAATTTGTTCTGATATCCCACTTGTGGGGGACTTAACTGTTCACAAGAATCATGACCGGGATTTGATATTCTACTGTCGAGGTTGAGGAAGCCTCTGAGTTGCCCAAAAGTAAATTGTACAATCAGTGCTCCTTTTGGTGGGGACCTAACTGCTTTGAGGAGTCATCCCATAGCTAGCCCCTTTGTTGGATGGAAACATGTGTTATCCAGCGCAATCCATGTTTAATCAATACACTGTCGTGAATTCAATAGTTGATTCCAAAGCCAAATGAAAACCATGACATGCAGCCCCAGATCATATTCATTCATTCATGTATCTAAGTACCCGGGATTTCAAATTATTGAAAACTCGTGTGACATACAGCCACAGATTGGGCTCATTCGTTTGAGGGTATCTTGCTCATTTGAGACTTTGAACACCAGAGACTTTCATTCATTTGCCTCTCTTTGCTGTGACAGTTTCAGGAATTGACAGGGGATGGCACCAGGCCAGTATTTTGGGAAGGCAAAGGAAGATCTCGTAAGATCTTCGACATTGTGTTTGCACATAATGGATTGACGAAAGGACGAGGGTAGGGGAAGCCCCTAGACTCGAGGAAATTGCTCACATTTTGAAATCAATGACTCAAGATTAGAATTCACGTTAATGGTCAAGTACTTCAAAATCAAATGGGATTTCGCAATCAGATTAATTTCAATTTCAGAAAAGCTAGTAATTCATTTGGACTCAAATTAGACTGTGACAAATCGATATGAGAACACCATCAAACAATTGTCATAATTAGCATCGCCTGTTGACCTCGTAGGTGGGAGGTCCTCATCGTTGTTTTTGTCATCTTTGATTTTGAAGGAGTCTCTGGAGGCTGTCTGACTTTTGGTCTCTAACCTCTAAAATTGAGAGGTTTGTTTGTTAAAGGTAAATGTTTAACTCTCGAAATTTCTGGGACAAGGGTTTTTAACCTCTCAGTGTAAGAGGCCGGTTGAGAGAATGAGTCACCAGTTGCCATCGTTGATGGTGCTCACTCAATGGGATCAAAAGTAATTATGTAAGATGTATATGATATGTACAAAGAATAAAGTATTGAACAAGAATAAACCAAAATAGTTTTTTTTTTCTTTGCAGACCCTCTCCTTTTTTGCACTCATTTTTTTTATTTTTTCAATTTTTTTTCCAGACCCTCTTCTTTTTTGCACTCATTTTTATTTTTTTTAGAAGAAGAAGAAGAAGGGAAAACAAAATCGTGCAAGGTACACGTTTATAACATATGGAAGTTTAGAGAAAGGTGTACGATTGCAGAAACAAAAAAAAATCGGTCTTTGGCCTTTGACTAGCCGCCTCAAATCTGCATCGAATTGTCTTTGGAGTCTCGGTTGGTTGAGCGTCTTTGCGGACTTAGTTCTCACCTCAATTAATCGCAGTCTAAGATTATTCCGTTTTTATTATTAGCTTTCAAAAAAGTTATTTTAAAGAGATGCGCGATTAAGAAGCACTTGATTATATGGCGAACTCATTAACTGAAAACTTATATTTATAAGACAAACAAGAAATTAAAAAGTAGTACAAAGAATGACTCGCAAATTTGATTTAGAAAGCAAAGGAAGTGTGAGCACACTTTAGGACGGGCTCGAAAGCAAAAGGGATTTAGAGTTGGGAGGTGTTCCCTATTTACAGCAAAAGAAACCTATCCCATCGGGTCGCTGAACTTTCATTATTAGCAAAAAGTGCCACAAATATTTCATGTTGGAGAGTTGCAGTCATCGTGGCAAAAGGGGATACTTTCCTCGGGGGTCAGAAAGCCCCTAGGATAACACTTTAGAACATCATATTTTTGGAGAAGGTTTCGAGATGACTTCATCATCGATCAGATTCTGGATGGCATTTTGGAGAGAGAAACAATTGTCCGTGTTGTGCCCCTTCGATTGATGAAATTCGCAGTACACAGAATCATCCCTGTGGTGACCCAAAAAATCTCACTACCATAAATAATCAAAATATTACCTTTACATGTCCAAACTACTATACAAAGCCTCATCACAAAAATATACACAAGTCCCACGTCCGAGTCACGAGACAAAGTCCTATTTCCATAAATAAATCCAATAGTACTATACAAAATCTCATTACAAAGATATACAAATGCTCGGTAGAGTAACTACCCCAAAAGTAGACAACCTGTTCGAAGAATCTCAGCCGCATACGATCTCAAAACGAACTATCACTTGCTTCCTGGGGGGGGGGGGTTAAGGAAAAACAAGTTGAAAGGAAAGGGGTGAGAAAGAATCTCAGTAAGTTACTAATGCACTACATGGCATGGCAATATGCATAACAACATAAAGGATAATAAACAAGTAGCACATAGTCAAGCAACGGAATTAAACCCATTACAAAGGATACTGAGTCAAGGTTTTCCGTAAGGATATAAACTCTGAAGCTTCAACAAACCGCAGCAAACCGCATCAACAAATCATCTTCAATAAATGAAGCAGGGGTTCCGGAACCAAACAAATTAATCAACAACGGGGGGAATACGACACAAAGTCGTAACCCAAAACAAGGCTACAATTCCACAATGGGAAAAGACCGACCCAACTATGGCCAATTAGTGGGTAACAGAGACCAGTGAAACATTATAATGAACTTGACTCGTGTGCCATTATAATCCCTAACACTGCCCGACACAACATACCAGCTGGACTTTTCTAAACTATTGCACAAACTGTACATAATTCCACAAGAGGGAATCATGCCAAACACGTCATAAAGATGATAAAATTTCTCATGAAGAGTTCAACAACATTGTGCAATATAAACAATCTCAACACAAAGGATTTCAAAGTAGGAAATCCCACAATTGCATCACAAGGATAATGACAACACCAATTTAACCCCACATGGTTACATATCTTGAACTCGATCACAAACGGACCATTCCTCCACTTTCGAGCCCTAAACACCTATCGGAGTACCATTAGGTAAAACCCAAAGCCTAGCCATGCATTGCACCTAATCAAATCGAAGAGAACCATTATATATTTCTAGATAACCATACGGCCAACAAAACCTTTGCATAGGATTCGAAGATATCTTTCCAACGATAGTTTACACGTCCAAAACGGAGCTCGGATGAAGAAGTTATGACCTCCGGAAGATTGAGCGTAAAACGGACAAACTGGGAAAAGAGGAGGGTGCGCACGCCTCCCTTAAAAAGGGTGCGCGCGCCTCCTTTGATCAGAATGTTGAGTTTTTGAAGCACAAGAGGGAGCGAACGCCTCCTTAAAAAGGGTGCGCGCGCCTCCTTGCCCGAATGAGCCAAATCTTAAAATTTTTCTGGGTTTTTGAACAAAGGTACCTACATATTAAGCCTAAGGTACAACTAGACCAAACATACTACAAACCCAGCAGTACCACATGAATTCAACAACCTAAAGATCAACTCTTCAACACATTCCTCAACTCAACAACACAATACTACCAAGTAGTTACCAAAACATCACAACAACATCATAACCAACATGCAGCAACAAAGATTATCACCAAGAACTTACATGAACAATCCTAAAGGGAAAAAGGGGTAGTAACTTACCTCTTCCAAGCTAGATGTTGAAGAAGATGAATCTTTGCTTGGCTACTCTTGATCTACTCTTCACAAGGAACAACTAGATGCAATTATTTCTTGGATTGGAGGATGAATTGAAGGGAGTGGTGGAGGAACTTCTTTTTCCTCTTCCAAATTGAAGGTTGATGAAATAAAGAATGAATTGGGTAGATAAGATCTCCACAATACAAGGAACATTTTGATGAAGTCAATTTGAGAAATGGTGAAGAATTGAGTTGTGAATTTGAAGGTCAAAGGTGGAGTCTCTCTCTCTCTCTCTCTCAAGCTCACAATGAAGAACAAGAAAAAGAGGAAAGTGAAGTTAGGCAAGAAAAATGAGCTAGGATTTTCCATTATCCCCAACTAAATTCACCCAAGTCCATAAAAAATGCCTAAGAACATCTAAACCCTTGCACTCTAATTTACACTAAAGCTCCCCTTAAGTTCTAGCTCATTCAAAGGAAATTCTAATGATGCTAGACACATTTCTAAATGAACTAACTAGCACATATGTATCAAGTAAATAATGAGATGCAAGAAAATATAATGCACACAATTACAAATTTTATGACTAAAATAGGGCCTGGATTTAGGGTCGTGATAGTCACTCCCCCTTAAGAAAATTTCATCCCGAAATTTAGGTGAACTTACCCGAAAGACCAAATAACCAAGGATGTTTCCGCTCCATCTCCTCCCAAAGTTCCCAAGTTGATTCCTCCACGCTATGATTCCTCCACACTTACTCGAACAAGTGGGATATTCTATTTCTCTCTTTTGAAATTTGGTGCCAATCACCCTATACAACCAGGAATCCTAATTCTTTCCGTTAAACCATTTTGAGAAATACTAAGATGATTCCTTTCAAACATAAAATCCCTCACTCATACTCAAGATCTCTATTTTACGAACCCGAAGTCTGGATATGTCACCAATTTACACATTCTAAGCCACTATAATGTAATCTTAAATAATATCTACAACATAATAATTTCCATACATGACCTTTTGCAATTACTATCTCAGCTACTAACTAAAATCCATACCCAGAATCAAGGAATCCAAATTGTTCCTAAAACCGAATTTTCGAGATATCACAAACTTGTCTCATTCACAACCTTAACTGCACTGTAAAGATATTTCCACTAGTAAGCCGTACACTTAGTCTTGCTTCCCAAAATCTAAAACAATAACATTACTTAAACGTAAACCATGACAAGCTAAATCATCTCCTTAAACTGTGAAAAGCTAAAGAAATTCTTCTTCCCAAAAATTTTCATCGAAGTGACTATCTCCAAGGATTTCAAGTATAGTATCTTTTCTTTAGTTAACACCTTAAACTAATGGTACAGTGTAAGCCCAAAAATTCTAATACAAAATATCCACTTAAATCCATCCATATTCTAATAATAACATTGTCCTATTCCAACCTTTGAAACCAAAACAATTCCATATACTCTATTAATCCATTAAAGAGACAAAACAATCTAAATTTTACCTTCAAAAGATTTCCTCTAATTTTCAATTTAGGTTAGAAACCCTTGCTTAAATACCCAAAAGAAATTAACAAATTCTAATCTTCCATGGTCAATCCAAACCTAGTCTTTGACATTTATATTTACTATCCCAATAGTACCTTTACAAAATACTATTACTAACATAATGATCCAATTAGCAAGCATCATATATCAAATGACCCAAAACAAAACATAGTATCCCTTAATTAGCCCAAATATATATATCCAACTTTATTTACTAATCCTCAACCCAAGTAAGAAACTCCAAAAAAAAAGAATTGCATATAATAGAAGTCAAACGAAATTTAACTAATTAATTCCCTTAAATGTGGACTGATCAGAACTAACTAGAACCCAAGAATGCCCTTAATATCTTTCGGGTTATTACATATTAACCCTTTAAAATATGCTTAGTCCGCTAAAATTAACGCGTCTACAATCTTAAATGATTATTACTTCCTAATATACTCATATTGCTATAACTCAGCTCCATTTATGTACTAAAATGATCACATAATAATAACTAGCACAAAACAAAATCTCTATGTCCAATAAATTTCATTCTCTAGAATCCAAAAGTATGAATTGTTACTCTCTTTCCCAATTTAATAAATTTAATCCTTCAAGATAAAACTTACTTATCAAATAACTAGAGTTCTACGATGCATCTGGTGCTCACTCCATAACAATTACTTAAGGATAAGCCATTTAACCAATTATCAATAACTACTATCGACTTAAACCAATACTTCGAATATAAAATAATTATTCCATCAAAATTTTAAAACAGACCCTTTTCATTTAATGAGATAACCCATCTTGAGTCAAAACCCTTAGTCATAAACCTATGAACCAATAAATTCTGCCAATGGTACATAAGAGGAATTTCAAATCGGTTAAATGAGGCTCTCTATCCTAAACCAAAGATTTCAATCGCCACAAACCATAGCTTGAACTCAAAACGCCTTAAAACTCAATGCTAGCTTCCAATGTAACATATCCTAAATGCTTAATATTACCCAATCAATTTTTATATTTCTTCATGTCAAACAAAACTGATGCACTCCACGAAGTTATCCTAAACGTGATAAATTTCTCATCAAGTAATTTCTCAAGTTGAATTTTTAATTCTCTTAGCTCGACCGATGACGTACGGATATTGATCTAGATACTAACACTGTATCATTGCGCCATAACCCCTCAATCTAACCCAAGTTTCTCATTAAGTACTATATATTATTCAGTAGAAAATATATCTAAGATCTCACAAAGAATGAATACGTCCTCCAGTTTTGGTGTAGACATCCCAATACCAATCACGTAAACTAAACACTAAACACTACTTTGTGATAACAGTTTTCATACTTCTAATGAAGAACATAAATATCATATATAGATCTATTATGCTCCTATACAAAATCAAGTATACTGACATAAGAATATGCACCACCCATTGTGGTGAGCAGAAAATACTTAACACATAAAAACCCGACCATACTACATATCAAATCAATGTCCCGTATAGGTGATATGACTACATCAACGCATAACTTCTAGGGTGTTACCGCCCACAACTCTGCCGAGTTTCTTATAACTACCTTTAGCAATCCCGCAGGCTCTTAGTAGTGAATACACCTCCACGAAGATCAAAGAATAAAGGCAAACATGCCTATATGACACGACACAACAAAATGGACATACTTAAGTCTTTAAAGACTCGCACTCATAATTCTCAAACCATCTAACCCCAATTGAACCAACCTTATCAATACTAGTCATACGCCTAATCGAACAACAAATAAAGAAACACTCGACGTCAATATCACACCCATAAATTAACCCACTAAAGCCAAAAACCCACTCCAGGCTTAGAGACAGTCCATGAAATTATAATTATGGGTATACCACAAGTACTCACATCCCAAAAATCGAATACCAATCAATCATACTATACAACTTGGTGCACTACTTATGTCCAAGTCTAGTGGTCAAACCATATCCTACATTCTTAATCTCAATGGTTCTAGCTCAAAAGAACAAGAATCGAGTCACCAATAATTCATAAAAACCGGAGCTCTACCAAGAAATTCCATAATTGAGCTCGTACAACTCCCAGTTACAATTATTGTGCTGCTTAATAGTTTCTCTACTATCATTCCCCTTAACATCATTCCATATTCATATGTAAATTCCACTATTTTTAGTAACATGTCGCCGTCTCTCGTCCCATCCCGAGAACAACCAACCCGAAATATTTCTTACTCTAAAGGCCCAAATAATCATCATTCTTCTTGCAATCCCCACTGGGCCAATACAACCATTTCCTATAGATGTCCCAGAAATTAAATAATCACTACTTAAAATCTAAAAAAAAAATCTCCTTAGAAGAAACTCATCCTCGAATTCTATCTTAAGTCCATCTTACAAATCCGTTAGGCTTATATTCCACAAATTCTCAACACCAAATGCAACTAGTTGTCCTCAAGAAAGCTTAGTTTTCCTAATCGCTCAAAATCGTAATATATGAGTATCCAACCTATTCAATATCAGAGTTCCTATCCCTTTCAAGATCTAAAACCATAGCTCTGATACCAACTGTGGTGACCCAAAAAATCTCACTACCATAAATAATCAAAATATTACCTTTACATGTCCAAACTACTATACAAATCCTCATCACAAAAATATACACAAGTCCCACGTCCGAGTCACGAGACAAAGTCTTATTTCCATTAATAAATCCAATAGTACTATACAAAATCTCACTACAAAAATATACAAATGCTCCGTAGAGCAACTACCCCAAAAGTAGACAACCTGTTCGAAGAATCTCAGCCGCATACGATCTCACAACGAACTATTACTTGCTTCCTGGGGGGGGGGGTTAAGGAAAAACAAGTTGAAAGGAAAGGGGTGAGAAAGAATCTCAGTAAGTTAATAATGCACTACATGGCATGGCAATATGCATAACAACATAAAGGATAATAAACAAGTAGCACATAGTCAAGCAAAGGAATTAAACCCATTACAAAGGATACTGAGTCAAGGTTTTCCGTAAGGATACAAACTCTGAAGCTTCAACAAACCGCAGTAAACCGCATCAACAAATCATCTTCAATAAATGAAGCAGGGGTTCCGGAACCAAACAAATTAATCAACAACGGGGGGAATACGACACAAAGTCATAACCCAAAACAAGGCTACAATTCCACAATGGGAAAATACCGACTCAACTATGGCCAATTAGTGGGTAACAGAGACCAGTGAAACATTATAATGAACTTGACTCGTGTGCCATTATAATCCCTAACACTGCCCGACACAACATACCAGCTGGACTTTTCTAAACTATTGCACAAACTGTACATAATTCCACAAGAGGGAATCATGCCAAACACGTCATAATTATGATAAAATTTCTCATGAAGGGTTCAACAACATTGTGCAATATAAACAATCTCAACAGAAAGGATTTCAAAGTAGGAAATCCCACAATTGCATCACAAGGATAATCACAACACCAATTTAACCCCACACGGTTACATATCTTGAACTCGATCACAAACGGACCATTCCTCCACTTTCGAGCCCTAAACACCTATCGGAGTACCATTAGGTAAAACCCAAAGCCTAGCCACGCATTGCACCTAATCAAATCGAACAGAACCATTATATATTTCTAGATAACTATACGGCCAAGAAAACCTTTGCATAGGATTCGAAGAGATCTTTCCAACGATAGTTTACACGTCCAAAACGGAGACCGGATGAAGAAGTTATCTTAAGAAATGAAGTCAGAGTAAAACTTGATCGAAGTAGGGCTTGGAACAAACCCTGAATATCGCGCTAGAGAAAAAGGCAGGATTCTCCCTCTACAAAATTGATTTGAAAAATGTTTTACTTTTTTGAAAAGGACGGGATTTTATGTGCAAAAGAATGATATCTTAAGAAATGAAGAAGCAAAAAAATGATTTTGTTTGAAAGATTGAAAAGCAAGCAATGCTAGGAAGCCGGACAAGCACATCGCTTAGTTTTGACATCTTGTCTTGATTAATCTTGGAATAGTGGATTCCTTCTTCCGAGTATGAGACCAATGTTTTTCACCTGTACCTATGGCCTTCATAAGCCTCTAGCAAAGGGCCCATACTCTTTCGGGAATCCACCACTCTCGTTACGGTCTACGTGAGAGTCTTTGGAAATTTTGAGTCAATCCCACTCATTTCATTTGATATCCACATTTGAAATCGTTTTTATGAATTTGGGAAGTAAATAGGATTGACTAAAAAATTCTTTAGACAAAAACCGGATCAAAGTCAGGGACGTGTAAATTTTTGAAAACAAACTCTCAGACGCTGCTTTTGAGATAGCTGGCTGCCATGAAGGCTTAACCTCTTAACCACGGCAGTGAGATGCGGCCTCGAGTCGGGAAAGGAAACCGCGGGTATCAATTCGAGGGAACAAGAGATCCCCGTCACCCTCGGGCTCCAAGTCCCCAATGGTTTATACGTTAATGATGACGGTATAAGTTCGCAATTGTGAAATGTGTGAGGTATCTAATTTTTGAAAAAAGATTTTTGAAGGAGAAAGAAAAAGCACATTTTTTTTGTTTATATTTATTTCATTTTTATTCGCACAAAGAATAAGGGAGAGAAAGATAAAGTACCTGCACAAATGAGAAATGTTAAGGCATATATATACATATAAGGCAAAAGGCAAATAATGGTCGAAGCACACATAATGAGTTTAGCCCACTTGGAAAAAGTCCCCAGTGGAGTCACCACTCTGAGAGCCCGCGCCCGAACCTTTTCGAAATGATCCGTGCGAAACGCGGTTTGAATCCGCTCGGTTTCTCATAACGGTTTCTCTACCTTTGTTTTTGAAAGACAGAGAGTCGCCACCTTATTTTATTTTGGGAAAATAGAGATAAAACCCCTTTTTTGATATTGAAGTGGGTTCGGGGGCTAAGTTACGAGTAGGTGATTAGCAGCACTCCACTCGCCCTTTCGGTCTCTAGCATGCTTCCGCCTACGCTTCATTTTAATGCCTTATTTTGAAAGATTGATTTTATGCCTTAACTTGAGAAGAATGTGTATTTATATACAATGGTGTCTCATAATCTAGGAATGTTCATTTAAGTCACGGCCAGGAATCGGCTTGGGTGGATTTCCCGCTCGGTTTTTGAAAATGATATTAAATATATAAAGAAAAGAAAACATATAAAGGGGAGGGAATTAAGTATATTATATACAAAAAGGGAAATAAATCCCTTAAAAGAATAAATATCCGCGCCACGGGTTCGGTCATCGGATTCGATGCTTTTTTCCATCCCCGAGCTAATGTACCTGTCCTAAATTAGTCCAAACCCAAAACTAGTTAAGGAGGGGATGTGTGCTTCTTTTCTCTTGCCAAGGGAAGACTTCCTTCTTTTGTTTGAGTTTGATGGTAGGATTGCTTGAGAATTGCTTGAGTTTTGTTTGAGTTTGGTGTAGTTTGTGGTGGATTTGTGGTGGTTTAGTGGTGAAGGAGTGGTGGTTGTGTTGTGGTTGAGTATAGGGGCCAAGAACTTGGGAGAGAGTTGGGATAAAACTTGGAGAGAAAGTGTGGTGAAGATGAAAGTTGTGTAGTGAATAATTGGTGAAGGGGGCTCAACTTAGGCCATCTTTAGGAGAGGTTTTTTTAGGGAGGAAGGAGGTGAGTTTTAGGACTAAACTACCCCTAAGATAGGGGTAGATAAAGGGGAGGTTAGGTGAAGGTGATGGAAGTGATGGGGGGTGGAAGCTTGAAGAAGAAGAGCCATTGATTTTGAAAATAAGAGGAAAAAATAGCAAAAATGCTGATGGAGGTGCGCATGGCCGTGCGGTTTGGCCAAAAAGTCAATTTTTGCTTTTTCTTCTTCTTTTCCTCAGCCACTCATGGAGTGACACATGGCATTTCTGGGCTGGCCTTTACGTGATCTTGTGGGCATCACCTCCGGCTCTGGCTTTCGGCTCCGCAACTGCTCTGTTGTGCGCGTTCCGGTGTCCCAGTTGTCCGCGGTGTAAGTACCCCAATCTGAATTGACCTACTTTAGAGGAATTCTTGGTACCATTTAGGGATAAACCAATGGGCCAGGACCTCACTAGGATAAACCTGATATTCCAGGACTGAACTGGAATTAAACTTAGAAAAATCCAGAAGCTCGCCAAGTCGAGTCGTACGGATGGTTTGGGCGCAAGAGGTCCATAGCCGTACGGCTATGTTGGGCACCCTCAGCTTCTATAAATTGAACCCCATGCTGATCATTTCAGGGGGGAGAAAACGTTTTGTGAGCTGAAACTCTGCCAGTTTGAGAACAGAAAGTGAGTGATATATACATTTGAGTGAAAAGAGAGGAAGATAGGCCATAACCATAATAGGTGAAGCCTCCTTCTCCCAATCTTCTTCTTCATCTCAAAATCTCTTTTATCTTTGTTCATATTACTTGTTTTTCTTGTATTATTTCTTCTTGTTCTTGCAAAGTCTTGTCCATTTCAAGCACTTTACATTTCTTGCAAGTCTTGTCCATTTTCAAGCACTATATCTATATATTATACAAGTCTTGGCCTTCCAAGCTATATATATTATGATTATATATGTATATGATCCAAATCATGAGGTGATTCAAGGTCCCCTTCACACCTAGTGTGTGATTTATGGGATAAAACCTAGGATGATCATGATTTATTAAATTTCATGTTGATGTTGTTCTTGTTTGGCCATAAGAGTCATGATTGGGGGATAAAGTTTCAATCTTTATCATCCCAACCATGATATAGCCATAAAACACCAAGTATGAGACATAAAGATTTGATCTTTATGTTATATTTTTGTCCCTAAGGGTTTAATCTTGCATAATAAGTCCATTTTGGTGGTAAAGTTTCAATCTTTATCCACCAAAATGGTCATTTTGGTCTAAATGCCATGTTCATCAACGTTTCATAAATCTCTCCAATGATTGCCTTTGATCACACATAAATCTTTGTTTTTGGGGTTCCTTTGATGATCAAAGTGCATAGGAATGAACTTTTCAAAGTTTTGTTGTTAATCATAAACTGGAAATCAACATTCCAGTCCAGTTTCAGCAGCAAAGATACTCTGTTTTGACTGAAACTGGACTGTTTTCTGATAAACTGTAAAAATGCCCTGGAGAGCCCTCCCCATCCGTACGGCTACTTTGGCCAGGGAGGGAATTTTCTAGTTTCTTCCTTTTTTGACCAGAAAGTTTGCAAAATAAACCTTTTCTGTTAAATAATTAACTGGTTTTGCCAAAACAGTCAGTTTCTCCCATTTTGAAAACACACACACACACATGCACTTTCGTTAACTAACATTAGGGAGACTCGGTCCTATCCGAGGCGACTTGGGTGACGTGAAACTCTTCCCAAGGCGTAACCTGACCTCCGAACTAATAGAATCTCTAACCTTTTCTTTTGTTGGGTTAAATAATTAACAAAAGTGGCGACTCCGTTATGTTTTGTGAGATAACTGTGTTCGGCTTTTTCACCCCAAAACTCGTCGCGATCCTCCGTTATGTTTTGTGAGTAAAGTGTCCACAAACTTCTTTTTAGAAATTTTGGGGGTGCTTTTGTGTGGGTCAAACTCCCGTCCCCCGTTTTCGTTAACTTTTGTGTTTGTTTTGTGTGTGCTGAGTTTCTGTTTGAATTTTTCTGGAGTGGAAACTGCTCTGGATGTGCAATAAACAGGGGCTTGATGATCAGAAGTTGAAAAACAGCAAAAAATAATTGCCAGCATGCTATAGCCGTACGGCTATGTTGAGCAGGGAACAGAATGTTCCAAAATTTAACAATTTTGTGTGAGGCAGAAACGTTCTAATGGCCTTGTTGCTCCTTCTTAGCCAGGTTCCAATTTTCCAGCCTCTACTTGTGTACATTTTACTTGCTTCTTCTTAGCCAAAAATGATTTTCAAAGCTTGGTTGTGCACAAATTCTTGGACATAAAATTGGATTTTCAAAGCCTCATTGTGCATAACCCTTTTTTTACAAAATTTTTGGTCTTCAAATTCTTCTTGTTTGAGCACAATCTTTTTGGTACAAATGAATTTCAAAAGGTTGTTCTTCTTGCAAAAAAAAATTTGGTTTCAAAAACCTTTGGTTGTGCACAAACCTTCCATGTATAAATTGTGATCCTTACTTGTTAAGTAGCCTTGGTTACTTGCTTGTTCTTGTTTGTTCATATTTGTTCATATTTGCCCATGTTTGTTCATGCTTGTCCATACTTGTTCATAATGCTAAAACGGACCAAAAATTTCTATTTTGACTCAAAAGAGAACATAGAATGGCTTCACACTACGCGCACTTGACCTTGCACATTCCAAATGCCCTTTAAACCCGGGATGGATGCCACGATGCAGCTTGATTGGTGCTCTTGTGCCCTTCTAGCGTGCACGGGTCCATTCCACCTCCCCTTCCGAGCCGAGTCAACCACACTTGTCCGTGACACACAAATACCGAGACTTTGGTTGGTTTTTGGTCTAGCTCACGTCACCACGTCCCTAATACGTGTCTGAGATTAATTATGGCCAAGTTAATGCCCGAGTCACGACTCCTTGTGAAAGCAAGTGTGACCATGGTCAACTTTGACCCGGTCCTTGACTTATGCGTTAATATTGGCTATAATTAACCTAAGTCATGTGTTATGGATAGGGTGACACTGTGTTGTCAAGCCCTAATGAATGGCTCATACTAATCATCCTTAAGCCCATGGATAAGATTCGAGGGCCCTCATCAAATACGAGGTTATGCCGGAAGTCCCTTAAGTCCCTAAGACGAATCTCGATCTTAACCGGGGCTTAATCATGATTGGAATGGCTCACGCATTGGGGATCTTGTGATACACTAGACCCTAGGTTCGTTTCTTTTGGTCGGTGGAAGTCGCTTGCCCTATAAGACCCTCGCCCGAGACAGTCCATCCTTGGGAGTGTGCAAGGCAGGTGAAAAATGAGGGGCTTATAGGCATAGTGATGGCCTCCACTGATCCAGGATTTAGAATAGTTGCGAAAAAGGAGAGAAATCTTTTCCAATCATCTAGGAATAAAAATGCTTTTTAAGTAAACTTGGATGAATAAATAATTGCACATTGTATGACTTTGCTCCATTTTTGCTTCTTGGCCTTGACGCATTGCATTCTTGCGTTAATGAGCGTCATTTCGATAAGTCTTCGGACGGATCCCCGTGATCCTCCAAGACCTCCATAAAGGCGTTTCGTTAAGTCTTTGGATGGATCCCCGTTATCCTTCCAAGACTCCCGTTAGAGTCCCTAGGCATAGTTCCCTAGGAGGTTAGTTAAATCTTTGGATGGATCCCCACTATCCTTCCAAGGTTCCCGTTGTGATCCCATTGTGATCCCCGTTGTGATCCCGTTGTGACCCCCCCCCCCCCCCGTTGTGATCCCGTTGTGATACCCATTGTGATTCCCTTTGTGATGCCCGTTGTGATCCCCATTGTGATCCCCATTGTGATCCTCGTTGTGATCCCGTTGTGATCACCGATGTGATCCCCGTGTGATCCCGTTGTGATCCCCATTGTGATCCCCGTTATGATCCCGTTGTGATCCCTGTTGTGATCCCCGTTGTGATCCCATTGTGATCCCCCTGTTGTGATCCCGTTGTGATCCCCGTTGTGATCCCCGTTGTGATCCCGTTGTGATCCCCGATGTGATCCCCGTTGTGATCCCGTTGTGATCCCGTTTGTGATCCCCGCTGAAACCTCCGTTAAACCCCTAGGTGTTGTCCCCTAGGTCCCCGTTGAGATTCCCGTTGGAACCCCTAGGTGTTGTCCCCTAGGTCCCCATTGAGATTCCCACTGGAACCCTAGGTGTTGTCTCTTAGGTCCCCGTTGAAATTCCCACCAAACCCCTAGGTGTTGTCCCCTAGGTCCCCATTAAGATCCCCGTTAAACCCCTAGGCATAGTTCCCTAGGAAGTTAGTCAAGTATTTGGACGGATCCCTGTTATCCTTCAAAGCGTCTGTTAAAGAAAAGAAACAAAAGGTGCTTAGGGTAACTCTCTCCCCTTTCCTTGGGCCGTCATATGATGACCAATTCTGCGCCCCTCATGCCATTTCGTTCTTCGAGTTTAGCTGTCATGGCACCACATGGTAATATACCTTGGTCAAGCATTGGCCTCCTCAGTTTACACCTCCATGTGATGACCATCTCAGTTGCTCCAATCGCCTTGATGGCTCGAACTAGTGTGAGTACCATCTGGTCCCAAGCCAGTAAGGTTCTGTCCCATGTTATCCTGACTATATTCCGACAAGCCAAGGAGGCTCCTTGTCCCCGTAACCTTTAAGTTAGGTCCCTTAGGGACACTCTCTGTCACCCTAGGAAGTCTGTTTGGAAAGTGAGTCAATCACTCACCTGTTCCCAAAATCCCGTTTGAATTAGGCCAATTTAAGTCATGTTCGTCTCTTCGTTAAACCCATTTGAATGTGTGAGTCTTTTACTCAAGTGAAATGTGTGTGTCAATCCTTATGAAAAAAAAGGGAAATGTGTGAGTCTTTTACTCAAATAGAAAAATGCGTGTGTCAATCCTCATTCAAAAAATTGGAAATCAAGTTTTCTTAAAATAAGAGGTCAACTCTTTTCCAAAAGGCTAATCCGCTAATGAGGCGTTCCTCTCAAATCATGGTTATAATTTCACCTCGAGGTTTAAAATGCTAAAGTCGTTTGCGTTCTTGTCCACCGGAAACATCAACCAAGGAGCCCACATCTGAAATGGCGTCTGAGACTTCCATCCACGTGAGCAGTATTGGGGCACCGTCCACGAGAAGAGGCCCATGCCTCGGAGGCCCAAAGGCGGCTACATCAAATGGAGATCCGTACCTTCGCCGAATGCCATGCGCGAGGTTACGCCCCTTAAAAGGAAGTCACCAAAAGAAGATGGCCAAAGGCGAGTCCGGCGATTGCAATCCCAAGCCAAGTGGAGACCTCGCGACGTCTTTCCCGACGACAAGGAACCCGAGTTCCCCGTGAAAGACACGGAATGTGCCGCCGACAACCCCTCCAACAATTGAGGAAGAAAACGGACCATCGCACTTTATAGGAGCCCATCCCTAAAAAAAATAAATAAAAAAAATGATGAGTCTTCCAGCCTCGTAGGATCTAGATTCTCACAAAAGTCCGTCCCGGACTGTGTCTTTTTTTTTTTTTTTGCAAAGGTCCGCACTTGGACATGTATGTACAAAGCTATCTCAATAAAAGAGTCATTTTCATTCTCTTCTCTCTAGACTTGAGACATTATTTGCAATATACATTTACTCTTGAAATTGCCTTGCTTGTTATGATCAATTGATTGCTACGTCCCCAAAATGATGAATTGACTTCTAAGCATACTAGTCAATGACGACTCATTAAGGACGAATGGACCTAACATGAATGAGAAATGCTAAATGTAAACAATTAATCTTGATGTGAATAAATATCGTGATCAATTGGCATGAAGAAACCATTAATGGAAAGTCTTCCCTCATACACTTCCCCGATACACAACCCGATACACCTTTCCAAGACCAATTCTTGATGCACATCGAAGGCATCCCGAGACAGTGAAAAGGTGAGGACGTTGTTGCTCGACCACCGAGATTTGATAGTGTTCACATGTGTGCGACCAAGCATAGGGCTTCCGGAATCTTCAAAGTTAGCCCAAAGTAACAGGCACGCCACCAAGGGGCTACAAAGGATCCAATGCCCGAGAAAGTGAGCTGGGGCTAATGTTTACCTCCTCCCAAAAAAAAAAAGGAAAAAAAAGAGAAAAGAAAAAAAAGGAGAAGAGGGAAAGGAAATGAATGTATGGAAAGAAGGAACGGAAATGGCGGAAAGAAAGGCCCGTTCACACCAAAGAGGGTTCACCCCAAGAGGTCCATCTCAAGGAGTTCACCGCAAAGCAAAGTGAGCAGCAATGTCCTCCGAGACAACATCAAAAGAAAGCCAATTTCAGCAAAAGACGGCCTAAGGCCGAACTACGGTGACCTGAGCTCCTTAAACTGAGGGGAAGGTAGGCAACCTTCGGGTCCGGTCATAGCATGAAATGAATCCATCAAACCTCGTTCCTCCTAAAATGACCCGTTTGTTTTCCCTTGGTCCCATCAATGACCAATTTCCCAGATAATGACCAAACTCTCCTAAACAAATTTTGATCTTGCCATTGATCGAATCTTAATCTCAATTGATCACAGCATTTATACATGTCAAGGCTAATTGCTTGTTATAACCCTGACTTAATAATGAATATGGTCCATTCAAGCAATCATTTTGATGATATTGACTAAGGCTGATTTCAAATATCTCGATAAGTCTTCTTCTCTACATCTTAGGAAAGAGCTAAACAATTGTATTCTGTCAAGCAAGGGCTTCATCCCATTTCGTGATACATTGTTCACCAATATAAAGGGACTCTCTCCCACCTAAATAAAGGCCCTTGCATGTTTCCCTCAAAAGGAAATATTAAGTCCCCGTCCCATCGAGTCGGTTGGATCACTCATAAAAGAAAAAGAAAAATAGAAAGAAAGGCACCAAAAAAGTAGCCCGCTAGGTTGAAAACCCGCAAGGGGGGCCTAGGCAAAAAATAGGGTGTGCCATGAAAGACGCAAAAAAAAGTAGCCCGCTAGGTTGAAAACCCATAAGGGCGGCCTAGGCAAAAGAAAGCGTGCGTCATGAAAATGGGATGGGTTCCTAACCGTCAAACGATGACATTAGGGCTACAACGGCCGAAAACATGGGGCAATGCCGCCACCGACGCCAATAAGGACATGGGGCTACCCCAACATTAATGATCACCAGGACATGGAGCTACCCCAAAATCGATGACAAAAGGGTTCTCCACTCCCGATCGCTCCTAAGAAATGGACAAAGCTCCAAAGGACTTTATGCGTGACAAGCCTCGCGGTTAAGTTAAAATAAAAATTTGACTGGCATGCTTCGTTAAAAGATTTTCCTTGAGGAATGAGCACTTTTAAAATTTGCCCTTTTAGCGCCATACTTTTGAAAAATGAATGTTTTGTCCCCCCCCCCTTTCAAGTCGAGCCGGGCACTTAACGGTGTGTTTTGTGAAAATGTGAGTTTTTCCCTTTCAAATTGCATCGGGCATTTGAGGGAGTGTTTTGTGTTAAGACATGTTTTTCCCTTTCAAATTGCATCGGAATTTGAGGGAGTGTTTTGTGTTTTGATATGTTTTTTCCCTTTCAAATTGCATCGGGCATTTGAGGGAGTGTTTGTGAAGAGATATGTTTTTCCCTTTCAAATTGCATTGGGCATTTGAGGGAGTGTTTTGTGAAACAATGTTCGTGACGGCAGTCCTTGGTAGGACGTAAGACCAGTATAGTCATGTTAGGTTAAGAAAAGCTTTGTCCCTGAGAGTGGTCAGGTTAGAGAAAACCTATCATTGTGACGGGCAGTCCGGCGTGACGTAAGACCAGTTATGTGAATTTAACCCAGCCGCGCTTTGTATGTCTAGGTTAAGAGTATGAAATTAACCCGGCCGCGCTTCGTATGTCCAGGTTAAGAGTATGAATTTAACCCGGCCGCGCTTCGTAAGTCCAGGTTAAGAGTGTGAATTTAACCTGGCCGCGCTTCGTAAGTCCAGGTTAAGAGTGTGAATTTAATCCGGCCGCACTTCGTAAGTCCAGGTTAAGAATGTGAATTTAACCCAGCCGCGCTTCGTAAGTCCAGGTTAAGAATGTGAATTTAACCCGGCCGCGCTTCGTAAGTCCAGGTTAAGAATGTGAATTTAACCAGGCCGCGCTTCGTAAGTCTAGGTTAAAAATAAGAAAAATTATCCTTTGGCAGTCAGGAATGACATAAGACCATTAGGTTTTATGAGATTTGTCCTTTGGCCATCCGGTGTGACGTAAGACCATTAGGTTTTGTGAGATTTGTCCTTTGGCGGTCCGGTGTGACGTAAGACCATTAGGTTTTGTGAGATTTGTCCTTTGGCCGTCCGTGTGACGTAAGACCATTAGGTTTTGTGAGATTTGTCCTTGGCGGTCTGATGTGACGTAAGACCATTAGGTTTTGTGAGATATGTCCTTTAGCGGTCCGGTGTGACGTAAGACCATTAGGTTTTGTGAGATTTGTCCTTTGGCCGTCCGATGTGACGTAAGACCATTAGGTTTTATGAGATTTGTCCTTTGGGCGGTCCGGTGTGACGTAAGACCAATAGGTTTTGTGAGATTTGTCCTTTGGCCGTCCGGTGTGACGTAAGACCATTAGGTTATGTGAGATTGTGTCCTTTGGCCGTCCAGCGTGACGTAAGACCATTAGGTTTTGTGAGATTCGTCCTTTGGCCGTCCGGCGTGACATAAGACCATTAGGTTAGACCTGTCCTTTGGCCGTCCGACGTGACGTAAGACCATTAGGTTCTGCGAGATTATATCCTTTAGCCATCCGGCGTGACGTAAGACCATTAGGTTTAGTGAGATTTTTCCTTTGGCAGTCCGGAATGACATAAGTCCATTAGGTTAGACCTGTCCTTTGGCCGTCCAGCGTGACGTAAGACCATTAGCTTCTGTGAGATATGTCCTTTGCCATCCGGCGTGACGTAAGACCATTAGGTTTAGTGAGATTTGTCCTTTGGCGGTCCAGCGTGACGTAAGACCATTAGGTTCGGTGAGATTATGTCCTTTGGCAGTCCGGAATGACATAAGTCCATTAGGTTAGACCTGTCCTTTGGCCGTCCGGGGTGACGTAAGACCATTAGGTTTTGTGAGATATGTCCTTTGGCCGTCCGGCGTGACGTAAGACCATTGGATTTTTGTTGACCCGGCCGTACTTCGTAAGTCCAAGGTAGAAAGTGAAATCGTGAAAGTCCCGGCCGTACCTCGTAGGTCCAGGATGAAAGTTAAGATGTTATCGCCTCGGCAGCCCTTGGTAGGGCGTAAGACCAGTATAGTCATGTTAGGTCAAGAAAACCTTTGTCCCCGAGAGTGACCAGGTTAGGAAAACCTATCATTGTGACGGCAGTCCGGAGAGACGTAAGACTAGCCTTGTAGTCGACCCTCCGTCATGAGATAAGTTGACCAGTTTGTGTAGTCGACCCTCCGTCATGAGATAAGTTGACCAGTTTGTGTAGTCGACCCTCCGTCATGAGATAAGTTGACCAATTTATGTAGTCGACCCTCCACCATGAGATAAGTTGACCAGTTTGTGTAGTCGACCCTCCGCCATGAGATAAGTTGACCAGTTTGTGTAGTCGACCCTCCGCCATGAGATAAGTTGACCAGTTTGTGTAGTCGACCCTCCGCCATGAGATAAGTTGACCAGTTTGTGCAGTCGACCCTCCGCCATGAGATAAGTTGATCAGTTTGTGTAGTCGACCCTCCGTCATGAGATAAGTTGACCAGTTTGTGTAGTCGACCCTCTGTCATGAGATAAGTTGACCAGTTTGTGTAGTCGACCCTCCGTCATGAGATAAGTTGACCAGTTTGTGTAGTCGACCCTCCGCCATGAGATAAGTTGACCAGTTACCCTCGAGACGACCCCCTCCGATAGAGCCAAGTCGATCGAGTCTAGCTTCTGAGCCATGCCCATTATTTGAGCCTCTGAGCCATGCCTATTCCTTGAGTCGGCCCTCTCCGATAGAGCCAAGTCGACCAAGCCCGGCCTTTGAGCCATGCCTGTTTAGGAAAGGATGAATGAATATCCACCTAGGGTCTATAGGTTTGAGTAGCCTTAAAATCTCTCACCCGAACTACGTTAGGCTTGATTCCCTCGAATAGGGTTACGTAGGAATCCTATAACCTCTAGGTCCAGCCATAGAACAAAGTCCAAGCCGTCCTCCCATCGGATTGGGATGCTTATAGGTTTGAGTAGCCTTAGAATCTCTCACCCAAATCGGCCAAGCCGTCCTCCCATCGGATTGGGATGCTTATAGGTTTGAGTAGCCTTAGAATCTCTCACCCAAATCGGCTATGCCGTCCTCCCATCAAAATGGGATGCTTATAGGTTTGAGTAGCTTTGAAATCTCTCACCCAAATCGGCCAAGCCGTCCTCCCATCAGATTGGGATGCTTGTTTTGTCGACAACCCCGCTTTCTTCAAAAGCGACGTTGCCGAGGGGCTCTGTAAGTACCCCAATCTGAATTGACCTACTTTAAAGGAATTCTTGGTACCATTTAGGGATAAACCAATGGGCCAGGACCTCACTAGGATAAACCTGATATTTCAGGACTGAACTGGAATTAAACTTAGAAAAATCCAGAAGCTTGCCAAGTCGAGTCGTACGGATGGTTTGGGCGCATGAGGTCCCTAGCCGTACGGCTATGTTGGGCACCCTCAGCCTCTATAAATTGAACCCCATGCTGATCATTTCAGGGGGGAGAAAAAGTTTTGTGTGCTAAAACTCTGCCAGTTTGAGAGCAGAAAGTGAGTGATATATACATTTGAGTGAAAAGAGAGGAAGATAGGCCATAACCACAATAGGTGAAGCCTCCTTCTCCCCATCTTCTTCTTCATCTCAAACTCTCTTTTATCTTTGTTCATATTACTTGTTTATCTTGTATTATTTCTTCTTGTTCTTGCAAAGTCTTGTCCATTTCAAGCACTTTACATTTCTTGCAAGTCTTGTCCATTTTCAAGCACTATATCTATATATTATACAAGTCTTGGCCTTCCAAGCTATATATATTATGATTATATATGTATATGATCCAAATCATGAGGTGATTCAAGGTCCCCTTCACACCTAGTGTGTGATTTATAGGATAAAACCTAGGATGATCATGATTTGTTAAATTTCATGTTGATGTTGTTCTTGTTTGGCCATAAGAGTCATTATTGGGGGATAAAGTTTCAATCGTTATCATCCCAACCATGATCTAGCCATAATGGTCATTTTGGTCTAAATGCCATGTTCATCAACTATTCATAAATCTCTCCAATGATTGCCTTTGATCACACCTAAATCTTTGTTTTTGGGGTTCCTTTGATGATCAAAGTGCATAGGAATGAACTTTTCAAAGTTTTGTTGTTAATCATAAACTGGAAATCAACATTCCAGTCCAGTTTCAGCAGCAAAGATACTCTGTTTTAACTGAAACTGGACTGTTTTCTGATAAACTATAAAAATGCCCTGGAGATCCCTCCCCATCCGTACGGCTACTTTGGCCAGGGAGGGCATTTTCCAGTTTCTTCCTTTTCTGACCAGAAAGTTTGCAAAATAAACGTTTTCTGTTAAATAATTAACTGGTTTTGCCAAAACAGTCAGTTTCTCCCATTTTGAAAACACACACACACACATGAACTTTCGTTAACTAACATTAGGGAGACTCAGTCCTATCTGAGGCGACTTGGGTGACGTGAAACTCTTCCCAAGGCGTAACCTGACCTCCGAACTAATAGAATCTCTAACCTTTTCTTTTGTTGGGTTAAATGATTAACAAAAGTGGCGACTCCATTATGTTTTGTGAGATAACCGTGTTCGGCTTTTTCGCCCCAAAACTCGTCGCGATCCTCCGCGCGGGGGCGGGATCCTTACACGCGGGCCCAACATGAAAGTTGCTCAAAATATTTCTTCGGTTCCGCCGGTGTATTTGTAATTTATCAAAGAGCAAGGAATAACATAATATAAATTTAAATGCATTAGATGGACAGTAAAAGGATTTTTTAGTGGTTCGGGACCCGGCGAGGGGTCCCGGCATGCGAATTTTTGAGAATATGCCTCTTTACTCGGTTTTGAGACCTGATCAAGAATCCAGACTCTGGGGTTTTAGGTCAATTATCGGGTTTAGACCAATTAAATTAGGGTTTAATAGGGGTGCGAAATCGGGGTGTCTACAGTGAGCGAAGAGCGTAATTATGTGAGGATGTATGTGATTAAAGACTTCTTAGTTTCACTTACTTGTATACGTGCCTATGGGTGTCCTTAATTGGGTTATGTGTATCATCGATTATGGAATTAGAGCATTAACTGTAGTGAACCCACAAACCAATCTTATCTTGGTTGCATGATCACCAACATCACCCATCCTATCATGCTGCAGTGGAAAGTCAAATGAGTTTTTAGTGTATATGAGTTTGCAATTTGGTTTGATGGTGGTACTTGTTTGATGGCACTTGATGTGAAATTCTGAGACTTTTGGGTAACAAATCCTTTATATGAGAAGAACAACCCAATTTTTTTTATTTTTTTTAGTTTTTAGTTTAATTGTTAATTGTAGTCTTTGTTTTACTCGAAGACGAGCAAAAAGTAAGTTTGGGGGTATTGATAAATGTGTTTTTACACATTTAAAGAGTACTATTCCGAAACTCATTTTATGCTCATCCTTGGGTTTTATCGTGTTTTAATGGATTTTTGTGGAGATATGTGTTAAGACAGGAAAATAGGTACTTTGAGATTTTTGGGACTTAATGGGAGTCAAGGAATGCATGGGGGACGGAATCGAACCAAAAAAGGAGGAGAAAAGAAGAAGTACAGCAGTCCAGAAAAGTGGGCGGCCGCACTGTGAATACGTGAGATAAAAATTGAGAGTCACCACGTTGTTTTATTTGTTGTTAAAACTTTGAGAAAACCATTTATGAGAATAATAGAGTTCGGGGGTCAAATTACAATAAAAGAAGAATATTAAAGTTATCACTCCTATTGCCCGACGAATCGGTCTTTCTATCATGATCAATGTGTGTGTGTTAGTGATTGAGACCGGATCCGAAGATTGCCTACATTATTCTCATCATGAGAAGCTCATGTCGGTGTAGTTCATTGATGAATTAGAATGGGGAGAGATGAAGCAGGATCATGCCTATAGAGGGGGAAGATTAGGGTTAGAAGTAGTTCCTAGATCATATTAGGTTTGATGAAACCCTAGATCATTATAGGCTATGTTATATGCACATAATAGGGATTAAAACCCTAGATCTAGTATGTTATGTAGAATAAATCTTAGATCTAGCATGATAATAAGAACATCATGAAACATATGAATGAACACGTAAACATGAAGATCGCTACCCTAAACATGGAACATATTATGAATTTAGACTAAGAACATGAAGAACGCATGAAGAACATATGAATATGGATGCATAAACATAATGAAAACATGCACAATATAGGTCTAGCCTAAGAACATAACAAGAACATAATAAGAAAAGTAAGAAGACTTACCTTGATCGGCAAGAACTATGATCGAAGCTTCTTGAAGATTCGAAGAGGCTTCGAGGGTGCCGAAAAGGCTTAAACTAAGAGTTTCCTCGTCAGTTTTGACTGTGGAACTTGTAGAATGAATTGTGTGTAAATAATGAGCTGATGTCACCTATTTATAAGAAAAGTTGACCTGGAAGGAGTGGCCGCCCAGCCGGAAGAGTGGCCGCCCAGCCGGTCCAAGGGAATAGCACGGTTTTTGAGTCTCTGATCAATCTGGACTCTGGAGAACTCCTAGATAACGTCTATCTTCCATCCCTCATCCGATCAATCGAGAATATCTTATTATCTGGGCTTTTTGGGAAATCCTGGATAAGTCTTGTGCAGTTCGTAAATACCTGGGAGGTCCCTGTGAGTTTTAGAATGTCTAATAACTCATTTTTAGGTTGGGTACTAACAGTATCCCCTCGGCGACGTTTCTTTCAAGGCAGGGAGGGTCGTCGATTAAGAAAAGGAACTGATCTGAAACATGAGTTCCAAATCGAGATAGGAGTGAGAAAGAAGGTGACCAAGTGTAGACACCCCGCCTTGGACCTCTCATGTCCCGATTGCATACACATTCTTTGTCTTCCACTTTTCTGTTAAGTTTTGTTACTTTTCGTTAACTTTCGTTACTTTCCATTAAGTTCCTGACTTACTCCGTTAGTCTTGGATTTGACTAAGTGGAAAAGTCAACCTTGAGTCTTTGTTTCATTTATTTTCGTTGACTTTCGTGATGTTCGTTAAGTTTTTGGACAAATTCCGTTAGTTTTGAGGCTTAACTGCATAACGGGGTTAACATTTGGGCTAAAATATGAATTTTCTGAAGCTGGGATGCGCACGTCTTTGCCTCCTTTGTGGGAGGCGTGCTCCTCCCATAGGGGGGGGTGAAGCGCACGCTTCCCGCTTCCAGAATCTCAGATTTGGCCAAATTTCCCTCCTTTTCTGATTTGTAACCCAAGGCCATTATGCCTTGGCTTGATAACATATTTGTGACCAAAAACACTTCCCTAACACCTATAAATACCTCTTCATTCCACCATGGAAAGAGAGGAAGAATTCTTGAATAAAAAACACTTTAAAACACATAAAATCCATTTTCAAAGAGTGGTCACTATAGACAATTTGGTTCTTCCCCATTCAAGCACAAGGTACAATGTTCATTCTTTTATAAACTTTTAATCTTATCTTTATTTTCTCTCCTTGTTAAAATCTTTTTATTACACTCATCATCTTTAATGTGTATGCAATCTCCATAAAAGAGATACAACCAAAAGGCCACTTCACTATTGAAGTTTGGCCAAGGTTACATCCCAACATTCCAAATTCCACTTTAATTTTCATTTCATTTCTTCATGTAATTGTTTGGCATAATTTTTACATGTAATCTTTTAGCATAAATTAATAAATAAAAACAATTCTCTTTTATTTCCTTTTAATTTTTCCCTTTCTTTCCATTGTAATTTTTAGCACTTCTTACATTAATAATTGAAGGACTTTTCGTTTTAGTATTAGAACACCAAAAGTAGCGAGACCCGCGTAAGCGGGGCGGAGTGGGTGTTTAAGTACTTTCCACTCCGTCACCTAACCCCCGAACCCCTCATCTGAAGAATCTTTGGTTTCGTAATCAATAAAAAAGGCTATTTTCTTAGGTTTTCTCGCGTTCCTCTAAAACGTGGGTGGCGACTCTTAAAATCAATTAGACATCCTAGGTAATTCACCGCTCTATCCAAGCCATGGTTTCCCGGGGTATCTACACCAAGTTGGTCGAGTGGCTGAACCTTTGTCAGGCTACCTACGTATCCAAGTGGAATCAAGCCGATCATAGTTCGAGACCTGCAGAGAATGAAAGAAATGAGACATCGCCTTTTGCGGGGGATAGACAAATATCTGTCAAGCAATAAAGTCACGCGGACCCTACTGGGGAGAAAAGAAAAAGAAACGAAACATCGTTGAGCAATAAAGTTATTGCAGATAAACTTTACAGAAACGAATCATCATAGAACAGATAAAGTTATTGCAGATGGACTTTACTTGGGGAAAGAGGAGAGGTCGTATGCAAGGTTCGACAAGAAGTTTATAGAATCGAGAACAAAATGAGGGATGAATTCTAACTTTCTATAGAGCATACATAATCGCATAATTTCTTGGTAATCCACGGTACTTTGAGAAGTGCAGTTCCTCAGCATCACAGAATCAGGTAACACCGATTGTTTAGAGTTCGCACGGTGTTACGCCAAATAACTTTCTCAAATAGGAAGGGTTTAAGGACGTTCCCAGCCTTCCACTATAATCTTCAGGGTTTAAGGACGTTCCCGGTCTTTTAATTATAGGTTGATTTGGTTATTAAATTTTTAGAAATTTTGAAGCATTCCTAAGCCATTTTGGACATTATTAACCCTTCCCTGACAATTTGGACATTATTAAGCCTTCCCAAACAATTCGTTAATTTTGGTGTTTTACAAGGTCTTCCGGACCAATTTTGGAAATTTACAAGGTCTTCCGGACCAATTTGGAGATTTACAAGGTCTTCTGGACCAATTGATTGATTTTTTGGAAATTTACGGGGTCTTTCGGACCAATTTGGAGGTTTACAAGGTCTTCCGGACCAATTGATTGATTTTTTGGAAATTTACGGGGTCTTCCGAACCAATTTGGAGATTTATAAGGTCTTCCGGACCAATTGATTAATTTTTTTGGAAATTTACGGGGTCTTCCGGACCAATTTGGAGATTTGCAAGGTCTTCCGAACCAATTGATTGATTTTTTTTGGAAATTTACGGGGTCTTCCGGACCAATTTGGAGATTTATGAGGTCTTCCAGACCAATTGATTGATTTTTTAGGAAATTTGCAGGGTTTTCCGGACCAATTTGGAGATTTACAAGGTCTTCCGGACCAATTAATTGATTTTTTGGAAATTTACGGGGTCTTTCGGACCAATTTGGAGATTTACAAGGTTTTCCGGACCAATTGATTTATTTTTTGGAAATTTACAGGGTCTTCCAGACCAATTTGGAGATTTACAAGGTCTTCTGGACCAATTGATTGATTTTTTTTAGAAATTTACGGGGTCTTCCGGACCAATTTGGAGATTTACAAGGTCTTCCGGACCAATTGATTGATTTTTTTGGAAATTTACAGGGTCTTCCGGACCAATTTGGAGATTTACAAGGTCTTCCGGACCAATTTGGAGATTTATAAGGTCTTCCGGACCAATTGATTGAATTTTTGGAAATTTACGGGGTCTTTCGGACCAAATAGGGTTTATGGACGTTTCCCACCTATAATCATAATCTTTTGGGTTTACGGACGTTTCCAACCTTTAATTATTTGTTGGTTTGGAAGTTTGGAGGCCTTCCGGGCCGATTTGGAATTTTGGAGGTCTTCCGGGCCGAATTTGGAATTTATTGGTGTAAGATACCTTTTGTTTAGGTTTTAAGCATTGTGAAGTTTGATTGAAATTACCTATAGTCTAGGGTTTGAGTTTTGATTGCTTGAGTTTAGAGATGTGAATTTCCCAACGTTTGAGGTTAAGTGAATTTTGTAGAAAATTAGTTGTATTTTACCCATAGTTTGGGGTTTAAGTGAATCTTATGTAGATTGCAAAGAGTTTTAATTTGTAGATTACCCAAGGTTTGGGGTTTATTTGCCTTTTACTTTGATTGTACAGACTTTGATGGTAAATTACCCAAGTTCGGGGTTTATTTTCATTTTACTTTGATTGTAAAGATTTTAATTGTGAATTACCCAATATATGGGGTTTAAGTTAATTCTTGTTGATTTGTAAGAGTTGTAACTGTGAATTACCCAAGTTCGGGATTTAAGCATGTTAACGTTAGAGGATTTTGAATGTAAGTTACTTCGAATGAGAAGGTTCGATTGTAACTTACCTTGAATGAAGGGTTTGATTATTAATTACTTCGAATGAGAAGGTTTGATTGTTAATTACTTCGAACGAGAAGGTTTAATTACTTCGAATTGAGAAGGTTTGAACGTTAATTACTTCGAAAGAGAAGGTTTGATTGCAATTTACCCAAAGTTATGGAGTTTGATTGTTAATTACCCAAGGTATGGGGTTTGGATTTGGATGGTGTTAAGTTGAGGTGCTTTGTTTGCAAATTACCCAAGATATGTGGTTCGAGTGAATTAAATGTAGAATAAAAGGGACTTAGTTATAAGTTGCTTTAATTGAATGATTTGACTTCGAACGAGAAGGTTTGATCGTTAATTACTTCGAACGAGAAGGTTTGATTGTTAATTACTTCGAACGAGAAGGTTTGATTACTTCGAATTGAGAAGTTTGATTGTTAGTTACTTCGAACGAGAAGGTTTGATTGTTAATTACTTCGAACGAGAAGGTTTGGTTGATTAATTTTGTGTATAGAGTATTTGATTGTATTTCACCCAAGGTTTGGGGTTCAAGGAGGATTTAGTTGTAAATTACCCAAGGCATGGGGTTTGGACCAATTGTTTGTTGATTTCGACCCAAGTTGATTGAGTGTTTGTAGTATGTATAATGTATTTGACTTTGGTGGTTTTGTTAAAAAACGCAATTTTTTTTGTGTTAAGTAATTTGTGGTCCGAAAATGTTGTAATCTTTGACCAATCTTTGACTTGGTCGACTTTGTTAGAAGTGCCTTTTGTGTTGTTTGACTTTTGTTAGAGTATAGGGATGTAATGTACATTAGTGTTTCGTTGAGAAAGCTTATTTTGGATGAAGTTATCTTTTTTTGTCCGTTTAGTTATTGAAATGCTTCGGACTTGTTCGGAGTTGACTTGTCTTGGATTTGACTTGTCCTAGGTAGATTAGGGTTTTGATTGTGAGATATTTATAGTATACATTAGGATGCTTTGGGTTTCTCCTAGAGTAAAAAATACAGCAGTTCATATATGAGCATGCATCATGAAGTAAATTGCTAGATTGATTGCATACCTTTGCTGTGTATACCTGTTTGTGCTTGCAGGTTGTATTGCCGCCCTTGAATTCAAGGGGTTCGTGTAGCATTGTGCATAGCTTGCGGGGGATGACTCCAAAGACTGTTCATGGCTTGACCGGGTTTGATTGTACTGATGCCGAGAGCGGGTACAACGTACGTCTAGGTGGCCTCAAGAGGTGGTATGAGGCGATGTTGGTGGATCTCGAGGCCGAAGGCGGTGATGTAGAGGTGATTGCCCAAGCATTTACTTGGTATGGGTTGTCACAGACCATTTTTGCTAATGCCGGCATGACGGCGATGACCCCACTGCTCGGATGTCTGGTGGACTTGGATGTAAGAGCTACAGGCCTGGCAAAGTTGTACCATTCCCTAGATCGGAGTTGTAGATCGCAGTCATGCTTGAGGCAACAGGCCAGCGGAGGTTGTTGATTGGTCATGGCAGAGATGCCCTCTACTTGATTGAGAGGGTAGGTCCCTAGGATGGAGTAGGTAGTGTCTACTTGGTTCCGATGGATCCTTCGTGGTCCACGACTAATCTAGTGTCTCTGCATGACCGGGTTAGGTTGACCGAGGGCCTTGATGCTAGACAATTTGTGGTAGAGGGAGCCTCGTATGACGACTTTGTTGGGACGCGCCTTGGGGCTCATGCGCTGTGATAGAGGAGACATTGCGGAGATGGGGCAGTGGTATGTTGAGTTGGTGACACCGGGCCCAGCAGGTCCTACTTTTGGCAGGGTTTTTTGGAGTCCCTCTGTACGATCATGTAGACGGTGATGATGACCCTCAGTGAGTGCAGCATGAGGAGAGTGGGATAGTTTTTTTTTTGATTTAGGTGACTCCTTGGACTTATGAGGCTACGACACGCCGTGAGGTCGGCCTACGGTCTGTGATTCGGAGCTTGCACAGGAAGTTGGCGAAGAGTCTTCGCAAGGTGGCGGAGTGTGGCGGTTCTCCCCCTTCCATTGAAGATGATGGTGCTCCAGGTGGACGTCCTCAGAAGAGGGCTCGAGGCGATGCTAGCGGATCGGCTTCTTAGTTTCTGCATTTTGTTAGCGTAGAGCACAGACAATAGCATAGTATATATTGATGGATGACTGTATAAACATTTCTATTATGTACTATGTAATATGTACAGTAGCATGCAGCACGTAGTGTATCAAGTAGCATGTAGAGTAGCAAGTCTAGGAGCTCATTGCACAGGCTAAAGGTACCCTAGTTGGGTCGAGGATTGCTGCCTAAAGGAGATTTAGGGCTTTGGACCTATGGGATGCAGGACACAAGGGTAGCCTAAGGTGTAGGACTGAGTCAGTTAGGACATCACGGGGATGAGACGAAAGACATTTTGTAAAATTTAGTGGAGACCGAGCGTGCAGATAAATAATGTGTCGTGATAGGAAACACTTTGAAAATGTAATGACTTTATAAAGATTCCTTATAATTAATTACAGTCTAATTAATTCAAGTACTCATCCTCTGTTGGGTTTGTTGATTAGGGTAGCCCTTCGGGTGAGTGAGATTTCATCGGGTCGCCGGAGATCTCGAGTAGCCAAGCAGTTGACTTAACTTGGTTTAGAGAATCCCCAGTTAGATGGGAGTTCTTGAAAGAAGTCAACGATGTTGAACTTTGATGAGGGGATGACCTTTCGTGGAGAGTGATCTTCGTTGGAGCATCGGTAGTTGGTCCAATTCTATTGGGACAGCCCCAGTTTGATGAGGTCATTAGAGAGGGGTTATCCATGTTGAGCTTCGATGGAGAGAGACGATTTTCTGCGGGGAATGATCTTGTCGGAATATTAGTACTCGGCCCAATTCCGTTAGGGCAGCCCCAGTTTGGTGAGGGTATAAGGTGGGGGACTCTACCTCCTTTTAGACGCACCCTGTTTTTTCTCTAGACCGCCCTTGCGGGTTTTCAATCTAGGTGGGTATATTCTTTTAGCGCCGTTTTTTTTAGTCGACTCAAAAATAAAGAAAAAAGACAGAATTGTACAGACGACTTGCAGGAGCCTTTTTGTTATGGTGAGAGAAGAGAGAGAGAGAGAGAACAAGAGAGGGAGTTCTCGCATTTAGACTTTACGGGAAGTATGTGTAAAAAAGGAAGGAAGCCCCTGCTTGACAGAAAGTAAGTGTTTAGCTCTTTCTTAGATTGTAGAACAGAAGACTTGTCGAGACATTTGAAAATTGTTTTATTCAGAATTGTCTTTTGAATGCTCGAGAATGGACCTTGTTGATTAGTTACGCATCTTATGATAATGTTTTAGACAAGCAGTCTCGAAATAATAAACGCCTTGATTAATCAAGAAAGAGAATAGAATTATGGTGTATGGAGAAGAGAGAAAATAATGAAAGTTGGCTTGAGGTGGATTGTATATATTTTGTGGACCGGACCAGGAGGTTGCCTACGTTCCTCTTGGTGCGAGAGGCTCAGTTCCACGTAGTTCGAGGATGATCCGGTCGATGATGATACCGGGTTTGAGTGGTGGTTTGCTTCATTGCTGATTGTAGTTGCTGCTTTGGACCGCTTCGTTTGTAGTCGTTGCTCTTGATTGCTGCTGAAAGAAAAATAGAAAATATGAAGTGAAAAGTGTAGATACCCCGGGGGAACCACGGCTTTGGCTAGAGCGGTGAATTATCCTAGGATGTCTAACTTGTTTTAGAGTCGCCACCTATGTTTTGAGGAACATAAGAAAAACCTATTGATTGTAGCCTAAGTTTGATTACGAAAACAGAGATTCTTTGTTTTGAGGTTCGGGGGTTAGATTACGAGATGAGAAGTACCGAAACACCCATCTCGCCCAACTAAAGTTGGTCTTGCTTGATCAAAATCTACATGAATAATAACGTTCTTCTTCTTCTTCTTTAAGTCATGAAAAGGGGGTTTAAAATAGAGTTTGGAATGTAGGAGATAACTCCTTAACCAACCTCAATGAGATGAGGTGATCATTAGAGTCATGTCCCAAAATGATTTGGGTGATTGCACATTTGATTAGAGTAAAAGCGAGAGAGGAGATGAAGTAGAAAAGAAAGGAAAAGATAGACTTTTACCTACAATTTGAAGAACTTCAAATATTGCTTGAAGAAATCCTTGGAGAACCTTTAGAAAGTGATTTTGGTATAGTTTTTGTAAGTTCAATCTTCGGTCCCTGAAAATGGAGGTAAAAGGAGGTTTTTATAGGTGAAAGAGGGGTGTTTTTGGTGCCAAAACTCAGTCACCAAGAAATCCTTCCCGGGCAAAATCCTGTAAATTGAGCAAGGGAGGGAATCCTGGCCAGAAATCTGTAACTGACGCCCAGAGGCGCGCGCTTCCTGCTTTGGGGGCGGGAGGCGCGCGCGCCTGGCTCCTCCTGTCGGAGGCGCACGACTCAGAGAAGGCAATTTTGACAGAATGGACTAGAAAGTCAGCCCTGTCATTCAGTTTAGTCCCTGGACTTAACGAAGTCAGTCAGGAACTTAACGGTAGTGACAGAAACTAACGAGAAACACTTAAAATGGGGAGAAACACAAAATCAAATGTGCAATCGGGGTGAGCGGTCCAAGGCGGGGTGTCTACAGAGCCCCTCGGCGACGTGGACTGCAAAGTAAAACGCGTCGACGAAAGTTAAAAACATCCGCCGAGGACATCACCAAGAAAAAGCAAAGACTCGATGAAAGCATGAATTTTAAATTGCGAGAGATAGTGGTGCGCTCCCTGTGTGAGCGGCTTTTGTTGATAGAGGGGGTGGTATGATCCGTTAGGTGAACCTGCCGGCTGAATGTTTTGAATGAGGCCGTTAGTGAACCGGTTTGATGAATCCGTTAGTGAATCCCTTGAATGAGTCCGTTAGTGAACCCTTGTTGATGAATCCGTTAGTGAATCCGTTTGATGAATCCGTTAGTGAATCCCTTGGATGAGTCCGTTGGTGAACCCTTGTTGACGAATCCGTTAGTGAATCCGTTTGATGAATCCGTTAGTGAATCCCTTGGATGAGTCCGTTGGTGAACCCTTGTTGACGAATCCGTTAGTGAATCCGTTTGATGAATCCGTTAGTGAATCCCTTGGATGAGTCCGTTGGTGAACCCTTGTTGACGAATCCGTTAGTGAATCCGTTTGATGAATCCGTTAGTGAATCCCTTGGATGAGTCCGTTGGTGAACCCTTGTTGACGAATCCGTTAGTGAATCCGTTTGATGAATCCGTTAGTGAATCCCTTGGATGAGTCCGTTGGTGAACCCTTGTTGACGAATCCGTTAGTGAATCCGTTTGATGAATCCGTTAGTGAATCCCTTGGATGAGTCCGTTGGTGAACCCTTGTTGACGAATCCGTTAGTGAATCCGTTTGATGAATTCGTTAGTGAATCCCTTGGATGAGTCCGTTGGTGAACCTTTGAGGACGAATCCGTTAGTGAAATTCGTTGATGAAATATTGCTTTGAAGTCTCGTGCCACTTGGAGTCACACTTGACTTTTTGGATTGTGGGGTGCGGGCACAGTTGACCGCGACCAGAAAAATGTTCCTGCTGGGGATGAAATGTTGAGATTGACTCTTGAGGGGGGTGTGGCACCCGTGACAGAACTTAGGGAGTTTGGAATCCGTGGGAGGACGGCCTACTTTTGAGTGGGAGTTTTTATCGTACTTTCAATTTTTTGACATGCCTTAAGGGCGGACCAGACGAATGTGTGCCCAACTGGGTGTCCGAGGACAGGGGCTGTGCCTTGATTTAAGCTGGAGATCTCTAACAAGGCCTTTTCTTGAAGTGATTTAGGCTTGGGAGGCGCGCGCTTTCCTATGTAGGCTTGGGACGCGCGCGCATTTTAGACTGCTGGCGGGTGGCGCGCGCGTCTGGGAGGCGAAATTCTGGGCTTGACATTTGCTGATCAAAAGAGCCCCCAACAGCTATAATATCATCTTCTGTTCGACCACTTGATTCTCACAGCTCCTTTCTGCCATTCTTGAACATCATATTATTGCTTAACTTTGCTTGTGATCAACATTTTCCATGGCTTCCAATTCTTTTGCCCTTGATGCCAAGGTTGTTAGTGAGTATGAAAAGGACTTGGGCACTTTTGTGTATTCTTTCAAGACCCATCCCAAGAAGGCCTTCATTAAAGACTTCGGGTTCCGAATTCTTTTCACCTTGCGGACGTTGAAGCCGGATTGGGATTTGTTGAGAGCTGCCGCGGCTTTCTGGGATTGCGACAGCCATACCTTCAACTTTTCAGCTAATGAAATGGTGCCGACTGTTGACGATTTCGGGGCCATCCTTGGCATGCCTTTGGCCGGTCGGATTGTCGTCCCTAAATATCACCGTGGTGCCATCGACTCTTGGGTTGAGTTACTGAATCTCCCTGTTGAGGACGTGAGGAAGATGTTGCACGGTACCGTGATTGACATAACTGAGTTGCCGATGTTCTTCAGTTTACACTCGGAGGACCCGGTGGTTCAATCTTTCAAAAGGAATTCCATGGCCGTTTGCCTCTTCAGCGAAGTACTGTTTGTTACACCCTTCGGGACTGCGGACGTGCAGTTGGCTGAGATTATTTTGCAAGCTAAGGAGCAGCAATTTAGTGTAATCCCTCTTATTGTAGGGGAGACGTTGCACGGCCTTGATGAATTACATAGGACGGGCAAGATGTGTCGGGGAAGCCCTTTGCTCTTGACCATATGGCTCCGAGAACACTTCAGGATTTATTCTCCGGATGGTGATTTGTCTCCTTTTGCTGTTCATAGGAGGAAGTTGTTGATCCGGGATTTATCTGAAGATGGTTGGAAGAAATTCTTTGCCTCTCGGGTGACCGTTGATATTGAGTGGTGTCCTTCTTCTTGGGGTCTTCGTCCTTTTGTGGAGTGGACTCTTGGTTTTCAGCACGTGGTTGTACCCGGTTTGAGAGATTCTTCATTTTACCAGCCAGAGCGGGTTTTGCGGCAGTTCGGTCGCCAACAGACAATTCCTTTTCCGAGGGACGGAATGCTTCGTCCAGTTGTTTACATGGGTCCTGACTTCTCGAGTGAGCTTCAGTCGGCTTGGGGAGATGACCGCAACCGTTGGGCTTTTGTTCCTCTGCATCGGGGGAGTGTCTTCCTTCCCGAGAGCTACTTGGATTATTTATTTGGCACCCTTTACCGTGGCATCACTTGGGTTGATGTGCTTCGTGCCGAGTTGTTGGGAAAGGGTTTTGAGTCTAGCAGCACTTTGAGATATAGGGAGGCTGCTGCTGATTCGAGTAACATTCTCGCTGACCCTTTCGGTACTCCTTTGGATGACTTTTATGCTAGGAGACGTGTTGCAACACAGAAGGTTTCGGTGCGTATTAGTGCTCCTTTGTTACCCAAGAAGAAAAGGATTGAGAGACGATCGGGTGGTCCTTTGAAAGCTAAGAGAAAATTGGATTTTTCTTAGTACCCTAAGAGATTGCAATTAGACCACTTTGTTTTAGGATTTAATATTTTGATGTCTTTTGTTGCTCAATAAATCCGTTGTAATGGTTTGAATAATTCATTGAATGAATAAAAAATTGCATTTTGTTATTTGAAGTGAATTGGGTATTTTTGATATGTTTTAGACCGCACCCGAAGGTTGCCTACGTTCCTCCAGTTGGGAGGCTCAGGTCTTCGTAGTTCAAACAAACAAAGACCATTTTTTTTATTTTTTATTTTTTTTTGTGTGTGCACCCTGTTTTTTGCCTAGACCGCCCTTTCGGGTTTTCAATCTAGCGGGCTTCTTTTTTGCACGTGCTCTAATTTTTGCCTAGGCCGCCCTTGCGGGTTTTCAACCTAGCGAGCGATTTTTTTTTTTTTTATGGTCTTTGTTTATTAAGCGTAGAACCTCTTGAGCTTGTCGAGGTTGACCTCCTTTGGTAGCTGGTCACCATCTAAATCCACGAGCCGGACTGCACCGCCGCTTAGTATCTTTTTGACCACGTACGGACCGATCCATCGGGGTCCCCATTTCCCCAGGGGATTCATGGCATTAGGAGGATGTTGTCTTAAGACCAAATCTCCCACATTGATGTTTCGAGGCTTCACTTTTTTGTTGAAAGCTCTTGCCATCCTTTGCTGATATGCCCTCGTGCGTTCGAGTGCTCTTAACCTTTTCTCGTCGAGTAAGGCTAGCTGTTCGTATCGACTTTGCATCCAGTTGACCTCGTTGACTTGATTCTCGAGGAGGACCCGTAGAGATGGGACTTCAAGTTCGATAGGGAGTACGGCTTCAGAACCATAGACTAATGCATAAGGAGTTTCTCCTGTTGCGGACCGTATTGATGTGCGGTAGCCCCACAATGCTAATGGTAGCTTCTCGGGCCAATCCCTTCCTGTGAGGCCATTTTCTTGACGATGGTCTCGATGGTTTTATTTGCTGATTCGACCGCGCCATTTGCTTGGGGACGGTAAGGAGATGACTTGTGCTTGGTGATCTTGTATTCTACCAAAAGTGCATCCATTTCTTTCTCAAAGTGAGAGTCGTTGTCGGAAATGATTTCATGAGGCACGCCGTATCGGCACATGATATTAATCTTTACAAATTCGGCCACTTTCTTTGCGTTGAGGGTCCGATAGGCTTGTGCTTCGACCCACTTTGTGAAGTAGTCGACTGCCACTAGGACGAATGACTGCCCATTGCTCCCGGCAGGATGAACTTTACCGATGATGTCTATCCCCCAACAAGAGAAAGGCCAAGGTGTGACCATGTTGTAAAGTTGTGAGGGTGGAGCATGTTGCAAATTAGCGTGGAATTGGCACTTGGCACACCTTTTGACTTTCTCGATACAGTCTCGTTCCATAGTGCTCCAATAGTAACCAATGCGAAGTATCTTCTTGACTAGCATAAACCCATTCATGTGGGGTCCACATTCTCCTTCGTGCACTTCACACATTATCTCTTGAGCTTCGGCCTCATTGGCGCATAAGAGATTGATCCCGTCGTGGTGCCTTTTATAGACTCGGTCCCCAATCAGTACGTACCGAGAGGCTATCCTTTGCAGAGCTGCTTGAGACTTCTTATTGCTATTCTCGTGATAAGTGCCTTCTTTGAGGAAGTTCATGATATCCGTGTTGGTAGTGGTGCCCTAGACACGTTTAATAAACGTTGTAATTGTTATCATTTATTTCATATCAATAAAGAGATGTTTTGATTATTATTGTTGTTCATGTTTACTTATAATAATCTCCGTCCCTAGTACTTGTTAAGCACTAGTATAAAGGCTAAATGATCATAGGATGATCATGTTAGATTTATGGGTACTTGTTTGGAACAAGGTACTGGACATGACCCGCTCTATGAGATTTATGTCATGGTCTATGTCGTACATATATCTCATATTAGTTATGTCATTTGAATCCTTAGACATGAAGTTATTATAGTCTTCCACTTGATGAAGATTATGTTTGACATATTCAAACGCTACCTTTAACCGGGTAGTTATAAAGGGTATGATTGGCATAATCGGATTCACGTAGGGAAGAATAATAAGCTAAATGGATTTGTCCCTCCTCGGAGAGATGTCAAGCTTGGGCCTCTCGTAGGAATGATGTTGATGAAATGTTCGGCCGGACTCAAATGAATTGATTGGATCAATGTCATTTGGATTATCAACATATTCGGAATCGAGAAAGTATTGAACAAAACAAGTTGACTCTTTGACCATGACTTGTGTTCAATGATATCGTGGACAAAAGGATTATGACATATTCTAAAGGAATGCGAACTTGTATCTAAGTTATACTATTTGGGTAGGTATGACGGTTTGCTAGAACCTAATCATATCTTATGGTTTCATGTTTGAACCCATTGCCAACTTAGTATAATCCTAGAGGGTCACACACAATAGAACGAATCTTTAAAAGGACTACATTGGAATTTTGGAAATTCTGGACATTCTGGGGAAGAGGGCGACCGCACAGTATGGACTGGGCGGCCGCACACTTATCTCAGTTTTGTACCAGTTTTGTTTCAGATAGTTGTGCGACCGCACAGAGGTTTTTGGGCGGCCGCACAGTACTGTCGGGTGGCAGATTCCTAATTTGATTAGGAAACGAATTTTGGACGGATTTTGACACAAGTTTCCTATTTGGAATAGGTCATACTTGTGTATAAAAGACCAAATTCGGCCAGCACTCTAAGCTAATGATTTTGTGAGTCTCAAAGAGTTTGAGAGAGGGTTTATTTTGTTCTAAGACATTCTTGGTTGAAGAACAAAATAATACACAAAATAAATTCCATATATTTCTTTTGATTGTGGAAAAGTGTTTCACAATTTGGTCTAGCAACCAAGATCAAAGAAGCTCCTTTGATATTCGTTCGAAGTGTGGATACCGCTAGAGGGTGAAAATCATCATCTTCAAAGTTCGTGTTCAAGCTTTGTGATCGTGATCAAGTCTTCAAACCTCCACCAAAGACCAAGAGAATTTGATAGCCATCAAGGGTTAGTTTATTCCTTTAATCTCATGTTGTATTTGATTTAATCGTATGAACGGATCCATGGCTTTGGGTTTCAAAATTTTAAATGCTAAATTCCGCTGCGCATGTTTGATCGAAACCCAACAGTTGTATCAGAGCCCCGTTCATGTTGATTAATTCAATACTTGGATCATGTTATGTGTATATAAATTGTTTATGTGCCTTGCATGATATGAATATTGGAATATGTGATGTTTATGTGTTATGTGATTTTATGTGGTTTATTGTTTTGCAACTTTAATCGCACGATTCAATCGCAATAAATAAATTATGGTGGATTCAGAATTGTTGATTATTAATTTTTGATTTGATCAAAGTTTTAATAATCGGGGAAAAGCAATTTTGAGACAAAATTTTCGAACTTTGAAAATTCTGCACATTCTGATGGAACCGGGCGACCGCACAAAACTCTTGGGCGGCCGCACAGTGGTTTTTGGGCGGCCGCACAAGGGGATCAGAAGGTCTGATTTTGGTTGAAAAACAGAATCTGGAATTTTTCGAAAAATTCAACAAAACCAGTAACAGAACCAATCCAGACCTGCTGATCTGGAATGGGTTTTGGGTAGTTGGTTTGTGTATGGATTTTGGGGTTTGATTTTCCTATTTGTTTTAGTCTTGTGATTCCTAGATTGGTTCAAGGTTTGGATGGCTAATCTGCGTTCATCGAGATTGTGTTTCCCAAACTTGATCGCAATCAAAGTTTCAAAGATAAAACGAAGTTAGAATTATGAAGAGTTCATAATTGCTAAAATTGAGAAACAAAGTTCTTGATTCAATGATTGGAGATCCATGTGGAATTGTGAATGCAATTGGCCTACGTTCATCGAGACCATCTATTGCTTAGTTTCGGCCACATGGACTACTTTCTTGGTTTCTTGAATTAGTGCGGGATTGTGGTTGCCTAATGGCTTAGTTCGACCGCACTTCTTGTTGTCTTGATTTGGAGATAATGACCAAAGTTGAAATAGTCTCATCCTCATAATTATAGAGAAACTAATGACACATAAATACCATGCTTAAATTAATGGGGATTAATTTAGTGGCTAAACTTGATGTGTAACATGTTTATATTATGTGCTCATAAATGTGTTATATGCTATATGTGATGAACCTTCAAAAAAAGTTTTAAGTCTTTTATTGCCATGCCATGATTAAAACACTTGTTAGTACATAAGTGACTTTAATGTAGATTCGCCCTAGCGAGATGCATTAAATTTATTTAAGTATGAGCAAGATAGATAATGTGGGCACGCCCTAGCGGGACACATTAACAATGCGTTTAAAATGGTTAGACTTAATTGGGCGTCAAAACAGTTTTGGGCCTAGGCAAAGATGAGGTTTAACATGCTTTTTGAAATTGGATTTCTTAAAGAATCTCATAAAAGGAACTAAGAGTCATATGAGATATGATTGACAAGAGTTGTCTACCTAATTAATTTGATTTTGTGTAATCCGCCTTAGCGGACTTGAAATTAAATTAAAGTTGGATCTTGGCCCAATTAAATTATATTATACATTGGATGTATATGAAGGTTATATAATTTAGTGGGAGTATTTTGTTTGAGAAATACATTATTTATCTCTTTAATGAAAACTGGTACTTATTAAATTTTGGAAATTTTGCATATTTGTAGATAATGACTAATAACACTCAATCAATGTCGTTGCGATCGATCCTTGAGAAGGATAAGCTCGAAGAGAATGGTACTAACTTTATGGATTGGATCCGTAGCATAAGAATCGTTCTTAGGCAAGAAGATAAGTTGTACATTCTCGATGGGCCTCTCCCCGCTGAACCACCGCCTACTGCCCCTAGGGTAGAAAGAGACAATTACAAGAAACATCGTAATGATTCTAGAGATGTAAGTTGTCTCATGCTTGCTGCTATGTGTTCAAAACTCCAACAAAGTTTGGAACATTTGGAAGCCTATGAGATAGGCGTGGAGTTGAGAACCATGTTTCAAGAGCAAGCTAGGCAAGAGAGGTACAAGACCATTGTTGCATTCACTACGTGTAAAATGAATGAAGGGCAACAAGTGAGTCCTCACTTTCTTAAAATGAAAGGTTATGTAGAGCACCTTGAGAAACTTGGCTATCCAATCCCATTGGAGCTAGCCACGGATCTCATTCTTAATTCATTGCCTAAAAGTTATAATCAGTTTGTGATGAATTATAACATGCATGGAATGGATAAGAATCTCTCTGAGTTGCATGGGATGCTCAAACTGCAGAGATGAAAATTGTGGAGAAAGGTTCTCCCGTGCTCTTGGTTCATGATGGGAAGAAGGCTAGTTCCAAAGGAAAGGGTAAGAAAGTTGTCAAACCCAAAATAAGCAAGGCAAAGGTTGCCAAGGCTTCTGAGGCAAAACCTGATTCACAAAAGGATGCAATCTGTTTCCATTGTCAAGAAATTGGCCATTGGAAACGTAATTGCAAGGCTTTCTTGGAAGAGCAAAAGAAGAAGAAGAGCAGCAAGGCTGCGTCGACTTCAGGTATCTATATGATAGATATTCTCCTTTCTACCACTGATTCTTGGGTATTGGATACCGGATGTGGTTCTCACATTTGTCTAAATGTGCAGGGACTAAAGAATAGGAGACTGCTTAAAGAAGGTGAAGTAGATCTACGCGTGGGAAATGGAGCAAGAGTTGCTGCATTAGCCGTAGGGACTTATGAAGTCACTTTACCTTCCGGATTAATTCTTGTTTTGAACAATTGTTATTATGTTCCGGATTTAAGCAGAAATATTATTTCAATTTCTTGTTTGGATAATGAAGGTTTTAAGTTTCTTATTGAGAATAAGAAATTTTCTATTTATTTAAATGATGTGCTTTATGGTATTGCTAATTCATTTAATGGCCTTTATATCTTGGATGTCAAGAATGAAAATAATGTCTATCAAGTAAATAAGAAATCTAAACCTAATGATGTAAATCATACTTATTTGTGGCATTGCCGTCTTGGTCATATTAATGAGAAGCGTATCTCAAAACTCCATGGGGACGGACTTTTGGGTTCATGTGACTTAGAGTCATATGATACTTGTGAGTCGTGTCTTCTTGGAAAAATTACTAAGACACCTTTTACCAAGTTGGGTGAAAGGGCAAGCGACTTATTGGGGTTGATACATTCCGATGTATGCGGACCATTAAGTAGCAATGCTAGGGGAGGATTTCAATACTTCATAACCTTCACTGATGATTATAGTAGATTTGGGTATGTTTACCTAATGAAACATAAAAGTGAAGCATTTGAGATATTTAAAATATTTCAAAATGAAGTAGAAAAACAACTTGGCAAAAGTATAAAGGCACTTCGATCAGATCGAGGTGGTGAATACTTAAGTCAAGAATTTGATGATCATCTAAAGAATTGTGGAATAATTTCACAATTGACTCCACCCGGAACACCACAATGGAATGGTGTGTCTGAGAGGAGAAATCGGACTTTGTTAGACATGGTTCGATCAATGATGAGTCAAGTTGATCTTCCAATATCCTTTTGGGGTTACGCCCTAGAAACCGCTGCTTTCACACTAAATCAAGTTCCAACTAAATCGGTTCCAAAGACTCCATATGAGATGTAGAGTGGAAAGAAACCTAGTTTATCTTTCATGAGGATTTGGGGTTGCGAATTTTATGTCAAGAGACTTATCTCTGACAAACTAGCACACAAATCTGATAAATGTATTTTCGTGGGATATCCTAAGGAAACTAAAGGATATTACTTTTACAACCGAGAGGACAACAAAGTGTTTGTTGCCCGAACTGGTGTCTTTCTAGAGAAAGAGTTTCTCTCCAAAGAAATCAGTGGGAGTAAAATAAATCTTGAAGAAATTCGAGACCCAGAAAATAACATTGAACCAATAGTGGAACAAGAACAAGAACCACAAGGAGTTGTGGAACCTGTTCAAAATACACAAGCAACTCGCAGATCTAGTAGGTTACGATCCGAGCCCGAGAGATATGGATTTCTCGTAACGGATAGTAGTGACGTGGAAATCATTGAGAATGATGAACCGTCAACCTACCAAGAGGCGATGTCTTCTCCTGATTTGGACAAGTGGCTTGGAGCCATGGAATCCGAATTGCAATCCATGCAAGACAATCAAGTTTGGAATTTGATTGATGCACCCGAAGGTGTAAAAACCATAAGATGCAAATGGGTCTTCAAGAAGAAGACTGACATGGATGGGAAGGTGCATACTTACAAAGCTAGGCTTGTAGAGAAGGGTTATAGGCAAGTTCATAGTATAGACTATGATGAGACCTTTTCACCCGTAGCAATGATCAAGTCTATAAGAATTTTGCTTGCCATTGCCGCATATCATGACTATGAAATATGGCAGATGGACGTCAAAACCGCTTTCCTGAATGGAAAACTCCAAGAGGATGTGTATATGACACAACCAGAAGGTTTTGAACAAGATTCTAAAGTATGCAAATTGCAAAGATCCATCTATGGATTGAAGCAAGCTTCAAGGAGTTGGAATCTCCGTTTTGATGAATCGGTCAAAGAGTTTGGTTTCATCAAGAACGAAGATGAGCCTTGTGTATACAAGAAGATTAGTGGGAGCATAGTGCTATTCCTTATTTTATACGTGGATGACATATTGCTCATTGGAAACGACATTCCTACACTTCAGTCTGTGAAGACTTGGTTAGGAAAGTGCTTCGCAATGAAAGATATGGGTGAAGCCGCATATATACTTGGCATTAAGATCTATAGAGATAGATCAAGGAGGCTACTTGGTTTAAGCCAAAGTACATACATTGACAAGGTCATTAGAAGATTCCGTATGGAAAATTCTAAGAGAGGCACCTTGCCCGTGTTACATGGGGTTTCTCTAAGCAAGACTCAATGTCCTAAGACAAAAGATGAGCGTGAGAAAATGAATGATGTTCCATATGCTTCGGCAATTGGGTCCATAATGTATGCCATGATTTGTACTAGGCCGGATGTGTCTTATGCTTTGAGCATGACAAGTAGATACCAATCCGACCCTGGCGAAAATCACTGGATAGCTGTAAAAGCGATTCTTAAGTACTTAAGAAGAACTAAAGACTCGTTTTTGGTCTATGGAGGAATGGAAGATGATCTCGTTGTAAATGCTTACACGGATGAAAGCTTCCAAACTGACAAAGATGATAGCCGATCGCAATCGGGTTTTGTGTTTATGTTAAATGGTGGAGCTGTAAGATGGAAAAGTTCCAAGCAAAGTACAACCGCTGATTCTACAACAGAAGCTGAGTATATTGCTGCATCGGATGCTGCAAAGGAAGCTGTTTGGATTAAGAAGTTCATAACTGAACTTGAAGTGGTTCCTAGTATTGCTAATCCAATAGACCTTTATTGCGATAATAATCGTGCTATTGCTCAAGCAAAGGAACCAAGAGCACATCAGAAATCCAAACACATACTTAGGCGTTTTCATATCATTCGAGAGATCGTTGATAGGGGAGACGTAAATATATGCAGAGTACCTACTGATGACAATGTTGCGGACCTGCTAACAAAGGGACTTCCACAAGCTAAACATGATGGTCATGTTAGGTCCATGGGTATTAGATACATGGGAGATTGGGCCTAGGGCAAGTGGGAGATTGTTGGTAGTGGTGCCCTAGGCACGTTTAATAAACGTTGTAATTGTTATCATTTATTTCATGTCAATAAAGAGATGTTTTGATTATTATTGTTGTTCATGTTTACTTATAATAATCTCCGTCCCTAGTACTTGTTAAGCACTAGTATAAAGGCTAAATGATCATAGGATGATCATGTTAGATTTATGGGTACTTGTTTGGAACAAGGTACTGGACATGACCCGCTCTATGAGATTTATGTCATGGTCTATGTCGTACATATATCTCATATTAGTTATGTCATTTGAATCCTTAGACATGAAGTTATTATAGTCTTCCACTTGATGAATATTATGTTTGACATATTCAAACGCTACCTTTAACCGGGTAGTTATAAAGGGTATGATTGGCATAATCGGATTCACGTAGGGAAGAATAATAAGCTAAATGGATTTGTCCCTCCTCAGAGAGATGTCAAGCTTGGGCCTCTCGTAGGAATGATGTTGATGAAATGTTCGGCCGGACTCAAATGAATTGATTGGATCAATGTCATTTGGATTATCAACATATTCGGAATCGAGAAAGTATTGAACAAAACAAGTTGACTCTTTGACCATGACTTGTGTTCAATGATATCGTGGACAAAAGGATTGTGACATATTCTAAAGGAATGCAAACTTGTATCTAAGTTATACTATTTGGGTAGGTATGACGGTTTGCTAGAACCTAATCATATCTTATGGTTTCATGTTTGAACCCATTGCCAACTTAGTATAATCCTAGAGGGTCACACACAATAGAACGAATCTTTAAAAGGACTACATTGGAATTTTGGAAATTCTGGACATTCTGGGGAAGAGGGCGACCGCACAGTATGGACTGGGCGGCCGCACACTTATCTCAGTTTTATACCAGTTTTGTTTCAGATAGTTGTGCGACCGCACAGAGGTTTTTGGGCGGCCGCACAGTACTGTCGGGTGGCAGATTCCTAATTTGATTAGGAAACGAATTTTGGACGGATTTTGACACAAGTTTCCTATTTGGAATAGGTCATACTTGTGTATAAAAGACCAAATTCGGCCAGCACTCTAAGCTAATGATTTTGTGAGTCTCAAAGAGTTTGAGAGAGGGTTTATTTTGTTCTAAGACATTCTTGGTTGAAGAACAAAATAATACACAAAATAAATTCCATATAGTTCTTTTGATTGTGGAAAAGTGTTTCACAATTTGGTCTAGCAACCAAGATCAAAGAAGCTCCTTTGATATTCGTTCGAAGTGTGGATACCGCTAGAGGGTGAAAATCATCATCTTCAAAGTTCGTGTTCAAGCTTTGTGATCGTGATCAAGTCTTCAAACCTCCACCAAAGACCAAGAGAATTTGATAGCCATCAAGGGTTAGTTTATTCCTTTATTCTCATGTTGTATTTGATTTAATCGTATGAACGGATCCATGGCTTTGGGTTTCAAAATTTTAAATGCTAAATTCCGCTGCGCTTGTTTGATCGAAACCCAACAATCCGAATACCACGGAGAGTTTGTTTGCATCTCGTTGATCTCGATACTCATGCAATATGCCGGACTGTTCCTTCGAGCAATTTTGAAGGGCTTCACCATTTTCCCTTTGGGCATTTCGACTAATGAAGCTATAGTGGCCAGTGCATCGGCGAAGCGATTCTTATCCCTTGGCAGGTAGTTGAAAGTGATCTCTTGGAATTGTTCAACCAGTTCTTCAAGGTGCTGACCATACTGTTGGAGAGTCAGGTCTTGGGTTCGCCACTTTCCCGATTGCTGATTGATAAGGAGCAAAGAGTCGCCGAATACTTCTAGTTCTGTGAAGTTTCTGTCGAGAGCTGCTTCGAGCCCCGCTATACATGCTTCGTACTCGGCAATGTTGTTGGTAGCTTCGAATTCCAGGCGGATGGCAATGGGAGTGTAGACGTCTTTTGGATCGACAAGCAATACTCCTATACCAAAACCATGTTTATTGGCGGCGCCATCGAAAAAAAGTTGCCACTTAATTTCCTCGGTTGCAGTACAAATTAAATGCTCGTCGGGGAACTGTACATCTTCCCCCTTCACTTCGTCACACGGGAATTCGGCAAGCTGGTCACTGAACACTTTCCCCTGACGGATTTTAGTGTGACGTAAGTGATATCGTAACCGGCGAGCATGAAGTACCATTTGGCTATTCTTGTTGACATGAAAGGCTTCTCGAAGATGTAGTGGAGCGGGTCCACCTTTGTTACTAGCTTGATCGGAAAAGCTTCCATATAGTGTTTGAGCTTTTGAGTGACCCAAACCAATGCTGCACATGACTTCTCTAAGATAGAGTAGTTCTTTTCGCCTCCTTGGAATCGGCGACTGACAAAATAAATGGCATTCTCCTTTGTGGAATCTCGTAGCTCTTGTGCTAACATAGCCCCTATGGCTTCATCATTGACAGTGAGATAGAGCAACAGAGGTTTCTCCTTGTGCGGCGGAACTAGAACAGGAGGGCACGTCAAGTAATTGTTCACTTGGTCGAAGGCTTCTTGGCACGCGTCGGTCCATTCTAGAGCCACATTCTTCTTGAGTAGCTTGAAGATTGGCTCGCACATGGAAGTGAGTTGGTGCACAAACCGACTGATGTACTGCAGTCTGCCCATGAAACCTTTGATTTCTTTCTGCGTCTTTGGAGGAGGCATGTCAATGATTGCCTTGATTTTGGAGGGGTCTACTTCAATTCCCCTTTCAGTGACCATATAACCAAGAACTTTGCCTCGGATAACCCCGAACGTGCACTTTACAGGGTTGAGACTCATCTTGTGTTGACGAAGCCTTTCGAAGAACTTGCGGAGATCGATTAAATGTTGACCATCGGTCCCTTTGGAGTGAATGATCATGTCGTCCACATAGACTTCGATTTCTTTGTGAATCATATCGTGGAACAAGCCTGTCACGGCTCTTTGGTAGGAAGCCCCAGCATTTCTTAACCCAAATGGCATGATTGTGTAGCAAAAGGTACCCCACAGTGTTGTGAAGGCTGTCTTGTGTTGATCTTCTTCGGCCATGAGAATCTGATTGTACCCAGCGAACCCATCCACGAATGAGCGAACCTCATAGGCAGCAGTGGAGTCGACCAGCATGTCGATATTAGGGAGTGGAAAATCATCCTTTGGGGAAGCTTTGTTTAAATCCCGAAAGTCCACACAAACTCGAACCTTGCCGTTTGCCTTCCTGACTGTCACGATGTTGGCTAACCATGTCGGATACTCGATAATCTTGATGAAACCCACACTGAGGAGCTTCTCAATCTCTTCTTTGACCTGCAGAGACCATTCTGGCTTGATCTTTCTGAGCTTCTGCTTTACTGGCTTGGCATCTTCTCTGATCGGAATCCTGTGCTCTGCTACCTTTCTGTCCAAACCCGGCATGTCTTTGTATGACCATGCGAACACATCCACGAACTCCCGTAGTAGTGCAGTCAATCTGTCTCTGTCGTCCCCCTTGAAGAAGCTTCCAATCTTAGTTTCTTTTGGCTCTTCTTCGGTACCCAGATTAACAACATGCAATTCTTCGTCAGCCTTTGGACCATTCTCACCACGACTACGGATTTGTTGAGCAAGTTCATTTAAGTATGTTGTGTTTTCGTGGTCTATTTCATCATAATTTGAATCGTTATTAACTTGTTCGTTAAGTTCATTATTAGTTAATTCATCATTTATGATGTTTGCAATCTCAGGGTACTCAGAAATATCAAATTTTTCATTAGCAAAGAAAGGAAACACACGCTCGGCTATGGCCTCCAAATCCTCTTGGGTGGGGGTATTAGAGACACTCTCGGACTCGAAAGTAAGTGTGAGCCGCTCTTCCTTTGTTGCTGTGCGGGGTATGCAACCCATTTCTTGGACTAAGAATTCTTCGGATACCACGGGTCCCCTTGTAGAATACCAATTGTTGATCGGCTCGGAGCTTGGCGGGATCTCACTGAGAGTCTCGTTCATGATGACAGTGTCATAGATGGCGTTTACTTGGCATTCATTCATTATGGCAAGCTCTTCGAACATGGAGGCTAAATCTGTTAGTTCTTCCCCCACGGTGATTTCTGTCTCGGATTCTATAGTCATCTTCCTTCCCCACCATTCACGGGGCGACATGGGAGTTGATTCCCTTTTGGATTTTTGGATCTCACAATCGGAGAAGATTTCGAGGCCGTGCTTTTTGACACCCTTATTGTTAACCCACGGCTCGGGAAAGAACATGTATGGAACGTCTTCCCCTTGGTGGACAAAATAGCCATTCAACGTCTTGCGGTAAGGCCTTAGATTAGGGACCTCATAACGACGGCCTTCTTTACGAGCTCGGGCCTTTTCGCTTTTGATTGCTTGCTCTTGTTTCAAGTCTTCTTTGGAAGGCTCGTACCCCAAACCGAATGTGTTCTTGACGAATGGGACTCGCACAGGATGTAGGATTCCTTGTTGATATTTCCCTAGGCCTAAACCAGGGAAGCAGTCCATATTCCTCATCATGCGGAGGACTTTATGATTGCTGGGGGTCCATGATCCGTTTCCCCCTTCTTTATCAATGGCGTTGATTGAGACGCCGGAGAGAGTGGAGTCTGGTAAACCATGCTGAACTTGGTGGATGGGCTCGCCTTTTCTGTGGATAGTGACGTTTTCAGCCATGACGGTCACTATTTCATCACCATTTCGGATCTTGACACATTGGTGGAGAGTTGACGGTACGGCATTAGCACTGTGAATCCATGGTCGACCCAAAAGCAAGTTGAACGAGGCCGGGATATCAAGCACTTGGAATGGAACGGACATGACCATACTCCCAAACTCGAGGTCTATTTCGATCATGCCCATGACTGTGCGGGCGGTGCTGTCATAACCTCGGATTACTTGAGTAGAAGGCTTCAAATCGGAATCCTTAAGCCCCAGTATGCCCATGATTCTTCCAGGCATGAGATTGAGTGTGGAACCACCGTCCACTAAGACTCTTGAGATGGGCCTCCCCTTTGCTCGTACCTTGAGGTAAATAGCTTTGTTGTGGTCGGAACCAAATGGTGGAAGGTCCATATCGGCAAAGGTGATGACGTTGCCAAAATGAATGTGACCAATCATTGCCGTGAGGTCCTCAGGAGTAGTATCGGGAGAAACTGATGTATCATCGAGATTGCGGATGACAAGATCTCGGTGTTTCTTTGAGGATGCAATGAGGTCCCAAATAGAAATGTTGGCTTGAGTTTTCTTGAGTTGGACAAGTAGAGGGTCTTCGGGAGTGTCGCGAGCTTGCGGCCTTTGAGAAGAGGAGCTCGGTGCGGAAGTGGAAGGGTTGCTTGCTATGACTCAACCGGATCGAGTTAGCATGTTGACGTTCCCATCTTGCTTCTTTTTCCTATTCTCTAGTACTTCCCTCATTACCTCATCGTAAGTCACTACATAACAAGAATTGTCAAGTTTATTCATAACACTGGGGCCCCTATTCACAATTAGGATTGAATGGGTGGTCCCCTCGAGTTCTCCTATCTCTATTACATTGACATGCTCGTCATTAGCCACTACAAATTCTTTCTTATCTATGAGATCTTGAATGATATTGCGGAGAACGAAGCAATCCTCGGTGGTGTGACCACTATATTGGTGGTAGCCACAATATTTGTGGTGAGCATGATTGGGGTGGATCGTCTTGGGTTGGTACCCTTGCACGGGTGTGACTTGACCCTTTGCCTTGAGGACCTCGAACAATTCGGTTTGAGTCATGCCTTGGAGAGGCGTGTAGACACGGTCACTTCGGAACTTCTTCCCTTGAGGTGGAGGAACCTTTTTGTAATTCCCCTTGTCAATAGTGACGGCGTTGATCGAGGCCTCTTTTGTGGAGTTGGAAGCGGCCTTGTAGCGGTAAGTAGGAGTGGCCTTCTTAATCTCCTTGAGCAAGTCATCCATGTGTACCCCCGCCTCATACATTTGGGAGAAGTCGGAGTAGCAAGCCCCACTTAGGTGGGTGCGGAGATCAATCTTGAGACACTTGAGAAAGATGTCCATTTGCTCTTTTGTGTTTGGCCTCTCAACAATTTCAGAGAGTTTATCATTCCATCTCCTCGTGAAGTCGATGAAGGACTCGTTGTCTCTTTGAGTAGTGTTCTCTAGCTCTTTCCTTGTGGGCCGGTGAGTGGTGTTGCCTTGGTATTGGTTCTTGAAGGCAAGCATGACGGAGTCCCAATCAAGACGGACAGTGAGCGGGAGAGTAGCATACCAATCTTTTGCCGCCCCCTCGAGAGTGAGAGGAAAGCATTGAGCCATCACCTTGGGGGAGACCTTCTTCGGAACCATTGCCCAAATATAAGTCTCAATGTGAGCCATAGGACAAGATTTGCCCTTGAATTTGCTTATGTCGGGCATCTTGAACTTATCGGGAAGAGCGGCCATAGTACTCATGAGGATGGATGATTGATAAAGGCTTGTGTCTGAGCCTTTCCCCATGTTGAGCCCATTGAATTTTTGGTCGATGTAGGCCATGATAGAATCCACCATTTTGGGCTCATTGTTCTCAGAACTTGGTTCCCCCATTTTCTTGGTGCGGGTGTTGACATAAGGACTTTTGAACAAACCCTCGGTCCACTCGGATTCATCGTCATTGTTCTTGTTCTTCCCCTTGGCAAGGTTAGTGAGCTTTTCTTTCATTAGCTCCATCTCGGCCTCGTGGGCCTCCCTTTGGCTGTCGAGGTGGGATTGCCAAATGTCGTCTTTGCTTTGCGCCTCCTTATTAAGGGTGGAGACTTGCTCTTGGATGAGTTGGACCATAGTTGAGAGCTGTTCGAGAGACATGGTGTTGCTGCCGCCTAGTCATTTAAGGTCCAAAAATATAGTTTATTTACCTTATTTTAAGTAATTATTAGCTTAAACTATTTGATTTTATCTCATTATGCGGATATAATGCACTTGGTAGTATGTTTATATATAATACAGGTTTTGGAGCATTATTATGAGCTTTGGACATCTCTTGGAGGAAGGTGAAACAAATAAATAAGGAGCAAATTAACTGGACAAAGAAAATTGAAGAATAAAAGTGTTCCAGCAGTTGCTCGGCTGAGCACCACCCTTGACTCGGCCGAGCACCCCCTGTTCAGCAATTTTCCAGACTTCTCCAAAAGGCACCTTTTCAAGGAGGCATCCGGGAATAATCACTTCCCTTGGTCCAAGGCCTATATATAGAGATAGATATCAGTAGTTTTAGGGATGGAAAAACATTGTAAACTTACTATAGTGAAAATTTGTACTCTCAAACATCAATAAATTCTCAGAATTTGTGAAAGATATTCAATTTTTCTTGAGCAATATTCTGAGTTCTTCATCAATAATATTCAGAGGTTCTTTTCAAGTCTTTTATCTTCATTTCAATTCAGAATAAGTATCTCTTCTTCTATCTTTTCTTCTTTATCTTATTCTTGTTGTTATTTATATGGCTTGTGAGTAATCCCCCATTTTATTGGGGTTGGAAACTCAATAACATTTATGTTTATTAAGTAGTCATGCTCTGAAATTCTTCTCTTCATCTTAAACAATTCTACTATATCAAACTCTAACGCCTACAACCATGATGACGTCCATGATTTGTATGAATCTTAGTTAATCAAGGGAAGTACTGATCGGAGAACCTTGATTAGCGGATCCATATAGTCAGAACTAAATTCATTACTCACGGGAGTAGTGTAATGGCTTAGGGATGCTCCTTGAGTGGAAAGTATGCTGATTTTCATAAAGAAAACTTAATGGATTCTTACTAATTATGGGCCATCGAGAGATAGGGCATAATTAGTATGAGAATACAAACGCTACTTGCTTGATCGTGAGAAGTAGTGTAGGCCAAGCATACCATCCTTGTTTTAAAATGAAACTTTAATCTAAATAGAGCATGGATAGTTGATGAATATATGTTGTTGATGTTCCAATCCCGAGGATTCCTTAAAATATAAGAGTTTTTGTCTAAGTTATAGTAGTTGCAATTTCATTTCTAGTTTAGTGACAAACAATTTTATAACCCCCAATCATTATCTTTTCTTTATTTTCTTATTTTAAGCAAAAATATTTTATAAGTAAAGTTGTCCTCGTGGGATCGACTCGCTCTTGCACTATCTATGCTACATACACCCGTGCACTTGCGGAAATAACCTAACAAGTTTTTGGCGCCGCTGCCGGGGACAACGGTTTACTTTCAAAATCTTTCTTTTGCTTTCTGTTTTTAGTTTTTAGTTTTATTTTTAATTTTTGTTGATTATCTAACATCCCGTCAAAGAATTTGTGTCTTTAAATTTTTTTTCATTTAGGTACTCTCGGAGTATATGAAAAGAGCCCGGAAGCCTCTTGAAGAGTTTGATCCGGAGCCAGAAAGGACCTTTCACGAAAGGTTAAGAAGATTTAGAGAATTCCTAGAAGCAGAAATGGCACAAAATGGTGACCGAAATGGAGACGGTGACGGAATACCTGCCACGCCACCACCTAGAACCCTTCGGGAGTTTGTTAACCCAAGTACCCCGGGAACTAGGACACCAATTGTGGTGCCAAATGCCGACGCAGCCCACTTTGAGATCAAGCCACAACTTTTGCACATGGTTATGAATAACCAATTCGGTGGCTCGGCACTTGAAGATCCCCACCTTCACATCCAATCCTTCTTGGAATATTGTGACACCACCCGAATCATAGGTGTCACTCCGGAAGCTATTCGGATGCGCCTTTTCCCATTCTCACTAAGGGATAAGGCGAAACAATGGTTGAACGCGGTCCCCCACAATTCATTAACAACATGGGACCAAGTTCAGGAAGCTTTTCTTGGACGCTTCTTCCCACCATCCAAGACCGCTCAGATCCGGACCAAGATAACAAATTTCAGTCAAAATGGAGATGAGTCGCTATATGATGCTTGGGAGCGCTTCAAGGAGCTTTTAAGGATGTGTCCACACCACGGGCTTGAAAAGTGGTTGATAGTGCACACCTTCTACAATGGTCTCACATTCAAGACTAGAGAGAGACCATCGATGCTGCCGCGGGAGGAGCATTAATGAACAAAGGAGTGGATGAGGCATATGACTTGATCGAGAGCATCGCCTTGAACCACTACCAATGGTCTAATGAAAGGGACCAACCGCAAGGAACAGCAGGTAAGTTTAATGTTGATGTTGTTACTCTTCTATCTTCGAAATTCGATACGCTTTTTAAGAAGATTGATAACTTGAATACAAATTCCGTGGCTAACGTTAACGTTATTTGTGAACTATGTGGGTCAAACTCACATAGTAGTGAAAGTTGTGATTTGCTTGACACTAATTCTAGTGAGCAAGTCAATTTTGTTAATTCTAATGGACAAAGAGGGGGTATGTATTCTAACACATACAATTCCGAATGGAAGAATCACCCCAATTTTTCCTATAGAAATAATAATGTTTTAAACCCACAACCTTCCTCACAACCACCGGGATTTGTACCCAAGAATTTCAACAATAATTCTTTCCCTCCCCCTAAATCTAAATTAGATCTTCTTATGGACTATATTGTAGAACAAAATAAAAATCAGGAGAAGATTAATAATGAATTTAGGGAAAATTTTAAGGTTATGAATAATAGGTTTGATAACCTAGCAGCGCATAATAAGATGCTTGAAAATCAGCAAGCTCAACAGGCCAGCACATCGCATAGACCATAAGGGAGTCTTCCCGGTCAACCTCAAAGGCCTAATGAGCATGCAAATGTAATAGTCTCGCTGAGTAAGGAAAAAGAGAACAATAGTCCAACCCCACTAGAAGTTGAGACTAAGGATGGTAAAAACGATATTAGTTACAATAAATACTTTGAACCACCGATACCCTATACTCAAAGATTAATCAAGAAAGGGGTTAATGATCAACATGCTGAGTTTTTGAAAATTTTGAAGTCTTTAAATGTTAGAGTTCCTTATTCCGATGATGTAAAAGATATACCTTCTTATGCAAAACCTTTAAAAGAAATGCTTTTTAAGAAGTCTTTAGAAGAATTTGAGAACTTTACTTTGGCGGAAGATGTTAGTGCAATTTTACAAAAGAAACTTCCCCCAAAACTCAAAGACCCCGGCACTTTTTCAATCCCTTGTAGTATCGGTAGGTGCAACGTGGAAAACGCTATGCTTGACTTAGGGGCTAGCGTAAGTATAATGCCTTTTTCGGTAAGTGTGAGATTAGGTGTAGGGGAACTCAAGCCCACTACCATATCTCTCCAATTGGCAGACCGATCCATACAATACCCGATTGGTATTATGGAAAATTTGCCCTGACGTATAGGGAGCTTAATCATCCCTGTCGACTTTGTGATCCTCGAAATAGAGGAGGATAAAAACATTTCAGTCATCCTTGGTAGGCCTTTCCTTGCCACAACAGGAGCTATTATAGATGTTAAAAAGGGTACGCTTACTCTAAATGTGGGAAATGAGACAGAGGAATTTAGGAAGCAAAACCCAACTTTTGAAAACTCTTGTCGAAAAAAATGAAGTCTTTGAAAATAATCATAAGGAAATAAATGTCATTCAATCTATGGATCCAAAAATGGATCATATAGACAAACTAAATACTTATGAAAAATATGTCAAAGGAATTAAGGAGTCAAGGGCCAATGATAAGAATATAGACTGGAAAAGGATGCTACATGACGAAGATGAAGGGGATGATATCATAGAGAGGTCAAAAGAAGTAGCACCCAAGAAAACAACGGGATTTCGAGCATGTGAAGACTATCGTAAATTAATCCCGTCAAAGAAAAAGAATGGATGGCGCATGTGCATCGATCATAGGGCCTCAATCAAACCAACGGATATGCAATGGAAAATTGTCAAGGACAATAGGCCATCTCAATACCATGCCATGCCCATTTTCATTAAAAGAAAGGCGTCGAGCTAATGACGTTAAACAAGCATCATCGGGATGGTAACCGGTGGATTATTATTTATTTATTTATTGATTTATTTATTTATTTTATTTATTTTTATTTTATTATTATTATTATTATTATTATTTCCATCTAATGTTTGTTTTGTAGGTATATATGTATATATATATATATAAAAAAAAATATATATATATATATATATATATATATAATAAATTTTTCAGGTTCTGCTCGGCCGAGCACCATACAAGACGCGGCCGAGCAGAAGAAGGTCAGAAAGTGGTACATTCAGAGGAGGAACGCTCGGCCGAGTCAAGGAATTCTGCTCGGCCGAGCACATCGCATTGACTGGCGACTTTTGGTCAAAAGTCGGGTATCTTGATGAGTTTTCCTCATTTTTCTTCATCTTCTTCAACTCTTCTTCTCTCTAAACCATCCTACACCGCCAACCCACCCTCTTCTTCCCTAAATTCCGACCAAATCACCATTCTTTCCGACCAAATATCCCATCCCCAACCTTTCTTCACCTCCCAAACACCATATCAACCATCAAAACCCACCAAATCACCCCAAAATCTCCCAAAACCGAAAATAACCCAAGATTGCCAAACCCATGAAAATCATCAATCAAACCCACAATTCTCATCAAAAACCATCTCCATTACACCTCTAAACATCTAACCCACCTCAAAACATCCAATTTCAGTCCAACTCACCCCGAAATCAAAACCCTAGGTTTTGCCCCAAAATTCAAAATCCGGGTTTAGTTGAAATTGAAGGTCAAGGTTCATTCTTTTGGTAATTTTGAGGCTATTGGAGGAGAAAGAACAAAGATTGAAGCTCATTCCATCATTAACGTTCGGGTAACAAAAATTTTCACTCTTTCTCTCTCTAGAATCATTTGGGTTATCTTGCTCTGTTTCTGATTATTGTTGTAATAGAGAGTCGTGGAAAGAGGGCAACTTCTAAGGCATCTAAAGCCTCTGGGAGTGGGACTAAGAAATCAAAGAAGGGTGAGGGTTCAAGTTCGAATTTAGTTCCTACTCTAAACAACTTGGGAATCCAATTTAAATCTAATCCCGAGCTAAAAAGATTTGAAAGGTTAGCAGGAAAAGATGTTAAGCCAACCCAATTCCCAAATTTTGATGCTATGGGGTCATTAGGTATTCAAGGAAATATTTGGAATTTGCACATAGGATTGGAAGCGCAAGATTTCTTGCGATCACAGGCAAAAACTTACGAAAGCATCACCCTCGAATTCCTGAGCACAGTGTCGAAAACAACAAGGGATAGGATAGACATAGCATCGGGTGACCAATTTGAAGATATTAGATTAACATTTCGTCTCTTGAATAATTCCTATAAGCTTGATTTGGAAGAAATAAATGAAATTCTTGGTTGGCCTTCCCCTAGAAACCTAACAAATGAGTTCCCTCCAGAATTTAATGCGGACCTCTTTTGGTTACAAATCACTGGGCAAACACCTTTTCTTCCTAGAACCGCTAAGGCTTCCTTAATTGTCCACCCCGTTCTCCGCTACATCCATAGAATGTATGCGTGCACTATCTTTGCAAGAGAGGATAAAGGAACAATAAATAGACCTGAGTTGTTTCTCCTTTGGGCTTTCGTGACTGGATATAGGGGAATTAATCTAGGGAAATGGTTAGTAGACCGTCTTTTGGACCATGTTTCCCCTAATTTCCCTGGAGATATTCATATTGGGGGAATGATAACATTATTTGCTGAATATGTGCACATTGAGATACCTGAGGAAGGACCGAACGCTTGGGAACCAGTTCGAGGTTCAAGGGCATTGGACATAGCTGCCCTTAAAGTGATGAATATGATTTCTGAAAATGAGGAAGGAGGCTATACAATGTATGTTGGAGGAAGAGCAAATAAAAGACCATACACCCACTTACCCAACAACCAATTGCCCATCATCACCTTAAACCAACCTCAAACTTGGATTTTTCCAAGTAATCAAGGACCCAATATTCAACAAAATGAGCCAATGGGAGAGCAACAAGAAGAACCGCAACAACAACATTTCCAAAACCAAATGCCTCCCGATTTTTATGACCAATTCAACCAAATGTTCATCCAGAAAAACCAAATGTACGAACAAAATACCCAAATCCTTAACTGACTCGACCAATATTCCACCAATTTTGACCAATTTCGCACCAACATGGAGGATCGGGTCAACCACATTCAGGGAAGAGTTGATTACATTTACAACTATGGAATTGGAAATTGGATGAATTTCAGGCCTCCAAATCAGCAACCACCGCCACCACCACCACCATTCTAGTCGGTACCTCTTTCTCCCTCTCCTTTAAATTATTCTTGTCCCAATTTTCATTCCTACTTTTCAAACATTAGGGACAATGTTTCATTTAAGTGTGGGGGGGTAGTATCTATCTTTTTTAATTTCTTTTCTTTCTAAATTTCGTAGTATCTATCTTTTTTAATTTCTTTTCTTTCTAAATTTCTTTTTTCTTCTTTTTATGTTTTTCTTTTCAAAGAAAATGTAAGGGCAATGTTCCCGATTTTTCAAAAAAAAAAAAAAAAAAAAAAAAAAAATTTGCCAATGCTCCCATTGATGAGAATGTTATCTTTATTATCATTTGCCTAAGTAAAACTTTTTCCTTCTAACTTTTACTTCTTGAAAAATTTGATAATAACAACATAGGATTGTATTGGATGGTAAATAAAAAAATTTCAAAATTAATATGAACTTTTAAATCCTATTGAATAGAAGCATTACATTATTAATGAGTTTGTGGGCATTAAGTTTGGATACAACATACTTGTGAAGCTTTTAAAACATTCTTGTATATGCATCTCAAAAACTTTCATTTCTACTCTTTTTCAAAGGTTTTTCATCTTTGTTATGCTTATGAATCACAAAAAATTTCACTTTAATCCATCTTTCCATTCCCACTTTTAAAAGGCTAATTAATCAATATATTCTTCTTATGATTGTCCACTCAAATATCTAAATGAATATATCATTATAGAGTGTGACAATTTAGAAGCAAGAAACTCAATTGCCACGTCTAATTAATCAAATCTCGAACCTTATTCCACTATCCTCCTCCGCCTTTCATCAATTTTTGTGATTCAAAATGCATAACGACATATGGACATCTTTGTTAAAGAATAAAGATCATAGTTTAAGAAATGTATATTCAAGCATGAAAAATTTATTCACAAAGCACTCTAAAAGAGTGAATATAATTCTTAATTCATACTTATGTCCCGCAAATTCATTTGTTTCTTTTTATATATGCCCTTATTCAATGGAATTTATTCATGTTATATTAACATTCAAACTTTTCTATTTACTCTTCAATATCATCCTACATTCTTCTTCACAAATTTCTTGGGATGAAAAACTTAAAAGAAAGAAATTTTATGAAGGCAATACCTTATATAACAATATTCTGAGGGAGCATTAATGACCTTCTTTGTTTTTCTTACTATTGTCGTTTTCACTCCTCTATTTTCAAATGTTTAAACTTGCTCGAGGACAAGCAAGATCCAAGTGTGGGGGAGTTGATAAATGACTATTTTATAGTCATTTAAGGTCCAAAAATATAGTTTATTTACCTTATTTTAAGTAATTATTAGCTTAAACTATTTGATTTTATCTCATTATGCGGATATAATGCACTTGGTAGTATGTTTATATATAATACAGGTTTTGGAGCATTATTATGAGCTTTGGACATCTCTTGGAGGAAGGTGAAACAAATAAATAAGGAGCAAATTAACTGGACAAAGAAAATTGAAGAATAAAAGTGTTCCAGCAGTTGCTCGGCCGATCACCACCCTTGACTCGGCCGAGCACCCCTTGTTCAGCAATTTTCCAGACTTCTCCAAAAGGCACCTTTTCAAGGAGGCATCCGGGAATAATCACTTCCCTTGGTCCAAGGCCTATATATAGAGATAGATATCAGTAGTTTTAGGGATGGAAAAACATTGTAAACTTACTATAGTGAAAATTTGTACTTTCAAACATCAATAAATTCTCAGAATTTGTGAAAGATATTCAATTTTTCTTGAGCAATATTCTGAGTTCTTCATCAATAATATTCAGAGGTTCTTTTCAAGTCTTTTATCTTCATTTCAATTCAGAATAAGTATCTCTTCTTCTATATTTTCTTCTTTATCTTATTCTTGTTGTTATTTATATGGCTTGTGAGTAATCCCCCATTTTCTTGGGGTTGGAAACTCAATAACATTTATGTTTATTAAGTAGTCATGCTCTGAAATTCTTCTCTTCATCTTAAACAATTCTACTATATCAAACTCTAACGCCTACAACCATGATGACGTCCATGATTTGTATGAATCTTAGTTAATCAAGGGAAGTACTGATCGGAGAACCTTGATTAGCGGATCCATATAGTCAGAACTAAGTTCATTACTCACGAGAGTAGTGTAATGGCTTAGGGATGCTCCTTGAGTGGAATGTATGCTGATTTTCATAAAGAAAACTTAATGGATTCTTACTAATTATGGGCCATCGAGAGATAGGGCATAATTAGTATGAGAATACAAACGCTACTTGCTTGATCGTGAGAAGTAGTGTAGGCCAAGCATACCATCCTTATTTTAAAATGAAACTTTAATCTAAATAGAGCATGGATAGTTGATGAATATATGTTGTTGATGTTCCAATCCCGAGGATTCCTTAAAATATAAGAGTTTTTGTCTAAGTTATAGTAGTTGCAATTTTATTTCTAGTTTAGTGACAAACAATTTTATAACCCCCAATCATTATCTTTTCTTTATTTTCTTATTTTAAGCAAAAATATTTTATAAGTAAAGTTGTCCTCGTGGGATCGACTCGCTCTTGCACTATCTATGCTACATACACCCGTGCACTTGCGGAAATAACCTAACACCGCCGGTCATGGTTGATGTTGGAGCTGTTGGAGTGATCTCTTCACGGACTAACCGATTTGCTGAATCCCGGTAGACTCTGTAAGTACCAATTGAACCTACATTGCAGAAGAGGCCCTTGTCAGTCTTGAGTAACACTTGCGGTCCATGAAGAGGCTTAGAACACACAGTTGGGCACACGACTCGAACCACATAAGAAAAGACTCTTTTTTTTTTTTATAAGTCGGAGGGAATGAATCCCTTTTGGGGTTTCTAAGAAAATAATGGAATCGTCACACTAGTATATAGACCATCTCGCGGTCCCATATACTCATCGGATTCCATCGCGCTTGTGAATCCTACATGTATCAGGATTAAACTAAATTAATGTAGTAAAGCATACATGTGGGGACGGATTTTTATTTTCATCCAAAATAACCACTTTTGGGGACGGATTTTTATTGCGTCCATTTCAACAAATTGGCATGTATGATTTGAAGACATTAGTTTAGGGAAACCTCGGTACATGGAAACCGACTTGAGTCACGGAGTGTTAGACCCTAACTAGAATTGTGTGGTTTGTGCTCGGCTTGAATATGAGGCTCAAAGGTCACCCCCGGCATGTAGTCTTGAACTACGCCACGGGCTGAGGTTTACCGCTTCGAAAGAGCCAAGGTCTGGTGGAGCTTGAAACTTTCTAGGACGGGCCTCGACGGGTTTGGGGTTGGACTTGTGCGACTCGATAGTGAGCAGTTCATAGGAATATGTGCATGTAGTGTGAGGTCTAGCAAGTGACAAAAAAAAATTTATATTTTTTTTTTTTGAAAGGAAAGAAAAACACACAAAACACATAAGCACATAAAATTACAACTCCCGAATCACCCGTGTGACCGGTAAATAAAACACAAAATTAAAACAGTCCGAGGGTTCAATTCTGTTCTGATGTAGGCAACTGTACCCACACCCCACTGTTCTGCTCAGTCACTGAAACCTGTTTCTGCTCTGGAAACCAACCCAGAAGCGTGCGCCTCTGAGTGTTGATGTGGGACGCGCGCGCATGGCGCAATGCTTATGGGAGGCGCGCGCTTCTGGGCAAACCTGTCAGAATGTCAGACTTTGGACTCAGGGGATTGCCCTGGTCCTATGTTCATATTGTAACCCCTGCAGAAGTGATTAGTGCAGAATAACAGAAGAAGAAGATGAAGGATATGAAGAAGTGGGCGATTCTGGTTCTTGATGCGGGATGCACGCGCCTTAGGCTTAAAAGGCCAGACGCGCGCGCCTCCCCCATCAGGAATCAGAATGCCCAGAAAAGATGTAGATTTCGATCAGAATGCAAGTTTAACCCTCAAATATCCCCAGCAGAGTCGCCACTGTAGATACCCCGGGGGAACCATGGCTTTGGCTAGAGCGGTGAATTATCCTAGGATGTCTAACTTGTTTTAGAGTCGCCACCTATGTTTTGAGGAACATAAGAAAAACCTATTGATTGTAGCCTAAGTTTGATTACGAAAACAGAGATTCTTTGTTTTGAGGTTCGGGGGTTAGATTACGAGATGGGAAGTACCGAAACACCCATCTCGCCCAACTAAAGTTGGTCTTGCTTGATCAAAATCTACATGAATAATAACGTTCTTCTTCTTCTTCTTTAAGTCATGAAAATGGGGTTTAAAATAGAGTTTGGAATGTAGGAGATAACTCCTTAACCAACCTCAATGAGATGAGGTGATCATTAGAGTCATGTCCCAAAATGATTTGGGTGATTGCACATTTGATTAGAGTAAAAGAGAGAGAGGAGATGAAGTAGAAAAGAAAGGAAAAGATAGACTTTTACCTACAATTTGAAGAACTTCAAATATTGCTTGAAGAAATCCTTGGAGAACCTTTAGAAAGTGATTTTGGTATAGTTTTTGTAAGTTCAATCTTCGGTCCCTGAAAATGGAGGTAAAGGGAGGTTTTTATAGGTGAAAGAGGGGTGTTTTTGGTGCCAAAACTCAGTCACCAAGAAATCCTTCCTGGGTAAAATCCTGTAAATTAAGCAAGGGAGGGAATCCTGGCCAGAAATCTGTAACTGACGCCCAGAGGCGCGCGCTTCCTGCTTTAGGGGCGGGAGGCGCGCGCGCCTGGCTCCTCCTATCGGAGGCGCGCGACTCAGAGAAGGCAATTTTGACAGAATGGACTAGAAAGTCAGCCCTGTCATTCAGTTTAGTCCCTGGACTTAACGAAGTCAGTCAGGAACTTAACGGAAGTGACAGAAACTAACGAGAAACACTTAAAATGGGGAGAAACACAAAATCAAATGTGCAATCGGGGTGAGCGGTCCAAGGCGGGGTGTCTACAAAAAGAAAGTGGGACTTTTACTTTTCTATGATGATAGCCCCTTCTATTTTTCTTTGCTTAGATTTATTTCTTCGTGCACACCCTTATTTTTGCCTAGGCCGCCCTTGTGGGTTTTCAACCTAGCGGGCTTCTTTTTTTGTGCATTTGCTCTAAGTCACCCGTTTGTGGGTTTCGACCTAGCGAGCCCTTTTATATATATATATATATATATATATATATATATATATATATATATATATAATTACCTATTGAAACGTGGGGCAAGATGAGCCCCTTGCATTTCGCATTTTGCTTTTCGCCTTTGGGGAGGTAGAACTCGTAGAGGGGGTTTGAATAGCCCCTTGCATTTCGTTGACATCATCGAGGAAGACAGACAGCCCCAGTGCATCGTCATGTTGGACAGTCTTTATGATTGTGCGGACTCTTCTTCGATGGTGAGCGGATCTGCAGTCATCGTCTCTTTTTATGGGAAGATGGAGGTGTATATGGGGAATATTTAGAGGGTGTACACAGTGGGTGTACACGAGGGGAGTATATGGAGGGTGCACACAGTGGGTGTACATGAGGGAAATATTTGGAGGGTGCACAGAGTGGGTGTGCCTAAGGAGAATATATAGAGTATACATGGTGGGTGTACATGAGGGTTGTCTATATGGAGGGTGCACACAGTGGGTGTGCACGAGGGGATTATATGGAGAGTGTAGACACTGGGTGTACACAAGGGGAATATATAGTAGGTGCACACAGTGGGTGTACACGAGGAGGGTAGTTTTAGAGAAGGTACATAGGAAAGAGAAAATGATTCGATTGATCAAAGCGTTTGTTATTTTGAGACTAATTGTTTGTTAAATTATGTTTGATGGTTTGTGGGTCCATTTACCTTTTAATGAATCTTCATTAATAAATATATTTGGGATTAATTCGTCATATACAGATGTAGCAATCAATTGTCAATTAAGATTAATACAATTTTCATGTAGTTGATGTATATGCAAGATTATGTCTCAAGTCTAGAGAGAAAAGAAATAAAGACTCTTTTATTAAATACTCAAATAGACTAGTCCGAGGTGGACTTTAAAAAAAAATATAACTAATGTCCAAAGTGGACTTTTGCTAGTAAAAAATAAAAGACTAATGTCCGAGGTGGACTTTTGACTAAAAGACTCTCTAGAACCTATGAAGACTGAAAGATTTTTTTTTATACTCCCTCCGTCCCAGAGTAAGAGTCCCATTTTCCTTTTTGGTCTGCCCCAGAGTAAGAGTCCCATTTCTAAAATAGCAAAGAATCTTTACTATTCACCCCACTCATTCTCTCTCCTATTTTACTTTTATACTCACAACACCAATCAATTCACTATTCTCTCCCACTCATTCTCTCTCATACTTTACTTTTACACTCACAACATTTACATCACATCTAATATTTATTAATAAGCGTGCAAATTGGGGGTGAGACTCTTACTTCGGGACAGAGGGAGTATATTTTTTTTAGGAGGTAGCCCCAGTGTAGCTTCTTGCTTGCTCGGATTTTTCTTATGCCCATGTATTCCTTTGGTGGGTGATGGCTCCGCTATCGATGAGGCTTTGGATCTTTCTTTTCAGATGGAGGAAATTCTCGGTGTCATGTCCAACGTATTGGTGATACTTGCAATGTTTGGAGGGATCCAAGTCTGGTCTTGCATAGAATGGTTTGAAGTCGAGGAGAGGAGATAACTTGTCGGATTGAACTAGACTTTTGAAGCATTTGTCTAATGGCATACCCAAGTCATCGTACTCGGGTTCGTCCTTCTTGTCACGAACCATCTTGGAGGGTGGTTTAGGCACCGGTATTCCTTGTTGATGAGTAGTCATAGGAGGAGTCCCAATGGGGAAAGTTTGTGGTGACCAGTACATTTGAGGATCGTACGTGTGTTGAAATGGAGCATGAGGTAGAGTGCGGTTAAGGTACTCGTAGATGCCATAAATGTCAGACTAAAGATGTTTCTCGGTGTCCTTTAGGGCTTTGTACATCACTTTCTGGAAGCGGTCTGTTTGCTTGAGGAGACAGTCTCAAACAAGGCTTCTTATGTCATGCCCCGGAAATCTTAAAAATCCATAAATATAAAATTTACATAATATACATCTCCAAAATGTAATATACCAAACCGGGCGCGTGAATTCAACTATAAACCAATACCATCAAACAACACCTCAACGAGATTATAACTCGGAGACTAGGAACCAATGCGGAAGCAAGAACAACTATTAACAAAAATACCCAAAGTACAACCGTATATACAAAACACTGAACGACTACGAACCTACAATAAAATACATAAAGGCTCCGAAGAGCAACTATCCCAATTACGATCAACCTGCTCAGAATATTCCCGCTACAATGGACCTCACAACGCTACCACTTGCTTTCCTGGGGGGGGGGTTAAGGAAAAACAATTTGAAACAAGAAACGGGTTGAGATAAAATCTCAGTAAGTTACTAAATGCATCTACATGGCATAATATCATGCAAATCAATGATATAATTGAACAAGTAAATCACATAACAACAAATGAGAAAGCTCCCTATCGCCAACTGTCCCATACCAGTTGGAAATAATGACTAACTCATCATGCAGGACATAAGACTGAAATAAACACGTAACAAAGGATACTGAGCCAAGGTTTCACCAAACTGATAGAACAATCGCTGCGCAGCTTCAACCGATCAACTAATCAACAATAGCAGTATAACAACTGAAGAGAACCCCGGTCAGAACCGACCAATCAATCAATCAACCCATCAAGCCATCTTCATAGTAGCATAAAAGCTGAAGAGAAAACCCCGGTACCAGAACCAATAACAACAAGGGGACGATGACACACAGTCAAAGCCCAAAACCAATAGCTATAATGCTCACAAAGGAGCTAGCTCATCTCACATCCAAGGCCAATCTGGAGGAGGGTAATAATGGGGCAAAACAATGGTCAAGAATTATAATAGACTCAGCTCATTGCCATTATAATCTTTCGCATCGCCCGAAACACACAAATACCAGCTGGACTTCCAAATAAAGGCTAAGTAATAAAATACTAGCACAATAAACAACCACTAATTCCAAAGTAGGGAACCACACCAATTAATCACCATAAAGATGCAAACGATTACTCATGAAGAGTTCAACAACAACGAACGCAAGAAGTTTCTCATAAAAGAGCCCAACAATGATAAATGAGATTGCTCAAAGGAAGCCCAACAACAATGACCATTAAAACATAATAATTCCATGATAAGGAACCATACCGAACACATTCTAAAGATGGTACTCATAAGTTACTCATAAAGAGCACCACCCAAACGGTCGCTCACAAATAGTACCATGACTATTACCAAAATGACCCTAAACACTTACTCATAAAGATATACTAGGACTATGAACTCAACCATCTCATCACACCTGGAATTCCAAAGTAGGAAATCAAAATGAATACACCTTAAGGTTAATCAAACCGTAAGTACCCAATTGCCAATTCACGCTTTACCTCCGTCCATAACGAACCAATTCTAAACACCCCAAACTAATCCAAAAGGTTACCCTTATTAGAACATGATCATGACCGGACTAAACCCTACACTTTGGTGTTCAATAACAACCCTCTAGGTACTATAGGACATCGCCTAAAACCTAGACCAAGTCTTACTCGAAAATCAATTCGATTGGAACAATCACGAACATATCATAAGATGCCCAAACATTCCCAAACAATACTTGATCAAATTCCATAACACCATTGTTCACAAAGGAACCAATTTCAACTACTAAAGTGTTCCATGGTGCCCAACTAAGTCAACTAGAATAGTACCACGGAACCTAGACCGAGACTACACCTTGATCTTAAACCTCAACAATGATACAACCATTCTGATCTGGAACCATGCGGCCAATAGAACCATTGCGTAGTACTCGAAAATAGTTTTCCAACGATAGTTTACACGTCTAAAACGGAGTCCGGACGAAGAAGTTATGGTCTCCGGAGGATTGAACGTAAAACGGACAATTTTTATAAAGTGTTCGGCCGGACATTATGAAAAATCCCTGTTTTAGCTCCGAATTTCACTCCTTTCGTTCTAAAACTTAGGTGTACCTATATATACTTCTATCCTAACATTTAAAGACAAGAAAATTCAATTCATGTGCCTCTAAAACCCAAATAACCCCAAAATTATGAAAGAACATAAAACTAAATTTCACAACACAAACTTAATCACAAGGGACCCAATTCTATCACTAGAGTGTACTACAATGTTCACTAAGGTCGACTAGAAGGACACCCAAGACTTAGACCAAAACGCATTCTTCAATCACACAAAATAACAAATGAAAACCTTCAGGGGTACTGTGCGGCCGCCCACTCGGGTCTGTGCGGTCGCCCAAAAGGCCGTCAAGCAAGAACAAAACCATTCAGATAGTTGTGCGGTCGCCCCACCATTTTGGACGGTCGCCCAACCCTCTGTTCTGCCGGAAAACGGAAGGGATGAACTGGGTTCTTCCATTTTCAACCCAAACCAAAACTAAACCAAAATCCAACACTCTTAACTAGCATACTAAGGTACTAGATCAACTTATAGGTCCAAAAGAACTCATATAACAACATTTAACAACCAAAATCAAGATCAAATCCCAACATTTGATTTAACACAAATATCACCAAAAACAACAATAAATTTCAAATAAATTCTAAACCTCCACAATCATCAAATAACCACTTCAAAGCTTCATGGATCACCATACAAAATGAGGATGAGCAATTTTAGCATATAATGGGGGAAAAGCAACTTACTTGAATTTTCTCAAAGTTGCCGGAACTCGAATACTTTTAGCCCTCTACGATCCTAACGACGATCTAAACAAGTTTCATGTTTTAATAAATGAGAAATAATGAGAGGAAGGGGAAGAAAATGAAGAGAGAAGTGAGAGAGAAACCTTACCCAAAATGGAGGAGAGAGAGAGAGATGTGCTGGAGAGAGATGGAGTGAAAGAGTGAGGGAGGTGAGGGAGGAGAGTAGGGAGGGAGTAGGGAGAAATTATTTAAAAAAACTTACACTTAAACCCCTCCTCTACTAACCAACACAAATACTTACACTCCCTACTAACAATTAAGACCCAACAATACTACACTAACCCAAATGACCCAAATAAAATGCTAGACATGAATTATTATAACTCATAAAATGCACACATAAATTATTAATTAAATAATAATTTAAATAAATAAATAAGCAAATAAATAAATAATAATTATTTATTACTAATAAAATAGAGCCTTGTTTTCGGGTCGTGACATCTTATTCATCGAGAGCGGTTCGGAAGAGGGTTGCTTGCTCATTGAGGATAGTCTCATAGTGGGCCGCTTGCTTGTTGAGGATGGCCTCATAGAAGGCTTCTTGCTTGTTGGGAACGGTGTTAAGATGGGCCGCTTGCTCGTTGAGAACGGTGTTGGGATGGAGAGTTGTCTTGAGACTTTGGGTGGAAGCTTCGGTTGTGACTGTGATAAACCCTTTGGTAGACATGATGCAGGACTCTGTAGTGGTTGGGGAGAAGTTAGGTCTTTGAATTAAATTAGACTCATAATTAATGACAAGGCATCGTTATAAAATTATTTTTTATGAAAAGACTCGATCTCCGTATTTTTGAAATGTTCTTTGAATGAAAAGACTAAAAGTTTGATCGGGCCGGTAGCTGCCTACGTTCCCCTTACTATACAGGAGATGTCCCACACAATGAGAGGCTCAGGTCACCGTAGTTCGGGTTAAGTAAAACAAGTGAGATAGTGATCGAAGAGGTCAGTGATTTTGAAAACCATAAGTATTAGAAGATGACCGTAGAGGTCTAAAAGTAAGGGGAGATGACTCGGTCCTTGGTTAGGTATAGGTGAAGGGACCCTAGGTAAGGTGGTCTTAACCTAAGCGAGTCAGGTAAGGTTTGACACGGGTAGGCCAAGAGGTAGTCCGTCTAAGATCGGCTAGCTTGACTAAAGGTGGGGTCAGGATGAAGGATTGACCTAGATTGGTCAAGGTGGCGGTTTGACCTAGATGGGTCGAGGACGGATTGCCTTAGCGGGTTGGAAACGGATTGACCTAGACGGGTCGGAGACAGGTTGACCTAAACGGGTCGGAGACGGGTTAACCTAAGTTGGTTGAGGTAGGGTTGACCTAAGCGGGTCGAAGTTGACGTAAGAGGTCAAAGGTTGACCTAGATGGGTCTAGATGACGGGGAATCCTAGGTGGCTTAGAGGTCGGTCGGTTGACCAAAGTTGGCCAAAGTTTGACCTAGGCGGGATGGCACTGAGTAAGTTGACCTAGGAAGGTCAGAGGTTAACTAGGGTTGACCTAGGGTAGACTAGGTTGACCTAGACGGGTTGACCTAGACGGGTCGAAGGTTGACTAGAGTTGATCTAGGGTAGATCGGGTTGACCTAGACAGGTCTAAGGTTTGACTAGAGTTGATCTAGGGTAGACTAGGTTGACCTAGACGGGTGGACCTAGACGGGTCTAAGGTTTGACTAGAGTTGCTCTAGTGTAGACTAGGTTGACCTAGATGGGTAGACCTAAACAGGTCTAAGGTTTGACTAGAGTTTATCTAGGGTAGACACATGCAACATGATGAATGATTTTAGTTAAGATTAGGATTACTTGTTTTGATAAGTGCTCTTACCTCGATCAAAGTGCATGGTTTAGAAATGAACAAGGATTAACCTCGACCGCTTCACAAGTGAAAACGACGAGTTAGATAGCCCGGGTGCCACGAAGATAGAGGCGACAGGATCACCAAAATCTGTGCACTCAGCGGAGTATCCAGTAGGGTGTGCAGTGTGACACGGACTAGTGGTAGTGTGCCATTTGATTACGTATTTTATGATGATATGCAATGCAAGAGAGGAGTCTACTAGCATAACAATTCATAGTAACAGTATTTAAGCATGAAATAAACACAAACAAAGCGGATCTATAATATTTAAACATGCTATGAATACCAAGAACCTGCAGGGAGTTGTTAGAAACAGATTTGCAGAAAAGGGGTGCGCGGGGAAGTTAGAACACACACAAAATCGTGAAGTTAATGAAAGTTAGACCCTCTTAAGTTTTGAAAAAGGTTTTCAAAAACAAGTCCCCAGCAGAGTCGCCACTGTGAATACGTGAGATAAAAATCGAGAGTCGCCACATTGTTTTATTTGTTGTTAAAACATTGAGAAAACCATTTATGAGAATAATAGGGTTCGGGGGTCAAATTACAATAAGAGAAGAATATTAAAGTTATCACTCCTATTGCCCGACGAATCGGTCTTTCTATCATGATAAATGTGTGTGTCTGTTAGTGATTGAGACCGGATCCGAAGATTGCCTACATTCTTCTCATCATGAGAAGCTCAGGTCCGGTGTAGTTCATTGATGAATTAGAATGGGGAGAGATGAAGCAGGATCATACCTATAGAGGGGGAAGATTAGGGTTAGAAGTAGTTCCTAGATCATATTAGGGTTTGATGAAACCCTAGATCATCATAGGCTATGTTATATGCACATAATAGGGATTAAAACCCTAGATCTAGTATGTTATGTAGAATAAATCTTAGATCTAGCATGATAATAAGAACATCATGAAACATATGAATGAACACGTAAACATGAAGATCGTTACCCTAAACATGGAACATATTATGAATTTAGACTAAGAACATGAAGAACGCATGAAGAACATATGAATATGGATGCATAAACATAATGAAAACATGCACAATATAGGTCTAGCCTAAGAACATAACAAGAACATAATAAGAAAAGTAAGAAGACTTACCTTGATCGGCAAGAACTATGATCGAAGCTTCTTGAAGATTCGAAGAGGCTTCGAGGGTGCCGAAAAGGCTTAAACTAAGAGTTTCATCATCAGTTTTGACTGTGGAACTCGTAGAATGAATTGTGTGTAAATAATGAGCTGAGGTCACCTATTTATAACGAAAGTTAACCTGGAAGGAGTGGCCGCCCAGCCGGAAGAGTGGCCGCCTGGCCTGTCCAAGGGATTAGCACGGTTTTCGAGGCTCTGATCAATCTGGACTCTGGAGAACTCCTAGATAACGTCTATCTTCAATCCCTCATCCGATCAGTCGAGAATATCTTCTTATCTGGGCTTTTCGGGAAATCCTGGATAAGTCCTGCACAGTTCGTAAATACCTGGGAGGTCCCTGTGAGTTCTAGAATGTCTAATAACTCATTTTCAGGCTGAGTACTAACACGCACACCTCATTATGGGCGGTTGCACACTAATGTTGCATTTAGCCCAGATTCAAACCTGGACCATTAGGCGACCGCACAGACCTTTTTGGGCGGCCGCACATGCCTACGGGCTGAGAACGTGCCGTTTCCAACTTTCATAAGGATTTTATTTGTTTTCCATATTGTAATCATATTTTAACCCTAGTATAAATACATAAAAACTCCAGCAACTATATTAGACAGTTTTTATCATCATTCAAGCTTTGTAATGGAGATTGGAGATTTACAATTTATTCAAGTATTTTTCATTCATCGATTTATGTTCATTATTAAAGATTTGTTGATGATGATCATGAGTATGCGAGGCTAAATTCTCTATTCTACGGATTGGGGGTAACATGTATGGATTTAATATGTGTTAATTGATCTTATTGTCAATCATATTGTTGAGTTTTTCAAAAGTGAATTTATGAAAGTTTTCTAGTTACAATCTAATGCGAAGATTAGATTGACTTTTAAACTAATTTGTGTATATGGATTTCGAGTGATCGATTGATGTATACAAGGTCTGACTTTTGAAAAATATAATTCAGGTTTGCAAAGTGATTTCTTACCAAAATTGTAGATTCAATATTCCTTGGATTTTAATGGGTTCTTCGAATATTACGCGGACTTTGCAGAAAGTGTAATATTGGGAGAATACTAAATTCTAGGATGTGTGAACACCCAATTTTACATAAGAGAATGAATCCCCAACAATGATTGATGATATTATTAGTTATGCATACTAATGAAATGTAACGACCCAAACTTTCTAATAATAATAATTATCCATAAACTAGGAAGTCTCAAACGTCAAACACAATTCAAATCCAACGATCACTTGTAACGGCTAGTATATCTAACCACCATTCAAATCAGTGCGGAAGCATAACTATAATTCAAACTTTAACAGCTAGTACAACCCACTAGCTCTAACATAAAACAAAACAATTGTCTTAAAATTCTTCGATTGAACCACGGACTTTCCTTCCTTGCGATCCAATCATTCCCTCTACTCTTTACCTGGGGGAAATAATATAATAAAGGGGTGAGCGAACAATGCTCAGTAAGTTCATACGGGATCTCTCCGGGTACTAAGAAGAGATGAATGAAAGAACGGAGCCAAACAATATTCTCAATGAAAGGCTTAACATCAATAACTTAACTGTAATAATCACAACATACAGTTATAACACTTAAGAAGTTGTGGCACTATCACAAGTTCGTCAATTCCAGAGTTTCAAACACCCTTTCAGGTTGTTAAGAGAATAAGAGACCTTACACCTTTTCAGGGTGCTCCCTTATTAATATAGATCATGATCATTAAGCTACTTCATCAAATAGCATATAGTGTCTAAGTTATTTTCAATCAAACTAGACAATTTCATTTAGTCCTTTTCAATCAGACTAATTCCTGCTAAGTCATTTTCAATCAGACAAAGCTAACTGCACCTGTTTTAATTAGATACAGCAATATTCCACATAGTGTTCAATTTACAAGAACACATAATGAAATTTTAATTCACTTTAGATACCCATTGAACAAACACATATCAAGGGTAAGATAATTTCAAAAGACGGTTCATGTCATAAGAGTTCAAATACTACCGGCCACTTGGTAGCTAGACTTAGAAAGAATTAGAGGATCCTATTTCAAATGATGAATCTCAAAAAGTCTTAGGAACGTAATCCCTTACCTTGGCTTGCTTAGTTATCCTTGAAAAACCACGCGCAAGTATCTACAATCATGCGAAAATAACTTCCTTAGACAAAAGTAACACTATTTACATCCGTCCCCATTATACTTTACTTATTTTATTATTAACCCATGAGTTATTCTCTTTAACTCCTTTTAAGGTTAATACCCATTCTAGGGTTTATACTACCCATTTAATTTATACCCAAAATACCCTTTTTGGTTTACCAAAATACTCCTAGGGTTCACCCAAAATATCCTTAGGGTTTATTATTATCAATTCCATCTTAACTTTCACAATCCAATTTACACACACTGTTTTCACCTTATCCAGCACACACTAAATTCACTCTATCAACTCACACAACCACACGCACTGTTTACACACACAAACACATCCACACACACACACCAGTACACACACTCATGCAGCACACACATACTAGTACACACACGCACACATATAGTAAATCTCACACACGCACACACAGTAAAATACGTACACACACACACCTTCACAACCTTTCTTCTTCCTTCTTAATTCTATCCAACCAAACCCTAGTTCATCAATATGACTATTAGGGTTCTTAAACCATAAGCTTAATGATTCAAAATAAGACGATTAGGCGATTTGGGAGTACCTTGATGGATGATTCAGACTCCCCTTCTTCTTCTCCCTCTCTACGCCTGATTTCTCTATTATGCCGCTCTCTCTCTCAGAGCCGCTCTCTCTCTTATTCTCCTGTTCCCTTATTTTCTTTTGTGATATAATAATAAGGCTAGGATAATTGAGAGTTTAAATATAAAAAGGGTTTCCAAATCCCTCTCTAAAAAGGAGTCCTTCTCCTCTTAAAATAAGAACTTGGGCTTTACTACTTTTGACCCAATAACTAAACCCAATCATTTTATTAATGGCTCGGCCCAAATAATAATTAAAGGGTTAAAATAAAATGAATAATTAATTAGGGGAAAATCTTGGTTATTACATTCTTTCCTCCTTAAAAGAGTTTGGTCCACCAAACTAAACATACCTTAATCAGAAAACAGGGCGGGATATGCCACTCGCATCTCGCTCTCGAGCTCCCACGTGGCTTCTCTTTCCGTATGGTTGCTCTATTGTACTTTCACATAAGGAATCAATCTTTTCCTCAGGATCTGATCCTTCCGATCTACAATCTTTATAGGTTCTTCATCGTAGCTCAAATTAGCACGAACTCTGAGTTGTTTGTACTCGATCACGTGACTCAGATCGGAAATGTAATTTCTCAACATCGATACGTGAAACAAGTTGTGCACTCCATCTAGCACAGACGGTAGAGCTAACTTATAGGCTACCATCCCAATTCTTTCCAAAATCTCAAATAGTCCAACATATCTTAGGCTTAACTTCCCTCGAATACCGAATCACATGACTCCTTTTATTGGCGAAATCTTCAAAAATACATGGTCGCCTAATTGAAATTCCAAATCGCACCTTCGGCGATCAGCATACGACTTCTATCTACTCTGAGCGGTTAACAACCACTTTCGAATCTGTTGTACCTTATCTACAGTTACTTGGACAAGTTCCGGTCCAGTCAAGTTCCTTTCACCAACTTTATCCCAGCAAGTAGGTGATCTACACTTTCTCCCATACAATGCCTCGTACGGTGCCATCCCAATGCTAGCATGAAAGCTATTATTGTACGCGAATTCCACTAGCATCAAATGTTCATCCCATGTTCCTTACCAGTCCAATGACGTAGCTCTCAACATGTCCTCTAGAGTCTGGATAGTCCTTTCCGACTGTCCATCTGTTTGTGGGTGAAAAGCTGTACTCATCGTCAACTCCGTACCTAATGCTTGTTGTAGACTCTTCCAGAATTTCAACGTAAACCTCGCATCTCGATCGGACACTATCGAAATGGGTATTTCATGCAGTCTCACAATTTCATCAATATATAACTTGGCCAATTTTTCCAACGAATCTGTCACCTTGATTGCTAGAAAATGAGCCGACTTCGTAAGTCTATCCACAATAACCCAGATTGCGTTATAGCCCTTCAGTGTCTTTGGTAACCCTACTACCAAATCCATAGCTATATGCTTCCACTTCCACTCTGGAATAGGTAACGACTGCAATAATCCTGCCGGTCTCTGGTGTTCACTTTTCACTTGTTGACATACCAAGCACTTAGATATAAACTCGGCTACATCTCCTTTCATGTTGTTCCACCAGAACGATTCTCTTAAGTTTCTATACATCTTTGTACTTCCAGGATGTACGGAAAACCTCGAACAATGAGCTTCTTTCAGAATCTCTTTCTTAATATCCTCATTGTCTGGCACCCATATCCTTAATTGGTACCTCATGATTCCATCTTCTCCCACACGAAAGTCCTTTGATTTACCTTTAGAAATACTCTCGTGCACTTTCAATACTTCTTCATCGACTCCTTGCGCTTCTTTGATTCTTACCATAAGCATCGGTTGAACACTCATTTGAGCTACATAACCCTTAACTTGTACTTCCATGATTGCAATTTCAATGCGGTTCCATGCACTTTCCTCTTTAGAAATTAAGGTCGCTAACGTTCCACGGTTCTTCCTACTCAACGCATCCGCCACCTTATTAGCTTTTCCAGGGTGGCACAAAATCGTACAATCATAATCTTTTAGCAATTCCAACCATCTTCTTTGCCTCATATTAAGCTCCTTCTGAGTGAATATGTACTTAAGACTTTTATGATCCGTATAATCTGACATGTCACCCCATACAAGTAGTGCCTCCATATCTTCAAGCAAACACCACTGGTGCTAACTCTAAATCATAGGTTGGATAGTTCTTCTCGTGATTTTTTTTTCAATTGCCTAGATGCATAAGCTATAATCTTATCATTTTGCATTAACACGCAGCCTAGTCCTTTAAGTAAAGCATCACTATATATCACAAGCGGACACCAATCGTTGCTTCAAATCCTTAAAGCTCTTTTCACACTATTCTGACCAAATAAACTTAGCTCCTTTGTGAGTCAATTTCGTTAATGGCACTGACAACTTCGAGAAACCTTCTACGAATCTTCCTATAGTAGCCAGTCAGACCTAAGAAACTTCTTATCTCACTAACCGAAGTTGGTCTTTCCCAATTCACAATAGCGTCTATTTTTGTCGGATCCACAGTAATTCCATCCTTTGACACCACATGTCCCAAGAATGCCACTTTCTCCAACCAAAATTCATGCTTCTTGAATTTAACATATAACTTCTGCTCTCTCAATATTTGTAGCACTAGCCTCAAATGCTTTTCGTGCTCTTCCTTGGTCTTTGAATACACAAAGATATCGTCAATGAACATAATCACGCCCTTATCCAGAAACTTCTGGAATATTCTATTCATAAGCTCCATAAACACTGCCGGTGCATTAATCAACCCAAACGGCATCACTACGAACTCATAATGACCATACCTTGTTCTAAAGGCAGTCTTGGCTATATCGTCTTTCTTCACCCTCAGCTGATGATAACCAGACCTCAAATCTATCTTCGAGAAATAACACGCTCCACGAAGTTGGTCAAACAAATCATCTATTCTGGGAAACGGATATTGGTTCCTTACCGTCACGCGGTTCAATTCACAATAGTCGATGCATAACCTCATCGACCCATCCTTCTTCTTTACAAATAATATCGGTGCATCCCATGGTGTCATACTCGGTCTAATCAAACCCTTATCCAATAACTCTTGCAGTTGCTCCTTCAATTCCTTCAGTTATGCCGGAGCTATTCTATATGGTGCCTTCGATATTGGTGATTTTTCCGATACCAAATCATAGAGAACTCAACTTATCTTTTAGGCGGTACCCCCGGTAAATCCTCTGGGAACACATCCTTGAAATCCCTTATCACAGAAAGTGATTCTATAGTTACTTCCTTCTGGTCCGTCGTACTCACGTATGCCAGAAATTCTTCACACCCTTTTCTTAATAGTTTACAAGCCTTTATTACCGATATAAGGTTCGATCGGCTTCTAGGTTTCGTCCCTTGAAAACAACATTCTTCTCCAGATAGCAATCTGAAGTGAACTTTCTTCTTAAAACAATCTACATGGGCATGGTATGCAGCTAACCAGTCCATTCCCAAGATTACATCAAATTCCTCAATCTCTAAACTAATGAGATCAACCTCAAGCTCTTTCCTGTCCAATTTCAAAAGACACTTCCTATATATAGACGTAATAGGGATCGCATCTTTAGTTAAAGTATCTACTACTAAAGAACTCTCTAACGCCTCAGGAATTAAGTTCATTCTTTTAGCTAAGCAAGAATTTATCACAGAATACGTAGCACCAGTATCACTCAAAGTGTATACATTACGACGTAGAGTTGAATCGTTCCTGCCACAAGATCATTGGTGGCTCTTGCATCCTTAACTATCATGGTGAACACGCGTCCACGTCCTCCTCCGTTTCCCTTGTTATCATCTTTTGCTCCTTGAGCCTTAGTATCTTGCTTGGGTTCCGGGCATTTCCACTACGGATGTCCCACTTGTTGCAATTAAAGAACTTCTTCTCCTTATACCAGCAATCCTCAGTCTTGTGCCTTCCATCACAGACTTGGCACTTCTCATCAGAACCTTGCCCTTTGGCGTCGTTCTTATTGCCATCCTTTCGGTTTACATGACCCTTACTCTGGTACTTACTTACAGTACCTTCCTTCTCACGGTCATCAGTAGCCTTCCACTTATTATTGTTCCCATCGCGGTTCCAGCTTCCTTTAGATTCAGTCGACTCTTTCTCATTTGACTTCTTCTTCTTTTCTCGCTTACTGCGATAACTATTTGCTTCTGTCTCCATTATTCTTGCCCTATCCAACACTTGATCATAGGTTGGTAGCATTAATGGAGTAATTCTGTATCTGATTCGGTCGCTTAAACCAGCTTCAAATTTTCTAGCCTTTTTCGCTTCATCATCGAAGAACGTTAGGGAAAATTATAGTAATTCTGTGAATCTAGCACCATAGTCATCCACCGTCATACTTCCTTGAGTTAGCATCATGATCTCAGCTACTCTGGCATTTCGAACACTTGCCGGACAATATGATACTATCATTAGTATCATGAATACGAGACGTTTTCATGCACTCTCATACTATAGATCGTTTCCACAGACTAACATTCAATTTATAGGTCATTCACTAGACCACTGGTCGTTTCAATAGACCATCACTATCTTCATTAGTCAACTTTACTTGACTTATTGGTCGTTTCATTAGACCCTTACTATTTCTATCGGTCATTTCAATAGACCATTATCACTTTCATTGGTTGTTTCAATAGACCATTCTTACTTATTCCAGGTTAACTCCACATTTACAAGCATTGTACTATGCTTAATACTTTCGCATAAATAGGCCGTCCCCAAAAGACGTAACTTTTACAAAAGATCGGCTTACTAGATCTCTGGTCATTTCAATAAGTCAATTACTTTTATACTTGACCGTTTTAATAGGTCACTTTATTCTTGTTTCGATCATTTCACTAGACCAAAACTAATTTCACTTGGTCGTTTCAATAAGTCAATTACATTCACACTTGACTGTTTCAATATATCGCTTTTATTCTTGTTTCCATCATTTTACTAGACCAAAACTAATTTCACTTGGCCGTTTCAATAAGCCAATTATACTCATGGTCTTTTCACTTGAACCATACTTTCTCGTTCTAGATTAGCTCATACGCTTTAGACTTAAGAATGAAACAATAAACAAGGCCATTTGCTTAGAATAAATCATAAACTTTTATTACGAGGATCTTCGTGGAATAAAAGTAAACAAAACAAAAATTCTAGTCTTTTTCTCTTTAGACTAGAACTAATTTTCAATACTATAAAATAAACTCCACGTTCCACTTTTCAATCATGGAACAACACCTTCCTAGGTCTTCCCCTAGGTCTTCCACTATGCACCTTTGGAGTCTTCTTAGAGCCTCTTGGTCTACTTCTGGACCTATGAACTGATACCACTGGTGGTTCATTATCATCTTTCACAATTGGGGTAGCTTCATCACCCTCAAGGTTAATATCTAATTCCTCGACTTCATTTTCAGCTACCAATTCTTCTTCATTTGGTGCTTCATTGCCTACGAGTATCGTCGGTTCCGACTCTCTAGTTCTAGTTTCCTTCAAATCTTTCAATTTATAAACCATTAGTAAGCTTCTTCTCTGGTTTCATGATAGTACTTCTCATTTTGGTTCATGGTCTCCTTTACTTTTCCAATTCTTTGCGAGTGTCTAAAAATGCCTTCCTATCTCGCATCCACTTCTCTAGTGTAAGATTCACTCTTGCCTTTTGAACTTTCAATTCTTCATTTAGCTTCTGAACCTTGAGTGCATACCTCTGGATCACCCTTTTCTTAATGGTTTTATTCTTCAAGTTCATCTTCAGGTTTCTTCTAAGTCTGTCCATAACTTACAATTAGGACATAACTATTATCAGTACCATATAACTTAAAAGTATATGACCATAATCATCAATTGCATAAGCAACTTAAAAGAATAGCATTCTAGTGTAACCCTTCAAGTTTTACTCCTCAAAGTGTTCACTTATATTCCTCTACATTCCTTGAGGAAGTCTTATATTAGGTTCTTTCCTAAAATAGTAAGTTCCCATAATTAACGAGTTTGACTTCAAGCAATCTTAGTCTTCCTAAAACGCTCAAATCAAACCTATTCAATATCAGAGTTCCTATCCCCTTTAATCTCTAATCCCAAAGCTCTGATACCAACTGTAACAACCCAAACTTTCCAATAATAAAATTATCCATAAACTAGGAAATCCCAAATGTCAAACACAATTCAAATCCAACGTTCATTTGTTACGGCTAGTATATCTAATCACCATTCAAAACAGTGCGGAAGCATAACTATAATTCAAACTTTAACGGCTAGTACAACCCACTAGCTCTAACATAAAACAAAACAATTGTCTTAAAATTCTTCGATTGAACCACAGACTTTCCTTCCTTGCGATTCAATCATTCCCTTTACTCTTTACCTGGGGGAAATAATATAAGAAAGGGATGAGCGAACAATGCTCAGTAAGTTCATACGGGATCTCTCCGTGTACTAAGAAGAGATGGCTGAAAGAACGGAGCCAAACAATATTCTCAATGAAAGTCTTAACATCAATAACTTAACTGTAATAATCACAACATACAGTTATAATACTTAAGAAGTTGTGGCACTATCACAAGTTCGTCAATTCCAGAGTTTCAAACACCTTTTCAGGGTGTTACACCTTTTCAGGGTGTTAAGAGAATAAAAGACCTTACACCTTTTCAGGGTGCTCCCTTATTAATTTAGATCATGATCATTAAGCTACTTCATCAAATAGCATATAGTGTCTAAGTTCTTTTCAATCAAACTAGACAATTTCATTTAGTCCTTTTCAATCAGACTAATTTATGCTAAGTCCTTTTTAATCAGACAAAGCTAACTGCACCTGTTTCAATTAGATACAACAATATTCCACATAGAGTTCAAGGTACAAGAACACATAATGCAATTTCAATTCACTTTAGATACCCATTGAACAAACACATATCAAGGGTAAGATAATTTCAAAAGACGGTTCATGTCATAAGAGTTCAAATACTACCGGCCACTTGGTAGCTAGACTTAGAAAGAATTATGAGGATCCTATTTCAAAGGATGATGACACGCCCCCAGGTCCCGGGATCCCCTAATAGAACCTCGAACCTGGATGCGCGTGACTAACAAGAAATGAGAAACTGAATGACATCTGCTTATATCAAATTGACATCATATATATACTCAAGATGAACGAGCTAAGATAGCTCACAACGAGTTCTATACCAAGAAATTTAAACCAAATGGTTGTACACAGCGGAAAACATGCCTAGCACATACGCTGGCATTACAAGAACACTATACAAGTCTACCCAATATACTGAGTCTAAACAACTGATACCAAATCGTCCTCACCAAAACTGGAAAGGATAACAATCCCCAACAAGAACAACCTTCCAAGTAGGCCCCTGCTAAGTCAAGCCTCACAACGTATTACCACTTGCTTTCCTGGGGGGGGAAACAAATAAACAAGGAACGGGGTGAGATAAATCTCAGTAAGTTACTAGATACAAGTACATAGCATGTTATCATGTAATCATGCAAATCAAGAAGATTATCAAGTAATCATGCTCAAGATGTCATCAAGTAACAAGTATATGAGAGGCTAAGCCAACTCATCAAGTAGCTAACACATAAAGCTAAACTATCACGTTACAAAGGATATTCCAACCTTATTCCTCCCAAGTAAACCATTGTTGTCGTTGCTTATTGCAGTTGACAAATCACGATCAATCAAGTTGCTGCTGTGCAGTACACAAGAGGACCCGGTAACCAGTGTCACTCACAAGAACAAGATTCACGAGGTGTTCAAGAGTTTAGCATTCACTTAAGTCAAGCGTATTGCTCCAACCAAGGAAGCTATGCCCTTACTATGGCCTGTAGTAAGGGGTCAAGCGCAAATACATAGGGACCCGATTATCACTTAAGCCCCAGCTCTCGCGATAAGCGTGAACCTATATATTTCCGAACAAGCAAGGTGACCAGCTGGACTCAAACAAGAATGTACAAGTAGATGTTTACTTGAACTACAAGAGTATAGAACTAAGTCCAAAAGTAGTAGACTAGCTCTTCAGGAACCATGTAATCATGTGCTCACCAAATACAAGTACACGTATGCTATATTTGCAAATACAAATCAGTATAACAATGGCACATAATGTGTCCACGTAACACAATCAAGCCAAATTAGAGTCTATTAATAACAGACCCCAACCAAGTAGTAGGGTATGTCATTCTATATCACTTTGTCATATGCCATATTTGCACGTACATATTCATATAACCTTTAACACACTAATGTGTCTATCACGATACCCTTACTTTCAAGTAGAGCCCAACATCTTAGACTCTAAACACGTAGTCGAATAGGTCGTATTGTACCTAGTCATAATCATATCTCGCGTATATGTATCGTTAATAATCGAATACATTTTCCAACACATATTGTGTTCTATAATCATTGTTTTATGAATTATCTTCATATTACACTAGTCCCTCTTTCTTTAGGAACCTATCTCAGGAACAAGATATCTTCTTTATACTTTATATGCTTCATTGAGTATATGCACGACTAAAACCAATTACTAGCACATTAATGCTTGTTCATAGCACTTTCAATACACGCGTATTAGATTCAAGTATATAGTAGAGTTGTTCATTCTCTATCTAGTTCCATATTCTAACTCTTTGGTTATTAATACCAAGTATCAAGTAATCAATAAGCCACATTCTATCAAGTAATTATGTGCAAGATTTGCACATACACATCAAGGATAGTTCTAACACATTAGTACTTGTTCATAGTGTTGGTCCCAAAGACACAACAAGGGTATGAAAGTAGGCTAGAGGGGGGGTGAATAGCCTACTTAAAATTTCAACCCTTTTTCAAAATTCAACCAAGTGCTTACAATCTTGAGTTTGCGGTCGAGTAATAAACCGTGCGGTCAAGATGTAATATGCACAGCGGAAGTTTTCGATGGAAATAAGGTAGAGTTGGTTTTGACTAAAATCTCTGAGTAGGAATACCAGAACTCACGGTCAACCAAGTTGCGGTCAAATGAGTCCGGTCAAGGGTAAGTGTGGTCAAGAGATTTGTGGTCAAGAGATGGTTGAGAGTTTGAAAGTTGTTGTCTTAGAAGTTTTGGCAAAAGATAAGTTAATCAGATTTTAGCTAAGGCAATGTGGAGAACAGATAAACACAATTCACAGCAAGTTATTAAATCTGAAAGATCAAAACACTAAACGACAAACAAAGTTAATATGAACAATAAAGAACAAGATGAACAATACTTGAAAGTAAATTTGCAGAAAGTAAAATGACACAAGTATTTGGAAAGGTTCGATCTGTTAAAAGATCTACGTCCTTTACCAAGATGGTCAGTCTTGGATTTTGAATGGAGGTATATATTGATTCTTGAGTGTACAGATTACAGAGATGAAGTATTGAATCAACACCTACTTTCTATGAAGAACAAATCCTAGACTTAGACCAGTGTATCCCTTTTGAATCAATCTAAGTGATTGATCAATTGGGGTGAGTGTGTGTGTAAGAATCTGAAGCTCTTTGAAATCTAAGTGATTGTAGAGCCTAAAGAATCTTATGTGTTACAAGGCTTGAGATGACTTGAATGTTGCTGGAGATCTTTGAAGGTTTGAAGGTGAGATCTTGAAGATTCAAAGGATTCTGGAAATCTTGAGTATGATCTTCAATCACCAAGTATTTCAACAGCAATTTCTCTCTTAGAATCTCAGCTCTGTTCAATGAAGAACTTAAGGACTATTTATAGCCTTGAATGAGAAAATAGTTGTTAGATTTACTTGGGCTCCAAGTTGAAGGACAATGAGCTGTTGAATTCTGATTGGAGCTCAATCTGAGTTGTCCTTTTGTTGCAGAGTAGAGGTGGTCCCACTAGTGAATTCAAACTTGAATTACTTGGGGTCCAAGTTCTGCAACGTTCTAAACTAACCATAGTTTGATACAAGTGACCATGGTTAAGTTTGAACATACCTGGGTTCTTGAACTTCTGCTCATCTGCGGTCAAGACTTGCGGTCGAAACTCTTGCGGTCAATATGCCTAAGGGCATCTGCGGTCGAGGGGTCAAATGTGACCTGTCAAGATATGCCACAAAGCTTCACGGTCACTGACTTCCGGTCAAGTGATTCACGGTCAAGTGGTCTTCCACGGTCAGGTGGTCTACCACGGTCAAGTGAATTCACGGTCGAGGTCTTGACCACTAGTATTCCAGACTTAGAAAATTTTCAGTCTATCAATCTAAAGCCTATACTATCAAAGTGGACTATTCTAAAAATGAAGTATAACACTTCTTAACAATATATCCTAAAGTCCACAAAAGGATAAAAAAATTAGGTTATGGGATCAATCAAATCTAGGTAATAGGAGTGGTTTATAATAAGCATACCCAACAATCTCCCCCTATTTGATTGAGACCATTACCTACTATAACAAAGGCTAATTCATTGTACTTGGTAATAACATGTTTTCAAGAAAATAATATTTTATTAATTTCATGCCCCAAGTCAATGCACACTCTAAGCCAGTGTCATAGATTTCTATTAGCCTAAAAAGATAAAAAATTAAAAAAAAAATACTAATCCTAGCAAGATAGACATATAAGGTTTGAATGCATTTTTTTTGAGAAAATAACAATAAGTATGCAAATGCATCAAACAAACATTCAAAAGGCACTCATAAATATCCATTCACGTATAGGGAGTGCAGAACCAAAAGAGGGATTAAGTTTTTACAGATCCAAATAAAAACAGACATGAAAGTAAATTGTTTTGGAACAAACATAAATGTAAAATTGTTTTGGGACATCACAAATCAATAACAAAGTTTCAAATGACCACACACGGTCATATTCAAATGATGTGGTCAACCCAGATATGGATCTTTAAAGTAGCAAGGATTAGTTGAGAGACCAACTCCAGGAATGATGATGGGGTCCTTGAGATTATTGATTTCGAGGAAGTCCATGTTCACGGTTGGAAATTCAAAGCTGTCTTCACCTTCATCTTCATCAGCAGCAAGTCTGTTCCCATGTTCGGTCGCTTGATTTTGAGATGAGGAGCCTTGAGATCCAGCAATGCTATCCACGGTCAATTGAAGAGTTGAAATTTTGTTAATGACTTCCTGCATATTTGAGTTAGCAATTTCATAAACCCTATTAATCTTGGAAGTTTGACCTTCAAGCCGTTGGGTGTGGACCTGCATAGCTTGCCTCATAGCTTCTATCTTGGGCGAGAACTTTTCTGCGACCGATAACAAACCAACAGAAACACTTGCGTTGATTTCCGCTTTGAGAGAGGTCTTGACCTTATCCATCTTCTTAAATAGAAAATTCTTGTTGCTTGTCATCACCTTTGACATTTCTTTGCCAGCTTCATCAATTGTCTTGACCAGTGAACGGTCAATGGAATTGGATTGTGCCTTGAGTTCCTCTTTAAGATCAGCACGGGTGAGAGAAGCGGTAGAAGTAGATGCGGTCAAGGCAATGTTGGGATTCACGGTAGCTAGGCTGTCAAGAATAGCCTTTGTTATGTTCTGACTCTCCCCCTTAATGGTCTCAACAACAGAAGTCTTGAGCTGATCAATCTCATTCTGCAACTTAATCTGGTTTGCAGCAAGCTTTGCAACCTCACCTTGAGTATCAAGGTTGATCTGAGTCAAGAACTCAATAGCAGTTAAAATGTGAGCCATTTGATCGACCGTACCAGAAGCGGTCGGAGGAGCTTGAGTAGACTGAGGGGGTGAGGGAGCAGGAGACTTGGTTAATACATCATTATGGTCACTGGGTACACGGACGCCATCTTGACCGTGACCCTGAAGCTCAACATCAGTGGACTTGCCTTGTTCAGCGGTCGCCTCAACAGGATGCACTTGATCATCATCACTAAAATCAGGACTGTCTATATTCACAATTTTCTCAACACGTTCAACATCACCACTTTCAATATCTTGATTACCAGATTCACCACTTGATTCTACCAACTCCACATCATCTGGTTCATCAACTAAGTTAAGAGTGTGCTTTGCTCTTTGTCGTTGCGGTTGAGTAGGAGGAACATCAATATCCTCATCACGGTCGCCTTGCATAGGTGAACCGGATGGAGTGAAGACAGGAGATGCGGTCGACGGAGGCGGTTGAGATACCTTGGTTTTCTTTGAGGTTTGGATGGGACTAAGTGAGAGGTCCCTTTTCTTGGATTTCTCCCCCTGAGATGGAACGGGGAGTGCAGAAGACTTTGTTTTGAAGGATTTGGATGGTGCGGTCGGAGAGGGCACGATAGGCTTGGAGACGGTTGATTTGGAGGGAGGTACGGTTGACTTTACTTTGAGAGGAACGGTAGATGGAATTCTGGAAGAGGGCTTGACTGGTGAGGGGTCCTTGAAGATAACTCCAGTCAGCGGTCTGGGTTTGGAAGGAGCGGTCGAGGCACTAGCAATTCCTTTGCCTTTGACCCTTCTAGACACTTGTTCCTCAGCTTCTTCATCATCCTCTTCATCATCATGAACAGATGAGGACTTTCCAGGAGCATCAAGTCCTAATGCTAATCTAGCAGCCTTGGTGAAGTTAGGAGGGATGTATTTTTCTCTTTTATGCTCAGGTTCACGATTTCTGTACTCTTGATACTGAACATCACCAAACCTGTTGCGGTAGGTGGATCTCATAGTCTTGATGTCAAAGACCTTGGATAATGAGATAGTCATACTAGCATCTTTATCCCTGTTGATTTCCCTTCGAACTTCAGGGATGAATTTGAATAGGAGGGAAAGGAACCTGGTGTTTTTCTTGTACTTGGTGATGGCCTGATCAGATAGTTGCTTCTTGTAATCATAAATGTGGTCCAACAATAGTCCATACAGGATCTTGGGCCAGTTCAATGTTCGACCGAGATAGATTGCGGTTGATAGCTTCCATTGGGTAGAGTTGAAGTTTCCATGATTGCCACTTTTGCAAAGAAGACCATGGCCAACAGATGACCAATATAGTACATCACTTCAGGAAATGTCTTGCGGTAGGGCTTGCAGACATCAGTGGATCCAATCAATCTCATTGCTAGACCATCATACTCCTCATCAGTTAGGGAGATAGGGGCCTCAGTGTCGATGTCAAGGCCAAGTGTGGCAGCAATGTCGGTGTAATCAACCTCAACTTTATGACCGTAAACTTCAGCTTCAATCCAATTGAGCGGTCTGTTTTGATCATCTCTCCCTTTGATTTCTTTTGCTGTGGAGTAGAATTCCCCGACTGCGGCAAGGTAGTGATCAGGTTGATTCATAGTGAAGTAGTGAAGTATGCCAGATTTCTTCATCCTTTTGATCAAATGCCTCCCAATGGCATCCTTTTGGAGGTCTTCATAGTCAATAACGCACCCAGGAATGAATGATTGTTCTTCCTACAAAATTGAGAAAGTTAGCAGCACTGATGCGGTCGACCAATGTGCGGTCGAAGGATTAATGATGATGCGGTCGACAGGCACACGGTAGACAGAGAGAACGGTCGACAAAAACACTTGGAAATATTTTAAACGAAGTTTCCAAAATACGCACAAACACCAAATCACTATGTGTAGCCAAGAATGAGAATCAAAAAGTGACTATATCAAGAACATGAGGAACATCATAAGAACACCAAGAACACTATTCATGGCGAAAACCCAGAAAACGATTCAGAGCATGAAAATCCATAAAAATTACATACACATGAGCATAAAAACCGATTAAGCAACATTATAGCATCAATTTCACCGTTAGGAACATATCAATCTCAGAATTCGAAAGGGCAAAGAAAATCAAAAATATGAACTAAAAGCTTTGAAAAATTCATGGTATAGAGAGATTTAACAACTAGAATATGAATCTAAACATTATGTTGAGCTCGAAATCTCGAAAATAACAAGAATAACTAGTAAAACAATGAGAATTTAACCCAGAAACAGAGAGAATCGAACATGAATACCAAGGGTTTTAAATCCGCCAAAACTGAGAAACGAAAATTGAAAAATGATGAGTTTTGGGTCAAGAAATCATACCATTGTGTCTTCAGAGGGTAGTTCTTGTGATTTCTTGGATGATTTTGTTGGTTGTGTTAATTTTGGTGCCATTTAGAGAAGAAAAGAGTAAGAAACGAGAGAGAGAGGAGCTGGGTTTTGTAGAGAGAAGTAGAGAGAGACAGAGTATAGAGAGAGAAAGTGGAGAGTGGAGAGGGGTTTCAGAAAAAGTTGTTGCAGAGAGGTGGAGTTGAAGGGAAGTGGAACGGTTTATGTAAGAGAAGTGGGAGGTTAACTCTGCAAAAACTTAGGGATTTGACAAGTAATGTCTTTTCACCATAAATGCATGGATAGTGACGGCGGACATAAATAAGGGAATAAAATTAATTGCAAATGATTTGAATTAAATGAAAACGAGGGAAAAGAGGAAATTACGGAATTACCCCTTGGGATGACTAGGAGGGTCCTAAAAATTGCTAAGTTAGAAACACTTACCTGGTCACCAAACTTTTGCGGTCAGATGCTTGACCGTGAGTATTTGCGGTCAAGAATACTCATACGGTCGGCTTCTTTAAAGCCTGAACAAATTACATCCTTGTATGCGGTTAATGGGGCAGTTGGCATATGAGCAGTCGACATTTATGCGGTCAGCATTGATGAGGTCAGTAAGCTTTGATAGATTTTGATGCTTCGACCGGAATTACTTGACCGGTGAGATGGTAATCGACCGTTGAGACCTACTTGGTTTTGGACTTAGAGAAAACATAAGACATTAGCACAATCAAAGTATATGGACAAGTAATTAAAGTTCTAGCATACCCATCTCTCCTCTAAGATACCTAAATCTCTTGGAATCCAGAGCCTTGGTGAGAATATCTGCAATTTGATTGTCAGTACTCACATACTCTAGATGGATATTACCTTTTTCCACATGATCCTTGAGAAAGTGGTATTTGATATCAATGTGTTTGGTTTTTGAATGCATGACAGGGTTGTTGGAGACAGCAATGGTAGATGTATTGTCACAAAAGATTAGACAATTTTCTTCGTTGATTCCGTAGTCAACCAATTGTTGCTTCATCCACAGCACTTGGCAGCAGCAGCTTCCAACAGCTATATATTCAGCTTCTGTGGTAGATACAGAGACTGAGGCTTGTTTCTTGCTTGCCCATGAAACGAGTCGATTTCCAAGGAAATGACAAGTTCCACTTGTGCTTTTCCTGTCGATGGTACATGCTGCATAATCTGCATCTGAGTAACCTATAAGATCAAAATTTGAATCTTTGGAGTACCAAAGTCCAAGGTTAATAGTCCCAGATAGATATCGAATAATACGTTTAACAGCAATAAGATGTGCTTCTCTAGGATCAGCTTGATAACGAGCACAAACGCAAACACTAAACATGATATCTGGCCTACTAGCAGTTAAGTATAGGAGAGAGCCAATCATACCTCGATATAAGGTTTGATCAACCTTCTTACCTTTCAAGTCTTTATCCAGCTTGTTACCAGTAGCCATAGGAGTGTCGTATGCCTTTACATTTTCAAGTCCAAATTTCTTGATAAGATCTCTTGTGTACTTTGCTTGGTTGAGGAAGATGCCTTCAGCACATTGTTTAATTTGAAGTCCAAGGAAGAATGTCAATTCTCCCATCATGCTCATCTCAAATTTGCTTTTCATTAGTTTCTCAAATCGCTTACACAACAATTCATTAGTAGAGCCAAAAATAATATCATCTACATATATTTGAACTAATAAAGTATGATCATGATATTTAGCAATGAATAAAGTTGTGTCGATCTTACCACGCTTGAAGACTTTCTCTAGGAGAAATTTAGATAGAGTATCATACCATGCACGTGGAGCTTGTTTGAGTCCATACAAAGCTTTACGAAGTTTGTAAACATGATTTGGAAATTTGGGGTCTTCAAATCCTGGTGGTTGAGCAACAAAGACTGTTTCTTGAAGTTCACCGTTGAGGAATGCACTCTTCACATCCATTTGATATAGCTTGAATCTTTTGTAAGAGGCATAAGCTAAGAATATCCTTATAGCTTCGAGTCTTGCAACGGGGGCAAATGTTTCATCATAATCAATGCCTTCTTCTTGTCTATATCCTTGTGCAACCAACCTAGCTTTGTTCCTTGTGATGCTTCCATTCTCATCCATCTTGTTTCGGAACACCCACTTTGTACCAATCACTCCTTGATCTTGTGGCCTTGGAACTAAGGTCCAAACTTTGCATCTTTCAAATTGGTTGAGCTCTTCTTGCATAGCAACAACCCAACTTGAGTCTTGGAGTGCTTCATCAACTTTCTTGGGTTCAACTTGAGATATAAATGCGGTAAGTGCATCATAGTTTGATCTTCTTGTTCGAACACCAGAATGCAAGTCACCAATGATATTCTGAATTGGGTGATCTCTAACCTCACGAACTTCTTGAGGTATATCTGGTTGAGTTGATGGTGGTTGTAAGTCTTCTAGTGGTACATCATTTGTGCCATCCCAATCATAAGTAATTTGAGGGATAGGTTCTTCCACATTGATGGGTGTTTCAACTTCAACTCCATTTGAGGTAGTAGCAGATGTGGTAGTTTCTGGTGCTTCATATGAGGTAGATGGAGGTGCAGTTGAGGTAGATGGGTTTTCTTGTGTTGATTGATTTTGTGGTCGACTTGTACCTGTCTCATTAATCTCAACAAAATCATCAGCAACATTTGGAGCCATATGTGGCTCAAGGAGAGAATGTTCATCAAACGTAACATGGACAGATTCAACTATCTTAAGAGTGGTTTTATTAAATACGCGAAAAGCTTTTGAGTGTTTAGCATACCCAATAAATATACCTTCATCGGCCTTAGGAGCAAATTTACCTCGATGTTCTTTACCGTTGTAGAGTATGAAGCATTTGCATCCAAATATCTTGAAGTATGCTATGTTGGGGATTCTTCCTCTCCAAAGTTCATAAGGAGTTTTGTTGTAGGTCTTGTTGATGAGGGATCTATTTTGAGTGAAGCATGCTGTATTGACGGCTTCAGCCCAAAAGTATTGAGGTAGCTTTGCTTCAGCAATCATTGTTTTTCCGGCCTCTATCAACGTTCTATTCTTTCTTTCCACAACACCGTTTTGTTGTGGAACTCCAGCAGCAAAGAAGTTGTGGTCAATACCATGATCATCACAGTATTGAGAAACACCGTTGTTCTTGAATTCTGTACCGTTGTCGGATCGAACACTAACGATGTTATCTTCTTTTTGTGTTTGGAGCTGTCTAAAGAGTGCGGTCAAAATGTCATAACAATCATCTTTGGAGCTCATCATCTCGACCCACGTATATCTTGAGTAGTCATCTACCACAACTAAGGAATATCTATTTCCTCCAATACTTGCGGTAGAAACAGGTCCAAACAGGTCCATATGTAGTAGTTGCAAACATCTAGAAGTTGAAGGTGTCGTCTTGCTGGAGAAAGACACTTTTGGTTGTTTGCCTAGTTGACATGCTGTGCACTTCTCATCGTGGTGATCAGCTACTTTGGGTAGATCACGAACTAGATTTTCTCTACCAATCTTGGAGAGATACTTGAAGTTTAAGTGACTTAGTCTTTTATGCCACAGCCAACTATTCTCACTAACATTCTTTGCTACAAAACAGAGATTAGAAGAAATGCAAGATGAATTAAAATCAACAACATAAACATTTTTCTTACGAATCCCTTTGAGCAAAGTGACGCCGGATATGCCATCTTTGATGAGACAGAAATTTGAAGTGAAGTGGCATTGCAATCCTTTGTCGCAGAACTGAGATATTGAGAGTAGATTGTGTTGTAGTCCAATAACTAGAGAGACTTCTTGGATGGTGATTTTTCCTTTACGAATGACTCCATATCCTACAGTCTTTCCTTTGTTATTATCTCCGAAGGTTACTGATGGCCCTTTTTCTTCACGGACATCTTCCAATAAATTGATATCTCCGGTCATGTGCCTTGAGCAGCCACTATCGAGATACCATAAACTTGATTTATCCTTGAAGTGTCCAGCCATTAAGCAGAGGACCTATAAAATAAACATTTAAGAACAAGGTCCCCTTTTTATTCTTTTGGGTCCAAAGGGTTAGCAACTTTTGACAACCCATACTTGCCTCACAGAAGGAGGGTTACTCTTTCTGGGATTGGGTGTGAATCTCAAAAGACATTCAGCAGCCTTGTGACCATAACCATCACACACAGAACAATGGTGGAAGCCACCCAACTGAGGGTTAACAAACTTCGTTGAAGTCTTGAGCACAACATTGTTTACTGGTATGGATGAGGTCTCCTTAACAAAGTTCATCCTCTTGAACTTTGCTGCCTTGCCGCCACTTGCGGTCGCCGGCTTCCAGGATGCGGTCGCCAGCTTCCTAGGTGCGGTCGACTGACCTCGCGGTAAGTACATGCGGTCGGGAGACTTAGCAACCTTGCTGGTGCTTGCCGCAGCAGCAGGTTCATCCATGGCAATACCTTTCAACTTTGCCTTGCCAGTTTGTTTCTTAGGGTAGACATAATTAAACACTAGTTTCTTCTTTGGTTCTTGTCCTACACCCTTTGAAACATGATGTTTAGCCTTCGACTCTTCCAAAATTTGCTGGGTAAATTTCTCATCTCTTTCACAACAAGATGCACATTTAAAGTTGTCACTAGTTTGGAATCCCAAGCCTTCCTTATCACCACTAGACTTTTGGGATTCTAAGATTTGTTCCATAGTGACACGAGAATTGGTCCACTCATTTGTGATCCTTTTCAGGTCTTTTATCTCAGCAACCAATTCTTCGTTTTTAACCTTAAATATAGCATTTTGTTCTTCTAAGAAACGGTTTCGATCAGTAAGAGGAGTCATACTCTTGATCTGCTCCTTAAGGAGGGTAAGTTCAGATCTTAATAGAGATTTCTCCGTCTTAAGCTGGGAAATTTCTTCAGTTGAAAGTGCTAAAGCTTCCTTCATGCCAGAGAATTTACTAATTACCTGTTCAGCTTTTGCAAACATCTTTTCTTGTTCATCGGGGGAAATGTCAAATTTGACTTGTGGTGTGGTGGACAGAACTTCCTTTACTTTGGGGTTTAGTAGAGCCTTCTTTGCTGCACTCACATCACATCTTGAAAATAGAAGATCACCATTCTTTTGAACCGGGGTTAGGAATCCTTTTTCTGCAAGTTCATCGGCCGTATAACTTATCCGTTTAGGTTTTGCATTTGGTGAGTGACGACTTTTATTATCATCCTCATCATCGGACTGAACGACCAAACAGATGTGACCTTCTTCAGAATCCTCATCGCTTTCATCAGAATCTGACTCTATCCAGGTAGCTAACTCTTTTGTGGTAGAGTCCTCTTCAGCAACCATCCCCTTTTGCTTTGAGTATCTTGGATTGAAGTTGCTTTTCTTCTTCATATACTCATACTTGGGAATTGGGCATTCTGATGCGAAATGACCGGGTTTCCTGCAATTAAAACAAACGAGATCCTCTTTCTTCTTGGAGAAGTTGAAGTTCTCTTTCTTCTTTGAAGGGCTGCTCCTAGAAAACCTTGTTGGAGCTTTGCTTGTTGATCCGGGTCTTGCTGTCTTTCTGAACTTTTGAATCTTTTCACGAACATAGCAAAATCATCATCATCCATATCAAGTAAATCTGATGTGGAGATTTTTGGATCTTCTTCCTCGATCACTTCTTCCTTTTGAGCAACCAACGATAAGCTCTTTGTTTTCTTCCATTTCAGCAATGTTGTTAAGCTTGATATCAAAGACCTTGAGGTTGGCATAGAGGCTTCTGAGAGACATGTCATCTAGTAGCTTGGTATCTTCAAGAGTTTTTCCTTTGTGTAGATATTGCGAACCAAGAGCGGCAAGAAAATTAACATTGATTTCTTTCTTGGTAAGCTTCTTTCCGAGTGCTGTATAAGTACTCACGATCTCACAATAACGATCATAAGTGGCTCTTAGTGATTCACCGGGGATCTTAGCAAAGTTGTTGAATCTTCTTTGAATTGCAAACTTTTTGCTTTCCTTGCAAGCTTGATCTCCTTCGATGTAATCTTCAATTGCATCCCAAAGTTCTTTTGCAGTAGAACATTCCATGATCTGTCGACGCTGTGACGTACTCAAGGTACTTAGAAGTATGCTTTTTGCTTTCACATCCATTCCAACCAGTCTTTTCTCTTCATCGGTCCATTCAGCTTTTGGTTTCTTGATAGTCGGATTTGCACCATTGGTTTCTGGATCCGGATTAGCTTTCATTGGGAAGTATGGTCCAATGGTAAGACAATCACCAAGTTTCTCATCCATGGAGTAGAACTGAGTTAGAATGCTGTGCTTCCATACGTCAAAATTATCTTCGTCGAACGCTGGAACGTGAGTGAAGTTAACCGTTGCCATAGTTTTCTGACTTGCCATTTTGAATCGGCACCCAAGCTGTTAAGCTTGAAAAACAGAAGTTTTATAAAGGTGTTTGCTCTGATACCACTTGTTGGTCCCAAAGACACAACAAGGGTATGAAAGGAGGCTAGAGGGGGGGTGAATATCCTACTTAAAATTTCAACCCTTTTTCAAAATTCAACCAAGTGCTTACAATCTTGAGTTTGCGGTCGAGTAATAAACCGTGCGGTCAAGATGTAATATGCACAGCGTAAGTTTTCGATGGAAATAAGGTAGAGTTGGTTTTGACTAAAATCTCTGAGTAGGAATACCAGAACTCACGGTCAACCAAGTTGCGGTCAAATGAGTCCGGTCAAGGGTAAGTGCGGTCAAGAGATTTGCGGTCAAGAGATGGTTGAGAGTTTGAAAGTTGTTGTCTTAGAAGTTTTGGCAAAAGATAAGTTAATCAGATTTTAGCTAAGGCAATGTGGAGAACAGACAAACACAATTCACAGCAAGTTATTAAATCTGAAAGATCAAAACACTAAACGACAAACAAAGTTAATATGAACAATAAAGAACAAGATGAACAATACTTGAAAGTAAATTTGCAGAAAGTAAAATGACACAAGTATTTGGAAAGGTTCGATCTGTTAAAAGATCTACGTCCTTTACCAAGATGGTCAGTCTTGGATTTTGAATGGAGGTATATATTGATTCTTGAGTGTACAGATTACAGAGATGAAGTATTGAATCAACACCTACTTTCTATGAAGAACAAATCCGAGACTTAGACCAGTGTATCCCTTTTGAATCAATCTAAGTGATTGATCAATTGGGGTGAGTGTGTGTGTAAGAATCTGAAGCTCTTTGAAATCTAAGTGATTGTAGAGCCTAAAGAATCTTATGTGTTACAAGGCTTGAGATGACTTGAATGTTGCTGGAGATCTTTGAAGGTTTGAAGGTGAGATCTTGAAGATTCAAAGGATTCTGGAAATCTTGAGTATGATCTTCAATCACCAAGTATTTCAACAGCAATTTCTCTCTTAGAATCTCAGCTCTGTTCAATGAAGAACTTAAGGACTATTTATAGCCTTGAATGAGAAAATAGTTGTTGGATTTACTTGGGCTCCAAGTTGAAGGACAATGAGCTGTTGAATTCTGATTGGAGCTCAATCTGAGTTGTCCTTTTGTTGCAGAGTAGAGGTGGTCCCACTAGTGAATTCAAACTTGAATTACTTGGGGTCCAAGTTCTGCAACGTTCTAAACTAACCATAGTTTGATACAAGTGACCATGGTTAAGTTTGAACATACCTGGGTTCTTGAACTTCTGCTCATCTGCGGTCAAGACTTGCGGTCGAAACTCTTGCGGTCAATATGCCTAAGGGCATCTGCGGTCGAGGGGTCAAATGTGACCTGTCAAGATATGCCACAAAGCTTCACGGTCACTGACTTCCGGTCAAGTGATTCACGGTCAAGTGGTCTTCCACGGTCAGGTGGTCTACCACGGTCAAGTGAATTCACGGTCGAGGTCTTGACCACTAGTATTCCAGACTTAGAAAATTTTCAGTCTATCAATCTAAAGCCTATACTATCAAAGTGGACTATTCTAAAAATGAAGTATAACACTTCTTAACAATATATCCTAAAGTCCACAAAAGGATAAAAAAAATAGGTTATGGGATCAATCAAATCTAGGTAATAGGAGTGGTTTATAATAAGCATACCCAACACATAGCACTTTCAAGTTCACTACCATACTCATGTATTGGTTTCAAGTCATGTACAAGATTTTATCATCTTACATTCAAGTTCTCAATCCAATTCTTTGGATGTCAAGACATGTACAAGAATTAATTATCTTATACTCAAGTTATTATTCCAATCTTTGGATATTCAAGTCATGTACAAGATTTAATTGTCTTATACTTCAAATTCAAGCTAAGTAGATGAGTTATACATCTCATACTTACAAGTTCATAATCCTATGCTTTGGATTTCAAGCTCAAGACATTGTTCTAGTGCCCCTAAGGTACACAAACATTGGTTTCAAGACACATATAACACATTAGTGCTTGTTCTTAGCACTTTCAAGACAATTAAAAGAGTTCTTACTCTTAGGCTCAAATTCTCTATTCAAATCAGTGAATAATCATGTTAAAGACTCACTTCTGATGCCCCTAAGGTATCACAACACTTGCTAGGACATCTTATACTAAGGCTATATGCCTTAGGAGGCGTAAGCTTTCATTTCAATTTAGATTTAAAACACTTTTGTTGAAACAGGAGACCAGGCGGGCGCTCACTCATACCCGGGCGGGCGCCTGTTCTAGCACTTTTGAAACCAAAACTCCTGATGAAATGGGCGGGCGCTCGAAGGATAACCAGGCGGGCGCCTGGTGCGATTTTCAGCAACACTCAATTTCTTTCCAGGCTTAAGAATTCTCTGTCCCAAACGTAGGAGTATACTTTCACTAACCCTTAGGCAATACCCAGGACACTATTTCAAGCTCAAATCATTTCTTTTACCGTCCCACAAATAATAGGATAATTTTCTTTTATTCCAATTAAATATTTCACCGTCTCAAAAGTATAAGTATAATTTTCTAATATACTAATATAATCATTTAGGGATACTTCCATTCATTTCCCCGTACCACAAATAATGGTACAATTTTTCTAATAATATTTAAATCAAATTAATATTTTACCGTCTCACGAATAGGAGTATAATTTTCTTAACTTTTCCAAGTTATTCCATTCTCAGTTCAAGCTTTTCATTCTTGTTTTTCATACGAATACTCCTTTGTCCCAAATTTACAAGTATCACAAAAATTACCCCAAACACGAAATTAACAAGCACAAGTACGAAGAATAACATATAGGCATGTTATTACAAGCAAGGGGGAGCTAGTGACTTACCTAGTACGAAATCAAATTCACTCAAACTAATTTCTGTTCGGCAGGAAACGCTCTATTCAGCGCCACGAATATTTATCCGGGATCAGAATCACGATTAGAAGGATAATTAATCGCGAGGAGTCGATAATAGGGTAAAACTGAACTCCCTATTATGAAACAGAGAGAATGTACGAGAAATATTTGGGGAAAAACAATGCTCAGAGAAAGGCAACCAAGCTTTATCCTATGACTTTCAAAGAATTGCAATTAAGCCCTTCAAGTTCCACTATGAGCATTTTAGCCCTTAAAGTTTCAATTTGAGCATTTTAGCCCCTAAACTTTATTTTTCACAAATGATCCTAATGTTTCAACTTAAACAATTAGGACTTAAACTTTCTCAATTAGTTAAATAATTAACTCAATTAAAATAGCATATAAATATGCAAGACAAGAATTTAACAGGAATTAGGACGGGCGTTACAGATGAATCTCAAAAAGACTTAGGAACACAATCCCTTACTGTAGACACCCCGCCTTGGACCTCTCATGTCCCGATTGCATACACATTCTCTATCTTCCTCTCTTCTGTTATGTTTTGTTACTTTCCGTTAACTTTTGTTACTTTCCGTTAAGTTCTTGACTTACTCCGTTAGTCTTGGATTTGATTAAGTGAGAAAGTCAACCTTGAGTCTTTGTTTCATTTATTTTCGTTGACTTTCGTGATGTTCGTTATGTCTTTGGACTAATTCCGTTAGTTTTGGGGCTTAACTGCATAACGGGGTTAACTTTTGGGCTGAAATATGAATTTCCTGAAGCTGGGATGCGCACGCCTTTGCCCTCCTTTGTGGGAGGCATGCTCCTCCCATAGGGGGGTGGGAAGCGCGCGCTTCCCGCTTCCAGAATCTCAGATTTTGCCAAATTTCCCTCATTTTCTGATTTGTAACCCCCAAGACCCTTATGCCTTGGCTTGATCCGGGGAATGGCCATCTTTGTGACCACAAACACTTCTCCAATACCTATATAAACCTCTTCATTCCATCATGAAAGGGTAGGATGATTTCTTAACACAAAAATACTTCAAAACACACAAAAGTCTATTTTTCAAGAAGTGGTCAACACAAAGATTTGGTTCTTCTCCATTCAAGCATAAGGTACAAGGTTTATTCTCTTCTTCTAAATTCTAAGTCTTATTTCCTTTCTTCATATTCTCATCTCTTCTAAGTGAGTATGCAATCTCCATAAAAAGGGATACAACCAAAGGGCCACTTCACTATTGAAGATTGGCCAAGGTTACATCCCAACATTCCAATCTCTATTTCAATCATTGATCATTTCTTAATGTAATAATTTAGCAATAATTCAACATGTAATTCTTAGCATAAATCAATAAATAAAACAATTCTCTTTTTATTTCCCTTTTCTTTCCCTTGTAATCGTTAGCACATTTTCATATTAATAAATAGAAGGACTTTTTAGCATTAGAACACCAATTGTAGCAAGACCCGCGTAAGCGGGGCGGAGTGGGTGTTTAAGTACTTCCCACTCCGTCACCTAACCCCCGAACCCTTCTCTTCCCGAATCTTTGGTTTCGTAACATTAAAAAATAGGCTATTTCTAGGTTTTTCTTATGTTCCTTTAAAAACATAGGTGGCGACTCTACAAAATAAAATCAATTAGACATCCTAGGATCCTTCCACCGCTCTAGCCAAGCCGTGGGCTCTCCCGGGGTATCTACACTTACCTTGGCTTGCTTAGTTCTCTTGCAAAACCACGCGCACGTATCTACAATCATGCGAAATAACTTCACAATCATGCGAAATAACTTCCTTAGACAAAAGTAACACTATTTACGTCCGTCCCCATTATACTTTACTTCTTTTATTATTAACCCTTGTGTTATTCTCTTTAACTCCTTTTAAGGTTAATACCCATTCTAGGGTTTATACTGCCCATTAAATTTATACCCAAAATACCCTCTTTGGTTTACCAAAATACCCCTAGGGTTCACCCAAAATATCCTTAGGGTTTATTATTATCAATTCCATCTTAACTTTCACAATCCAATTTACACACACTGTTTTCACCTTATCCAGCACACACTAAATTCACACTATCAACTCACACAACCACATGCACTGTTTACACACACGCACACACACACACCAGTACACACACTCACGCAACACACACACACTGGTATACACACGCACCAGCACACGCACACACACAGTAAATCACACACACACACACACAGTAAAACACGTACACACACACACCTTCACAACCTTTCTTCTTCCTTCTTAATTCCATCCAACCAAACCCTAGTTCATCGATATGACTATTAGGGTTCTTAAACCATAAGCTTAATGATTCAAAATAAGACGATTAGGCGATTTGGGAGAACCTTGATGGACGATTCGGACTCCCCTTCTTCTTCTCCCTCTCTGCGCCTTCTTTCTCTATTCTGCGGCTCTCTCTCTTAGCGCCGCTCTCTCTCTTATTCTCCCGTTCCCTTATTTTCTTTTGTGATATAATAATAAGGCTAGGGTAATTGAGAGTTTAAATATAAAAAGGGTTTCCAAATCCCTCTCTAAAAAGGAGTCCTTCTCCTCTTAAAATAAGAACTTGGGCTTTACTACTTTGACCCAATAACTAAACCCGATCTTTTTATTAATGGCTCAGCCCAAATAATGATTAAAGGGTTAAAAGAAAATGAATAATTAATTAGGGGAAAATTTCGGTTATTACATTAAATACATGTGAACCAGATCCGTAGATCCGTCTCTCACTACTTGAATTTTGGTAACTTCGTTCTACTTTTAATTAATTGCTCTCTTAGTTAAGTTTAATTGCTTTCGTAGGAATAATAAAAATCAAAAACCAGTCTTTTTAATTTCTTGTCTTTAACTGCTGAAAACTGTACTGTTGATACACAAGTCTCTGTGGATCGACCCTCGCATTGCGCGTTACTACTACAGTAACTAGTGCGCTTGCTAGGTTTTTATTACAAGTGGAGTTTTTCTCTATCAGTGGACTTTGTAGTAGCTAGATTTCGTTGACATTTTTAGAGTCGAGATAATTGTGAAGAATTCAAAAAAAAATTATGTAATGAATTTAAGTGATAATTACAATATTTAAAAAAATACAATAACATTAAATTGATAATTGTATAGAACTTAAAAAAATATTGCAAAAAGAAGAAAGCCATATTTATTGCTATTAAGTGAGAAGAATGAGTTAATAAAGAAAATAAGTCTTTCAACTGAAAGCTAAGAAAAATGGGAGAAAGAAAATGAAAAATGTCAATATTAAGCCAAGAAGAATGGAGGAAAAAAGAAGATGACAAATGTCAAGAACAAGACTCAAAACCTGCCACAAGCAAGCAGTTATTGGTTCCAGATGCTTTATCAAAGATGCTTTAATACAAATTGAGTTGACAAAAAACTTGCATGAGAACTTCTGTCAAAAAAAAAATCAAAAAATCAAAAAAATTGTATGAGAACATCAAAAACCGTCTCATAGTAGAGACAGGTCATGAATCTGGGTTATTGGTGTGTTTTCAACCAACGACCTGGAGACATGACCCGCGGGCATTTTTATTTTTTTTTAAGTTTTTTTTGAGTGTTTTTTTCGTTTGCAAAAAGTAATAGTTACTATAACTAAATGTAACAAACATGTTACTTATATGTAAGTTTGTATACATAAAAATAATATATACTCCCTTCGTCTCTAGTTAGTGTGAACCAAATTTTTGGGCACACAAATTAAGAAAAAGTAATAGAGATAAATAATGGAAGGAGGTGTTTGTGAGTATGAAAAAATAAATAGGAGAGAGAATGAGTGGGAGGAATAGTAAGTTGATTGATGTTTGTGAGTGTAAAAGTAAAGTAAGAGAAAGAATGAGTGGGAAGAATAGTAAAGATTCTTTGTTATTTTGGGGTAGTCCACACTAACCTGAGACGGACCAAAAAGGAAAGAAGTCCACACTAACCTGAGACGGAGGGAGTATATACAGAAATATAACAATGTTTTTTTTATTATTATTATTATTTATGTTTTTTCCTTTGCCAAAAGTAATACTCCCTCCGTCCCAAAATGATCTTCTCATTTGACATTTTTCATTGTCTCAAAAAATTCACCACATTTCTACAACCTAGGCTTAGAAATGCCCAAACAAAATATGACTAGTGAATCAAGTGTTCATATCCTTAAAAAAATAACACATATGTATAGAAAAGTAATAATTCAACCCTTTACACAAACTAAAAACACTTGTATTAATAACATCTATATATATAATATAGGAGAGTTTTTATCTCATTCCACAACGCGCCACATGGAATTATGACGTGGAATTCCATGTGGCATTCACTAATAGACTTATGCTACACATTGATTCATAATAAGGGCAAATTGCATTTTAGGCCCCAAAGTTTGAGGGGTGTTCCTATGATGGGCTCTAAAGTATTTCAGTTAGCATTTTGGGCCCCAAAGTTGTTATTTTTTGTCCAGTTAGGGTTTTTAACCAATTTTGTTACAAAAACCAGTTAAATAGGCACGTGCCACGCACATGCCACTTAACGGAGGATAATTTGAATTGATATTTAAAATTTAAGGGGCTAAGTGATATAAATTAAAAGTGGGGGAAAACAAATAAAATCAACCCCCAAATAAAACCCCACCTCCCATGTCGCGCCCCAACCCGTGGTCCTACTTGGCCCCACGTTCAGGACACGCACGGAAGACGTCAAAAAACGCTTTTAGAAATTTTTTGAAATATACTTTCATAAAGTTTAACAAAATCCACACTCGAAGTTCAAAGACTTCCATTTAAGTTTCAAACAACTTTCACAAACGAAAGTACTTAGCCCGAAGGCTTACAAACTCTTATACAAATGTACAATTACCACACTTTAACAAAATAGGTGATACACGGATAAAGTCTCGGTTACACTACCCCAAAAGTTATACATTTATATAATGTAGCCTTTACAAACACTTGTCCCAAAACTCTTATCAAAACCACCACGACGTCCTCCCTTGTGTAAGTGACCTATCCCCTGGGCTCTCCTTTATCTAAGGAAAACAACATTGAAAGGAACGGGGTGAGAATAAATCTTAGTAAGCTACTAAAATGCAACTACGTTACATGCTGAAATGATACTCATAATTGAACAATGTCAATAAACATTCATTTAGCACATAACATGAGAGGCAAAGCCACTCCATCATACCACACATAAGACAGAAATAAACACTCATACGTGGATACTAAGCCAAGGTTCTCGAATCAAACATATAACCATCTGAGAGGTATCAACTGAGCAGCACCAAAGGGCTGAAACCGGTTCCGGAACCAAACAATAATAACAACAACAACAACAACGGGGGGAAAATGACACAAGGTCATAACCCAAACGGTGACTAAACTCACACAAAGGAGAGCTAGCCCAAACCCAATCAGTGGCCCAAGGAAGGGGGTTAAAAATGGGAAACCAATGGTAGAAGCCTTACAATGAACTTGGCTCGTGTGCCATTATAATCCCTACCACTGCCCGACTCCACAACAAGTACCAGCTGGACTTTAACACGAGCATAGTAATAAATACTTGCTTAAACAATAACCGGGGGCAATGATTCCAAAGTAGGGAACCAAGCCAAACACATCACAAAGATGAACCAATCCAAAACACATCAAAAGATGTTCAACAATATTCAATTAACCTTCAGTCAAATTCCACAACACTTTTGTTCACAAAGGAACTAATTTCAAACACGAGAGTGTTCCACAATGACCATTTAAGTCAACTAGAGTAGTACCCAAAACCTAGACCAAGAATACATCCTAGTCTTAATCAACCAAAAGGAGGATTTCTGAAAATAGGGGCGAGCGGGCGCTCACTATATACCGAGCGGACGCTCGACAGACCAGGCGGGCGCTCAGAAAGTACCAAGCGGGCGCTCCGGGTCAACATAGATTTTTTGTCATGAAAACACTATGTAAGCGGGCGCTCACTAGCTCACAAGCGGGCGCTCGGCTCAATTTACAGCAAAGGCCCAATTCTTTCTCAGGTTAAGAATTCTCCGTCCCAAGCGTAAGAGTATAACTTTTTACTAACAACTAACTCTCCAGGAGTATTCTAACATATTCAAAACCTTCATTCAAGCTCATTTCATCACAAACCCAGCACATGTGAATACTCCATTTGTCCCAAAATTACAAGTATCACAAAAATCATCCAAATCACAAAAATAACAATCACAAGTATCAAGTATAACATATATGACCATTTTAACATTTAAAGGGGAATTAGTAACTTACCTATTTTCAGAAAAGTATCGAGAAAATAATATTTGATCGGGTAGAAATGACCAATTCAACGCCCTGATCATTTTTATATATTAGTTTTTAAAACGGAGAAGTAATTAAAAAGATAGAAATTAAAATAGGATGAAACTTACCTTTCTTTCCATGGACACAGAGAGAGTAGAAAATTTGGGAAAGTATAATATGAGAGTGTATGAACAACGCAGAGAGGGAGAAGTGATAAGTTATAAAAAAAATTTGCCCCATTTTTCTACTTTGGTCACTCTAGTTTCATTTTCAACACTTAAACCCCTGAATTTATATTTCCACAAAGGACCCTAAGGTTTCAACTTAATCATTTAACTCCTTTAACCATTATTACTATTAACTAAGTAAATAACACAATTAATCAAACAATATGTGCAAGTCATAAAATATGATGCAACACATAAAATGCACACATAAGTTCAAATTAAAATCCCCAAAAATATAAAATAAATAGAGACGGGTTTTGGGGTCGTTACATCCCACCCCCTGTGACGTTAATCCTTCTCTCCCCGGTCTCTCTCCCTTCCTCACCTCCGACCTCTTCTCCGGTATCATTCTCACGCTTCTGGCGATGTCCCCAAGCAACAAAATATGGTCAGCCCTATCACACTCTAAGCCCCTCCTCTTTTCTTCCCCTCTTTTCCCTCTCTCAAATCCCCATCTCAGTGAAGATTCTTAACCTTGATAAATGGGTGATTTTCCATTAATTTGGTAATGTTCTTATCAATTGAATTGATTTGGAGAAGTATGAGGAGAAATTATTGTTAGCCTAGCAGTTGAGGTGTTTTTATTAAGGAAATAGATGTGGGTTTGTAAAATTTGATTTTTCCGGCTAATCTTGAATTTCCGGCAAGAAGGAGGATGACTTGTTAGGTAATGCCGAGATGAGTTTATGCCTGAATTCTATGTTGAAGATTCTATGTTGATTTTTTCGGCTAATCTCAGTGAAGATTTTATGTTGATTTTTCCGGCTAATCTTGACTTTTTCTGGGTGTGTGTTCTTTTTTGAAACCCAGATTCACCCCATTTGGAATGAGTATATGCATGAATTCTATGTTGATTTTGTGTTTGAATTTGATTCGGTGTTGTAGAAGAAGGGCTCAATTTTGGGAGTTAATCACCAGCCAAGGAGTTGAGAATGATGGTGGGTTGGAGCGGGGAATCGACGGATTTCATTCATTGGTGTAGTTGGGATGAAAACAATTGCCTCTTATAGAAGAATATGGATTTGGTTGGAGTTGAAGATAAATTGTGGAAGTGATATGGATGGAAGAGACGGGATGCAGAGTGGAGGGAGGGTTGTTTGGGTGATGAACATGAACAATTTTTTTTAGTTATGGGTATTAGTTTCTTTTCTTTTTTTTAATTCATTATGTTGTTAGGATATTGTATTTACAATAATATAAAATTTTGAACAAATTTTAAAATGAATATAATAAAGAGATTTTATATATAATGCCTTTATTTTTAAAAGTTTAATACAGTATATTGCAAATATGCATACAAATATTATGTTTTTTTACTATTAATTAATTTTCTTTATATAAATGTTATTATTTTTAAAAGGTTAATTATTTGGAAAATAAATTTTAATATTTAAGCCCATTAAATTTAAGAATATGCAGTAAACCCCCTATAAGTTAAATCAATTTCAAACTATCCTCCGTTAGGTGGCATGTGCGTGGCACGTGCCTATTTAACGGGTTTTTGTAACAAAATTGGTTAAAAACCCTAACTCGACAAAAAATGACAACTTTGGGGCCCAAAATGCTAACTGAAATACTTTAGAGCCCATCATAGGAACACCCCCAAACTTTGAGGCCTAAAATGCAATTCGCCCTCATAATAATTCAAAAGTTAATATTCCTAAAATTTAGTATCAAATTTTATAATTTCCTAAAATGTAGCATATAAAATTTTCTAAAAATACTTGAGTCTTTTAATCATAATTAATTAATTTTCTTAATAATATATTTGAAAAAGTAAAAAATGTTAAATATTATACTCCCTCCGTCCCAGAGTAAGAGTCATACTTTCCATTATGGTACGTCCCAGAGTAAGAGTCTTATTCCTAAAATGGCAAAGAATCTTTACTATTCACCCCACTCATTCTCTTTCCTATTTTATTTTTATACTCACAACACCAATCAATTCACTATTCTCTCCCACTCATTCTCTCTCATACTTTACTTTTACACTCACAACATTTACATCACTTCCAATATTTATTAATAAGCGTGCAAATGATGGGTATGACTCTTACTCCGGGACGGAGGGAGTATAACAATTAGTAATTACTTTTCTTCTATCAATTAACAAGAAATAAAATACATTTTTTAATGGTTTATCTATAACAAAATTTTATAAGTTTAGTAGGATAACTAAAACAACGAGTTTATTGCAAAACTGACATGCGTACTTTCATTTATTTTCAATTTGACTCGCAAACTTTGGAAACATCAAATGTGGGTTGCGTACTTTCATTTTCAAAATTTTGAGACAGCTTTTTTAACGCCCGGTTAAAAACATAACGAGACATTCCAAAAAACTATCCATTCGTCAATTTTTTGTAATACACGTTATTTTTTTAACTGGCGTTAAGTTTCTATTTTTTTGAATCAAACTACCCGGCCATCACCACCACTAGCCATTAATGCCACCACTAGATCTGAGTTAACTAAGCGTATTCAAAACAAAAAATTGAAAATCCCCAAAACCCAGATCCGATTTCGAAACACAAGAAACAAAATCCAACTTCAAACCACAATCTGGGCTACCAATCTCAATAATTGCTAGCCTTCCCCAGAAAAAATCAAAATCAAAATCAAAACCTCCAAAACCCAGATCCGATTTCGAAACACAAGGAACCAAAATCCAACTTCAAACCACAATCTGGCCAAAATCCATTGTTGTTTTCCTGCAAATTCAAAACCAAAAGAAAAACAAAAAATCAAAATAAAAAACCTCCAAAACCCAGATCTGATTTCGAAACACAAGGAACCAAAATCCAACTTCAAACCACAATCTGGACAAGCTAATCGGCGGCAAACAGGTCATAAACGAAATCATCGGCGCTCATGTGGACGAAACCGCCAACGTGGAAGAACACGATGACAGGGAGAGGACGATTGTTGGTGGTGGATTGAGCGGGGATGAAGATGCGATACCAGAGGTTTCTGGAAGGATCGACGGTAACGTCGGCGGTTTTGACGCCTTTCACCGGTTTGGAGTTAGGAGGTGCTCTTCATGCGAAGAAACCGAGGAGGCGGCGGTTGATGGTACCGTCGCTGCGATAAGCGGCCTTGGTGACGGCGGTGAGGAGAGAAAGGAGGAGGCGAGTTTTCCAAGGTAGGGAGAGTGGTGCTGTGGGTTTGAGAGTGACGCCCGCCATTGTTGCCTGCAAATGGTTGTGGATTTTGATTTTAGGTTTTTCTTTTGGTTTTAAATAGTGGTGGTGATGGCGGGGTAGTTTCAAGTTTGATTCAAAAAAATAGTAACTTAACAAACTTAACGCCAATTAAAAAAATAACGTATATTACAAAAAATTGACGAATGGATAGTTTTTTGGAATGTCCCGTTATGTTTTTAACCGGGCGTTAAAAAAGCTGTCTCAAAATTTTGAAAATTTAAGTACGCAACCCACATTTGATGTTTCCAAAGTTTGCGTGTCAAATTGAAATTAAATGAAAGTACGCATGCCAGTTTTACAATAAACTCCTAAAACAACTTAGATTTATTGCTCAAAGTTCATTTGTACCAACGTATTTATAATTAGTATTACAGTTGAAAGATGAGATATATATATATATATATATATATATATATATATATATATATATATATATATATATATTTGTAAAACAGGTGTTACATTTATTTATAAACACTTATAAGTAACACAGTTGTTACATTTAGTTATACTAAGTAGTACTTTGGCAAACGAAAAAAGCTACCAAAAAAAAAATCAATTTTTTTCTAGATTTTTTTGGGGCCATGGGTCGCTGCCACGTGGTAGATTTTGAGTGGAGCATGAGTTGAGATCATATGCTTTCACGGAGAATGTTGTACACGGGTCATGGGTCGACCCGTCTCTACTATGAAACGGATCTAGGTGTTCTCACAAGAAACCATCTCAATTGAGTATTAAATCCATATATAACAGTTTTTGTATAAATAAATAATATTATTAAAGAAATTTGGAGCCTTGATTTGAGCTAATTTTTGGGGGTTGAAGCGGTTGCTTATTGGGTTTCTTCTAGGGGTGTAAATGATTCGGTTTGGTTCGGTTTGAGGGAATTTACGGACCAAACCATTAGTCATCGGTTTGGGATAATCTCAAACCGAACCGAACCGAACCATGAAAAAATTCAAACCGAACTAAAGCAAACCGCTATGGTTCGGTTCGGTTTGGTTTGGTTCAAACCGTGATCACGGAGGATGAGCGAAAGATTCGTGTCTTTAAGGGGAAAGTCAGAGGAAGAGAGAGGCCGAAGGAAAGAAAAACACTTTACAATATCGATTTGGGAGAGAACTTGGTTTTTCATATGTCACAATTAATAACAAATAATGAAATTAATACTTGAATAAGATACAAAATATGGGTTAGAATTAGTCTATGTAATGTTTTTTTTTTATTGGTACAACAATAAATACTAATAAATATTCGAAAAAAAAATAAATATGATACAAAATGTGGGGGAGGTTAGGATAATTAGTTTATGTTATGTGGTTTGGTTTGGCGGTTCGGTTTGGTGGTTTCAAACTGCGGTTTGGGAGGTCAAACCACAAACCAAATCGAACCAAGTGGTTTGTCAATATTTGAGACCGAACCGAACCATTCGTGCTTGAAAACCAAACCAAACCGCATGGTTTGGTTCTGTTCGGTCTCAAACCGCGGTTTGAACCAAACTACTTACACCCCTAGTTTCTTCTTAAAGGCAGCTCTGACCGGATCTGAATTCATTTATTATTTTTTTATCTTACAATCTTTTTCTTAATTATATTTTATACTCATAACACATGCTCCATTTTCAATGACACATGCTCCATTTTCAATGAAGTGTCTGCTTTCTTTTATTTCAGCGCATTCAATTTATTAGGAGCACAAAAAAAGTTCACAAAATGATGGATACAAAATGAGGTGGCGATATTTTATTGGTTACATCGATAGTGGACCCGGCACACTCTAATTAAAAACACCAATAAAATCTTGACACATCATTTTGCAGACCAAATTTTGTGACACTTTTTTTTGTAGCTTATATTTACCCTTTTTTTTTTTTGCTCTTGTTTGCGAAAGAGAGAGTAACGTTGATGCGTTGATGGTTTCCATTAGAGTTGACCAAACACGGTTCCGGATCCGAACCGCCGGTTCTGGTTCCTGAAAAGCTTGAACCGTAACCGAACCATTTCTATACCGGTTACGGTTAGGAACCGCCGGTTGACGGTTTGGAACCGTCGGTCCACATTTTTTTTAAAGTTTTTTTTAATAGAAAAAACAATTTTAATAATATTTTATTACCATTTTTTTTTTGCAAAAAGGTATAGAAAAAATAATGAGGTGGTCTCCCATGAGAACAAGGGATCCGTCTCATGCATGAGACGGGTCGCCCCATGACCCATGGGCCGAACCCGCCACGTGACAACCCACCATTGGCCGAAAAAAAAAAAAAAAAAAAAAAAAAAAAAATTATTTTTTTTTTGGGTTTTTTTTTGAGTTTTTATATTTTTTTTTCGGCTTTTCAGTGGTTTAGCACAAAATAATAGTTACCATCTCTTAAAGTAACATTGTTCATAAGTAAACGTAATACTTGTTTTAAAAAAACAAAAGCTCGTTTTTACCCATTTGAAAAGTAATAACTTATGTATATGAATGTAATAGTAAGTTTATACAAGTAAATGTAACACTTTGATTGACGAAATTGTAACAGATTTCTATAAATAATGTAATACTTTTACATGTATCATGATAAATTTGACCACATTATAACTTATTGTTTGAAAACAAATAGATATCTATACATATGTATTAAAATTATTTACAAATACTATTACATATAAATAACACGTTTGTTACATTTTAGTTATAATAAGTATTACTTTTGGCAAACGAAGAAAACATAGGAATAACACTATTACTTTAAGAGATGGTAACTATTACTTTAAGAGATGGTAACTATTACTTTTCACAAATCGAAAAAAAACCAAAAATAAAAATATAAAAATTTTTAAAAAAGCAAAAAAAAGCAAAAAAAAAAAAAAAAAAAAAAAAATTGGGCCAATGAGGGGCTGCCACGTGGCAGGGTCCCCCATGGGTCCTTGAGCAGGGTTGTGGGTCGGGTAATGGGTCAAAAAAATGACCCGTCTCACCCATGAGACGGGTTGGAGTGTTCTCACACAAGTTTTTGTCAAAAATGTTTATAAAATTAAAGAGGTCCGTCCCTCTTTTTTTTTATATACTCAGCAAATTTTTATTATTTTTATTAAATGAATTTGGCTAAAAATTCAGTCAAAACTCAACTTTTTTGTCAACTTTCTGTTAATAACGGTTGATTCTGATGAAACCGTTAGAAATCTAACGATTTTGACGGGTTTTGATGGTTTTCTAACAGTTTTGCTGATGGTTCCGGTTCGGTCTAGGCGGTTCATTGCGGTTCAGAACCGCTAGTTCACGGTTTTCAGAGGGGATGAACCGGAACCGGCCCGTGTTACAAACAGTTACGATTCACACGGTTCTGGTTTTCGTTAAAGTTCAAGGCAGTTCCGAGCTTTTCAGTTCCGGTTCTAGGCCAGTTTGGTGGTTCCGGTCCGGTTGCGGTTCCGTTTGACCATCCCTAGTTTCCATGTCTTTTTGATGTTTACCGATGTTTACTTGATCCGTTAACAGATCATATTATATCAGCGCGGGGACCTACATTATGTATGCATCCAAATAATAATAATAATACTCTCTCCGCTCCAAAATGATTTTCATATTTGACTATTCAAACTTTTTAACGATATGAACACTTGATTCACTAGTCATGGTTTGTTTAGGTTGTAGAAATGTAAAGTTTTTTTTGGGACAATGAAAAATACCAAATGAGAAAATTATTTTAGGACGGAGGGAGTACTATTATTATTATTATTTTTCGAAAGAAATAATACTAAAAGAAGTAAAAATACAAAAAGAATTCAATCAAAGAAAAAGATCTTCAGACAAAAACTAAACTGTCTTCAATGCCTAGTTCTTAACAAATTCCATGGCCACTTTTGGCTGAGTTAGACTTTTCAATTCTCTTCATCTCTCTTAAAATTCAGTCACCTAATTACTTCAATTCTTATTATTACACTCCGATTCAATAACCCTATCATTCTGTTCCCACTCCGATTTTTTTCTTTTTTCTCAATTGATAAACCAATTTCAAGAAAATTTACATTCTGAGTTTTTCAATTTCTGATCCCTGCAACTGAAAACCAAGGAAAAATCCAATCTTGGGTTTGTTTTGATTGACCAAGTAAAGATTTGAGCTTTGATTTTGACTTTAGTCAAACATGTATAGAGCTGGAAAAAGAAAGAAATTTGAAGTAAGAGAAGCTGTGTTGGCCTTCTCGAATCAGTTGATGGTGGAGAAGCCTTTGTTGCCACTTGTAATCCCTTTCATTTTGATTGCTTGGACAATAGAGAAGTGGGTTTTCTCTCTCTCCAATTGGGTTCCTCTTGTTGTTGCTGTTTGGGCTACTATTCAGGTTAGTAATTTAAAAAAAAAAAAAAAAATTTTTGGCAGTTTATGATTAATTCTTGAATTGTCTCTCTTTTTCATTACTATTGTATAAACTTTCTAACATAATTACTTAAAAAAATAATTCTTGTGGTTCACCACAAAATAGTTGTGATAAAAGTTAGGTTGAGTTGACTTGTGTTGTATTTGTATCTAAATATTTGAATTTACAGACTATTGGAGTTGTTGGGATGTAGTATAAAGTTTTATTTTTATTTTTCATTTTTTGGGTTTATACCTTTGCTTAAGATGTACTCCAGTGTTTCAAGTCTGACATTTTTCAGTTAGTACTTAACAAGTTTGTAAATTCAAAAGGCTGATCAATATTTTTACTTTATTTTCTTGAAAACCTTGGTTTTGGCAATTATTATACTTTCTTTGCAGTAAAGCCAGGCCTACAAAACTTATTGAATGTTCTAATGTATGAAGAACAACCTTGCAAAATACCTATGACTGCATATACTACATCCATCCAAATAAAAAAAGAAAAAGGAAAACTAAAGTCACATTTATCATTTTATCTACCCCAAAAGGAGTCACATTTTCACAAGAAATATTTTCAAAGCAATTATATGAAGGTAGAAGAAGTAAAGCTACATCCTTAAAAAGTTTTATAGTCAAAATGTGAGTAATACTGTATTTATTTTCTTTCCCCTCCCCTCTGTTTATGATACTCCTACAACATAAAGGTATTATATGTGTGTGAAAACGAAGATAAGTAATTTGAAAACAACTTTCACATTAAACTGATATTTAATCTATATTATCTGCAGTATGGGAGTTATCAACGACGTATTCTTGTGGAAGACTTGAATAAGAAATGGAATCAAATCGTTTTACAGACATTGGTATATTCTTCTTTCATATTCCTCTCCTGTTTCTGTTACAGAAATTGGTTTCTGTTACTCCCTCCGTCCCAAAATGAATGACCAAATTTTGTCAAAATTTACTCATGATCAAGAGTAAATTTTCATAAGATTTGGCCATTCATTTTGGGACTGAGGGAGTATTATTCTCGAACTCATCTCTGTGTTTATTATTTAGCCTGTAACGCCGTTGGAGCACGTGGAGTGGCTGAACAAGCTCCTGACAGAAGTTTGGCCCAATTATATCAGTCCCAAGCTTTCTCTACGGTTCTCTTCTATTGTTGAGGTGACCATCCTGTTAACTACTACATCTGCCCCAAAGTGAATGTCCAAATTTTTAAAAAATATTACTTTTGATCAAGAGCAAATTTTATAAAACTTATGGACATTCATTTTGGGACGGAGGGATAACTTTTCATTCACGGGTATTCTGCACTATATTGCTCTTAGTAAGATATGGTATATATTGAGACTCTGTTAAGTGGAAGAACTATATTGCTTGAAGGAATTATTGCAGTTTTAGCTTTTGTATATTAGAGGAACATCTTCTTTCAAACTATGTCAATACATTTGAAAAGTCAATTAAATCGTGTATATATTTATTTTATCATTATCTCCATGGGCATATAGTGGAAATGATTTTACTTTGTTTGATGTGTATATATTTATTTTACTTTGTTTCGCAGAAACGCTTGAAGCATCGGAAACCGAAGCTTATCGTAAGCTTATATCTTTGTATTTTCAGTAATTAGTCTTATATTTAGTGCCAGAATATATTAAATTTCACTTTAGAAAACTATTCTTATTGTAGGAAAAGATTGAGTTGCAAGAGTTTTCATTAGGTTCCCGTCCGCCTATCCTAGGCTTGAATGGTACTCGGTGGTCCACTTCAAGAGATCAGGTTTGGTATCTTACTCAGCAACTTTTATCTTGTGTTATGTTCTGTAGGTTTGATTTCAAAGCTGTTTTTCTGGTAGTAAATACTTGAGACGGATGATAATGATAGTCCAATATTTGTAACAAATCTGTTTTTTATTTTTAAAGTGTTTTAATAAAGTATGGCTACTATGTATATGTATGTGCACATTGCAAATCAAAGTTACTGTATTGACTTTTTATATGCTAAACTTTTGACGTTTTGACTTGACAGAAAATCATGCATTTAGGTTTTGACTGGGACACAACTGACATGAGTATCATGCTGCTGGCGAAGTTGGCTAAGCCATTAATGGGAACTGCCCGGATAGTCATTAACAGCATGCACATCAAGGGTGATGTATGTATATTATCTTGTTTTACTTTTTGTCAGTTTACAATGCTTTTGCATTCCGGATAAAATTACTTCCTTTGTCCCGAAAAGATAGTCCAATTTAGTTTATAGTGTTCAACTCAAGTGAACTTCAAGTGATTTCCATCAATTTAGTTATTCTAGAAAAGGTATAAAAGTTATTATTGATAGTATTTTTAATTGTGTTGTGTATCATTATTAATTTTTAGAATTTCATTTGGATCATTATTTTTCCTATATCTTCGGTCAACGTTTAACCAAGTTGACCGCAAAACTAAAATGTGACTAACTATCTGGGACGGAGGGGGTAGTATCTATGTTTGATATATACTCATTATATAATATTTAAGTTGTGCCTTATTGATTATATTTTTCTATATTGGTCTATTACAACTATCCTTGCCAAAAATTTACCTTATATTCTATAAATCTCCAATATAATATCTATTTTTCTACATTGGTCTATTCCAACTATTCTTGCCAAGAATTTACCCTATATTCTATAAATCTCCAATATTATATCTGCACGTGCTTAGAAATTAATTATTTTCTAAAAGTTTTTCAATTCTTATCCACACTTGAGATTATTAGGAAAGTAATTAAACATAAAAAAGCAAATATGGACTTTAAGAATAAAAACGAGGATATAAAATTCATATAAATACCCATCTTTCTCATAAGAAAAACCATCAGTATTTCTATATCCTTATTTCCATGCTATAGTAGTTACTAAATCATTCATTTAATTTAGCCATGGCAAGACTCCATACTGGTCGTCAAAAGTTCCTATAGTAAAAATGGAGAAACGGCCTAACCGTATGGTCATTTTCTCTAAGCGTAGGCAAGGTATAATCAAGAAAGCCAGTGAGCTCGTCACGCTTACTAGTGCTGAGGTTTTGGTTGTCTCTTTCTCCACAAGGGGAAAGGTCTTCTCATTCGCTTACCCTTCTCCTGATGCAATTATTTAGAGGTTTTGCATCAGGAGAAGGGTGAGCGAACGAGTAGACCTTTCCCCCTCTCCCTTGGGAGAAAGAGACAACCAAGACCTCAACACCACCGCGCGTGACGAGCTCACTCTAGCTTTCTTGATTAGACCTTGTCTACACTTAGAGAAAGTGACCATACGGTTGTTTCTCCATTTTCACAATAGGAACTTTTCGGCGACCAGTATGTAGTCTTGCCATGGCTAAATTAATTTGAATGATTAAGTAACTACTATAATATGGAAATAAGGATATTGAAATGTTGGGAATAGATCGATGACTTGAATCGAGTTTGGGAAAATCTGGCCTTGGCTATGTGCCAAGATGAATTGGACACATAATGTGCGCCCAAGTGATGTGTGCACTTGGCAAGGCAGTAGGTCGATTTAATTTGGAGGAGTTACTGGACAGGCAAGTGGCCAGTTGAATTGGGCGCATGCCGGCGCACAGGATGGCAAGTGGCCAATTGAATTGGGCGCATGGTACCGCCAAATTTGGTGTCCAGATTTTTGTGCACGGCAGATCTGATTTGGTTTAGGCTTTTGGCTTAGGGTTTCCTGTTTCCCTAAGGAATATGTTTAGACTAGTATAAATACAAGCTAAACCTAGCAGCCACTATTATGCAATTCAGAATTCTGTTTCGTGTTTCGGAATCTGTAGAAAACTATTTTTCTTGGTTTCTAGGTTTTCTTTCTGGATCTCTTGTGTTTCCTAGTTCACAAGATTGATCATGTGTATTTTGTATTCTTGGATCTCCATTGTAATAATATATGTTTTCCCTCCGCCGGTGGATGTAGCCAATAGGTTGTTGGTGAACCACGTTAAATCTATGTTCTTGTGCGATTGTGTTCATTATTATCCGCCATCTTATATGTTCGGTTATAAAAGAAACACTGACGGTTTTCTTATGAGTTGGATGGATATTTATATGAATTTTATATCATCTTTTTTACGATATTTTGTCTCCATTGGTTATATATTTTATTTACTTTCCTAATTATCTAAAGTTTGGATAAGAATTGAAACTTTCTGAAAATAATTAATTTCTTACCACATGTAGATATTGTATTAGAGATTTGTAGAAGATAGGGTAAATTCTTGGCAAGGATAGTTGGAATAGATCAATGTAGAAAAATAGAATTATATTCCATCCTTCCCAAAATGAATGTCTAAATTTAAGCTCGAGGTTTAAGAAAGTTGAGATTTAAGTACTTTTAGGAGCATACCTACATAAATTTCGTGAATGCTCTCACCATATTGCATTATTAGCGTTAGTGTGAATCGGAAATTGTTGTTTGATGATGGATGATTTAGTAACTTCTCTAAAATTTGGACATTAAGTTTGGGACAAGTTTTTTGGACAAATTAACAATCATTTTGGGACGAGGTAGTAATTCATTTCATCTAGGATCTCCTTGTTTCATTCATTCTGAGTGTTGGGACTTGGAAAATGATTCTTCTTTCTTGGTACTAGAAAAAATCATTGTAAGGTACTAAAACAAAAAATAGCATGGATTTTCATATATATGATCCTTTTGGTGCCCACGCTTCATATATGTCATTGTTGACATGAAAGCAATGGTTTGCATTTGTGTTATGCTATAGACAGTTGTTCCTCCTTCCCAAATCGACTGTCCATTTTTACGTTTCAAGGAAATTTAAGGAAGTTAACTTTTTAGTCGTCCTAGTAGCACACTCACTCCATCCCATTTGAAATTGTAAAATTTGCCATTTGAAGTGTCCCATTAAAAATTGCAAAGTCCAAAAATAGTAAATAATTTTTAACTAGTGGGACCCACTTGTCATACTCGCATCAACTAACCCACATACTTTTCCCTACCCCCACTTTCTCTCTCCTTCCCACCTATCAACATTCACAACACACCATTTCCACTTTTCCTAATTCCCGTGCACCGACAGTTTTTTATAATTTGAAATGGGACGGAGGGAGTATGTGCATAATTACCCTTGATGTTCTCCGTAATACCATTACAAGTGCTCATTTGAATATAGTAGTTGACAGTTGAGAATTTAGGATGTTCATTAGAAACTCAATTTGGGACGGATGAATTAATAAATGAAAACAGAATAGGTGAGGCATTCTTTTAAAGGTAGGATGGAAAGAGATTGTAGTGTTCAGTGTCATCTCTTGCTAGATATGAGTTGCATTTGGCAAGCACCTGGGCCATAAACATGTCTTTTTTCGTGTAAATAAGAGTTTTGTCCTTTCTCCTGCTTGTAGACTCTTTCCTTCTTGATGTCACTGAATTGTGCCATTTTCCTTGCATCAAATGTTTGTGTAAAGTTTTTCGCCAAATTACTTAATCCATTGAAAGAAGGTACTCCCACCGTCCCAGAGTAAGAATCCTACCTTAATTATGCACGCTTATTAAGGAAACAAATAGAAAATGGGTGAGCATTGCAAATGGGTTGAGGATATAATTGTCCAAAACACTATTCATAGTGTAAGTGGGCAAAAATTAAGTTAGTTGGTGTCCCTTTTTTGTAATTATAGAAGCATTAGAAGGACAAAGTTGTCCAAAACGCTATTCCTCCTTTCCAATCATTTGCCATTTTGGGAAAGGGACTCTTACTCAGGGACGTACCAAAATAGAGACTAGGACTCTTAACTCTGGGACGGAGGGAGTATCTTTCTTTCCCAAAGGACGCTAAACTTGGTTGAACATTGTGTCATTTCTGCCCCCTTTTGTCAGTTGGAGGTATATTTACGCAGTCTTATATTGCTTCACAATGTAAACTAGTTTCACAGTTTGTTTGTTTTTTCCAAACAAACTTTTCAACCTGCAAAGCACAGTTAACTTCACATTTTTTCTTACTAGTGCACACCCATTAGTGTAGTTATCTTGTTCGAGACAAATATCTGACATTCTGCATCAGTTCAGATATTAATCTTGTTTCATCTTGTTATAAACAAGATTTTGAGACCTCTTTTGTTCATTATTCACAGCTTACCTTGTTACCAGCTTTAGATGGAAAAGCAATTTTGTATTCATTTGTATCGCCTCCAGATGTTAGAATAGGCGTTGCATTTGGAAGCGGTGGCAGCCAATCTCTACCCGCAACAGAACTTCCTGGTGTTTCTTCATGGCTGGTACGCGCTTTTAAACTCTCTGAATTATACTCCCTGTCCCAAAATGTTATTCCCTCTTTTTTTGACGTTTGTAAGGAACTTTGAGCAATAATTTTAGTTTAATATAATTATTCTGAATTATACTCCCTCCGTCCCAAAATTTGTTCCCTAAAAGTTTTATATTTTCATTAAGATAAATTAAAAAACTAGAATTGTTACTCAAAGTTCCTTCGTACTTACCTCAAAAAAAGAGGGAACAACATTTTGGGATGTAGGGAGTTATCTTTTATAAAAGGGTTTGTAGAAAAATTCAGAAAACAAAAGTCACAATTTTCATTCACTTTCCTTTTCCAGGTTAAACTTGTCACGGACTCGTTAGTTAAGACAATGGTGGGCCCTCGCCGCCGTTGTTATTCTTTGCCAGCAGTTGACCTAAAAAAGAAAGCTGTCGGTGGCATTCTTTATGTCAGTGTCGTTTCAGCAAGCAAACTTTCTAGAAGCAACTCAAAGGGAAGCCCTCCTCGAAGGCAAGAGAGCTATTCATCAGATGGGAGTGTAGAGAAACATCATCGGGATGACAAAGATCTTCAGACATTTGTTGAGGTTGAACTCGGAGAGTTGACCAGGAGAACACAAGAGAGACTGGGGTCAAACCCGACATGGGATTCGACGTTTAATATGGTCTTGCATGATGATACGGGAATTATTAAGTTTAATCTTTATCAATGTACTCCGGGCAGTGTAAATTACCACTATCTGACAAGTTGCGAAGTCAAGGTGAAATATGTTTTGGATGATTCCACAATGTTTTGGGCATTTGGGGAAGATTCGCGTGTGATAGCCAAGCATGCGGAGTTTTGTGGAAAAGAAGTAGAAATGGTGGTTCCTTTTGAGGGAGTTGATTCTGGCGAGGTATGTTCCACTCTTAACTTCTTGGTCGATTTTAAATTTGCCCCCCCCCCCCCCCTCTTTCTCTTCTCTGGATCTAGGAGGATTCGAAGGAGTATTAGAGGGTAATTCATCAATATATTTATCTTTTAACATTTCTACCTATTACTTACTCCCTCTGTCCCGGAATAAATGTCCTACTTTCCATTTTCGTTTGTCCCAAAATAAATGTCGCCTTACTAAAAATAGAGGATGAAGTTTGGTGATGTTCCTATACTACCCATTCTAATAGGCACAAGCATTGAAATGACATAAGAGGTGCCACACTACCCATATGAATAGATTGGGGCAATCAAGGAAACACAACTAAAAACTTAAAAACATTGACTTGTCAACTATGACATTTATTCCGGGACAGAGGGAGTATAAGAGATGAAAATAGTTTGCAAAACTACGTTTTCTTTGTTTATGCTCCATCTTTTTTATTTTATTTATTATTATCATGTTTCGTCCTCAATTTCCTTCTTGTTTTTTCTCTTCCCCAGAAAGATTACTAGATCCTAATAAGGGTTCAATGTTCTTGCAATCTATAGAAAGTTTTGAATTTTATTTTATTTTTATTTATTATTTTATTATTTTATTATTTTATTTTTGTATTATTTATATGTTTTCAAAGGTTGTTGTCGTTTATGTATCAAAGATCTTCTTAATCACTAATAATTAGATTCGGTAATCGTCGCGAGCTCGACTCGAGAAATAAATCTCGAACTCGAGTATGAACTCGACTCGAGCCCGAGATTGAACATGCAAAACTCGACTCGATTTACGGTAGAAAAGCAAGAAGAGAAGTTGGTTATTTTGTTGTTTGTTTGATATAACTTGCTGTTCCACTGATCCACGCTACTTTTGTGTGCCTTTGCAGTTGAAAGTGAAGCTTGTATTGAAGGAATGGCAATTTTCAGATGGTTCACATAGCTTACATGGCTCTCATCTCAGCTCCCGAAAATCACTCTATGGCTCATCAAATTTTCATTCAGCTTCAAGAACAGGAAGGAAAATTTATGTGACAGTTGTTGAAGGGAAGGACCTTGTGGTAAAAGAAAGACTCGTGAAGTCTCATCCATATGTCAAACTCCAATATGGAAAGGTATAACTTGTCTTCTTATCTTGTAGTCCCTCCATTCCCATAACAAATGTCCAGATTAGAGTTTCACATAGATTAAGGTTATTTTTAGACAATTTTTTACTTGCAAAAAATATACATTAATTCCCTCAATGTCTCCGTCTCATTTGAAAGGGATTTTTTTTTCCCGTTTTGGGTGTCACTTTTAGAAGGGCAAACCCCTAAAATGGAAAGTTTATACTACATCCGTCCAAATTTGGAGCAAATTTGAAATATTTTTTGGACATTCAATTTGGGACGGAGGGAATAATGTACTTTATTTAATGGGACTCACGTGTCATACTCAAAACAAATATCTCACTTGCTACTCCCTACCCTAGTTACAGTTTCTACCCCTGCTTTCCATAGTCACAACAACAGTACATTGTTAAACATTTTCCCCTTAAAACCCTTGTCGGCTCCAACTTGTACCCTTTCAAATAAGACACATGGGGTGTTGTAAATTTAATGAAAAAGGAACTCATCTTTGAATAGAGGAAGAGTCATATAATTATGAGTTGCGTTAAAATGGCAATGTTGATCTTATTTTGCAGGCTCTTCATAGAACAAAAAGCGCACCACATGCTTCAAACCCAATCTGGAGTCAGAAATTTGAATTTGATGAGATGGAAGATGGTGAGTATCTAAAGATAAAATGCTACAGTGAGGACACATTTACAGATGAAAGTATTGGTGGTGCACGTGTAAATTTGGAAGGACTCCTTGACGGGTCAATGAGGGATGTATGGGTTCCTCTAGAAAAAGTAAACTCGGGAGAACTACGCCTTCAAATAGAAGCAGTAACTATCGATGATTACGATGGGTCGAGGGTACGCATAAAAAACCTCCATTTTCATTATATGGTCAATCAAACTAGGGTAAACTCCGTTTTCATCCATTGTACTTTTAGGTGTGTTTCACTTTTACCATTATACTTTTTTTCTTTCAAAAATACCATTGTACTTTGGTAAATGTATCATTTTAACCCTAAAATCACGGATTGGGGCACGGATTAGTTGCGGATTTAGCCACAGATTTGGGGTTAAAATGATACATTTTTGTAAGTACAATGGTATTTTTGAAAGAAAAAAAGTATAATGGTAAAAATGAAACATCATATAAAGTACAATGGATGAAAACGGAGTTTGCCCATCAAACAATAACCCCTCCATCCCAAAATGAATGTTCAGTTTTCGAATTTTCTCTTGATCAAGAGCAAATTTAAAACTTTTTGAACATTTATTTCGAGACGGACATAATAGTAAATAACAGTTCTCTTATGGTCAACTTTGATGTTCATGTTGGGCATGTACTAATATTTTTGGTATTGTTCTTGTTCTTGTTCTTGGTTTTGTTCAGTGCACAAATGGAGGCTCGGGGAATGGTTTGATAGAACTCGTTGTCATCGAAGGAAGAGATCTTGTTGCTGCTGATATTAGAGGAACTAGCGATCCATATGTGAGGATACAATATGGAAACTTGAAGAGAAGGACCAAGGTTAGGACATTTGACTTTGACCACTACCTTTATACTCCCGCCGTCGCTCTCGAATTAGGACAATTTGCCATTTTGGGTGTCCCACTTGAAATAGGACAACTCCAAAATGGAAATGTTTATCTAGTGGGACCCACTTTCACACTCACAACAACTTTCCACTTATTATTCCCTACCCCACGTTCTCTCTCCTACATCACTTTTCATACTCACAAACACATACAACACTAACACTTTTTCCTTAATCCCCGTATCGGGAGAGAGAATATTTCTGGTGGGACGGCGAGTATACTCTATACTCCCTCCGTCCCAATCGAAATAGGATGAATTTCCATTTGGGTCTCCCACCCGAAATAAGACATCCGAAAATAGCAAGTTTTTTTTTTTACTTCTTTATTAATGTGATCCACTTGTCATACAACTGCTTTTCATTTAATATTCCATACCCACTTTCTCTCTCCTTCATACTCACAACACTTACTTTTCAAACCACTTTTTTCAATAAAATATTAGTATTCCTTAATCTCTGTGTCGAGACTAAGAATCCTATTTCAGGTGGGACGGAGGGATTATACTCCATCCGTCCCAAAATGATGGTGTCATTTACTTTTTTTGTTTGTCCCTGAACGATAGTCCCATTTTTAAAATCAAGGCTTTAAAATCACTGAATTTCCGAAATTTATAATATAACCTTAAAATGTTTGAAAGTCAAACGGGACCATCAGTTTGGGACGGAGGGAGTATATAAATATATCTATATGCACACACACATATCTTTAGCAAGTACCAAGTAATTTAGACTTTTGGTAATGCTGTCCTTCTCAGGTTATGTACAAAACTCTACATCCCCAGTGGCATCAAACATTTGAATTCCCTGATGATGGCAGTCTCTTACTTTTGCATGTAAAAGACCACAATGCCCTTTTGCCCACATCAAGCATAGGTGACTGTGTTGTAGAATATCAGAGATTACCTCCAAATCAGATGTCTGACAAGTGGATACCTCTTCAAGGAGTAAAAAGGGGAGAGATCCGTGTTCAAGTTACTCGTAAAGTTCCAGAACTACAAAAAAAAGCAAGTACCAACTCTGACTCACCCTCAACTAAAGGACACGAAATTTCTAGTCAGGTAAAGATTTCTTTATTTTTTGGGTTAGGCCTATTAAAATGTAAAAACCCATTTTAACAATTTTTCTTGGTAATGGTTTGACTTTGACCAGATGAAGCAAATGATGATAAAGTTTCGAACTTTAATCGATGATGGAAATCTTGAAGGATTGTCAGCATCTCTGGCTGAGCTGGAAAGCTTGCATGATATGGAAGAAGACTGCATTCTTCAACTGGAAACTGAACAAACCCTATTACTGAGCAAGATAAATGAGCTTGCTCAAGAGATATTTAACACGTCTCCTTCATCTTCACGTTCACCTTCATTGAGCAGAAAATCTTCTAGTACGTGATCCCACGACGAATCTCATTTTTAATTAATTAGGTGTCATTATATATTGGATTGAAGTAAGCGTAAAAAAGTGAAAGGCAAGTCAACTATTGTATTACTCAAGCTCAATTTGGTACTTAAATGAGCATGAGATAAAGCTTGAACTCAGTTGTATTATCTAACTGGTCCAATCTTGAGCGAGCCTCGAACTGATGAGGGTGTTGTGGTCTGAGTCAGTCTTACACGATAAATTTTCCTCGTAAGGGTACAAATGAAATGTTGAAAATAATTGTAATTATTCTACGGTAGTTGTTGATTGAAAACGTGGGTAGTTATATTTTCGGACTTGTTCAGTAATGCAGCTCGCATTCCTGTCAATGAATTGTATTGTTACAAGGCCAGAAATGAAGATGATGGACTTAGTTGTGTAATCTTCTATCTATCTATAAAACTACTTTTCTGTAAGGGCTAACTCCAATGGAAAGAGTTAAGCAAAGGTACCAAAATCAAATTTTGGTACCTTTGAGTACTATTCATAAGGTACCAAATTTTCATCTTCAATGGTAGGTATCAAAATCAAATTTTGATACCTATATAAAATGTAATAGTAATTCCAATGCTAGGTATCAAAATCAATTTTTTATTTTATACTATTAATTTTATTATATATTTAAAATATTTTATATTTAAATATTTTTAATAATTAAATATAAATAATTTAAAATTAAATAAATAATTTGTTTAATTTTAAATAAGAGGCTTTGACCAATAAGTCCCTCATCCAAATGAAAACAACCAATAAGGACATGTATTATGGAAACTCACCAAAAAGTCCTTTGGATTTTCGCTGGACAAAAATGCCCCTCAATTCCCTGTTGAACGTGAGCCAGGCAGCGGACAAAAAAAAAAAAAAAAAAAAAAAAAACCACGTTAAGCGCAGCATGTTACTGCGCCTTCTCTCATCTCTCTCTTCCCTCCCTACTTTTTCTCTCTTTTCTTTTTTTCCCCTCAAATTTTAAAAGGTAATATCTCAAAATCTAAAGATTAAAAAAATAATCCGAGAACACCGTTTTAATTGTGTCGTCAAAACGAATCAAATAAGTACACTCAACACATAATTCAAATTTTAGAAATAAAAATCTCATTTTGCACGAGTAAAAATTTGAGAAAATCATTTTTCATTTCTCAATTAATTTCACAATTTTAGGGAAAAAAATCATTTTTCAATTGTAAAATCATTTTTCAACTGATTTCACAGTTGTGTCATTTTTTCATTTTTCAATTTTAAAAACTGATAAATTCATATCTCAATTTTTTCACAATCATTATAATAACTGAGACATGCATTTCACAGTTGTTCATACATGAATTTGAATATAATAACTGAGACATTCATTTAACAGTTATTCATAATTGAATAAAAACTGATAAAATCACCTCCCATTTTTCACAATTGATGACTGAATTTATCAGTTTAATTATATAATAAATGAGACATTCATTTCTCAGTTATACACATATGAATTCGAGTACAAGAACTGGTACATTCATTTCTCAGTTATTCAAATGAATTTGAGTAGAAGAACTGCTACATTCATTTCTCAGTTATTCCCATATGAATTTGAGTATAAGAACTGGTACATTCATTTTTTAGTTATCAATTTTTCTCTGTTTTTAATATAATAATAAATGGGATATCATTTCTCAACTAAAAAAAAAAAAATCCAAATGAAAACAACCAATAAGGACATGTATTATGGAAACTCACCAAAAAGTCCTTTGGATTTTCGCTGGACAAAAATGCCCCTCAATTCCCTGTTGAACGTGAGCCAGGCAGAGGACAAAAAAAAAAAAAAAAAAAAACCACGTTAAGCGCAGCATGTTACTGCGCCTTCTCTCATCTCTCTCTTCCCTCCCTACTTTTTCTCTCTTTTTTTTTTTTCCCCTCAAATTTTAAAAGGTAATATCTCAAAATCTAAAAATTAAAAAAATAATCCGAGAACACCGTTTTAATTGTGTCGTCAAAACGAATCAAACAAGTACACTCAACACATAATTCAAATTTTAGAAATAAAAATCTCATTTTGCACGAGTAAAAATTTGAGAAAATCATTTTTCATTTCTCAATTAATTTCACAATTTTAGGGGAAAAAATCATTTTTCAATTGTAAAATCATTTTTCAACTGATTTCACAGTTGTGTCATTTTTTCATTTTTCATTTTTAAAAACTGATAAATTCACATCTCAATTTTTTCACAATCATTATAATAACTGAGACATGCATTTCACAGTTGTTCACACATGAATTTGAATATAATAACTGAGACATTCATTTAACAGTTATTCATAATTGAATAAAAACTGATAAAATCACCTCTCATTTTTCACAATTGATGACTGAATTTATCAGTTTAATTATATAATAAATGAGACATTCATTTCTCAGTTATACACATATGAATTCGAGTACAAGAACTGGTACATTCATTTCTCAGTTATTCAAATGAATTTGAGTAGAAGAACTGCTACATTCATTTCTCAGTTATTCCCATATGAATTTGAGTATATGAACTGGTACATTCATTTCTTAGTTATCAATTTTTCTCTGTTTTTAATATAATAATAAATGGGATATTCATTTCTCAACTAAAAAAAAAAAAAAATCCAAATGAAAACAACCAATAAGGACATGTATTATGGAAACTCACCAAAAAGTCCTTTGGATTTTCGCTGGACAAAAATGCCCCTCAATTCCCTGTTGAACGTGAGCCAGGCAGCGGACAAAAAAAAAAAAAAAAAAAAAAAAACCACGTTAAGCGCAGCATATTACTGCGCCTTCTCTCATCTCTCTCTTCCCTCCCTACTTTTTCTCTCTTTTCTTTTTTTTCCCCTCAAATTTTAAAAGGTAATATCTCAAAATCTAAAAATTAAAAAAATAATCCGAGAACACCGTTTTAATTGTGTCGTCAAAACGAATCAAACAAGTACACTCAACACATAATTCAAATTTTAGAAATAAAAATCTCATTTTGCACGAGTAAAAATTTGAGAAAATCATTTTTCATTTCTCAATTAATTTCACAATTTTAGGGAAAAAAATCATTTTTCAATTGTAAAATCATTTTTCAACTGATTTCACAGTTGTGTCATTTTTTCATTTTTCATTTTTAAAAACTGATAAATTCATATCTCAATTTTTTCACAATCATTATAATAACTGAGACATGCATTTCACAGTTGTTCACACATGAATTTGAATATAATAACTGAGACATTCATTTAACAGTTATTCATAATTGAATAAAAACTGATAAAATCACCTCTCATTTTTCACAATTGATGACTGAATTTATCAGTTTAATTATATAATAAATGAGACATTCATTTCTCAGTTATACACATATGAATTTGAGTACAAGAACTGGTACATTCATTTCTCAGTTATTCAAATGAATTTGAGTAGAAGAACTGCTACATTCATTTCTCAGTTATTCCCATATGAATTTGAGTATAAGAACTGGTACATTCATCTTTTAGTTATCAATTTTTCTCTGTTTTTAATATAATAATAAATGGGATATTCATTTCTCAACTAAAAAAAAAAAAAAATCCAAATGAAAACAACCAATAAGGACATGTATTATGGAAACTCACCAAAAAGTCCTTTGGATTTTCGCTGGACAAAAATGCCCCTCAATTCCCTGTTGAACGTGAGCCAGGCAGAGGACAAAAAAAAAAAAAAAAAAAAAAACCACGTTAAGCGCAGCATGTTACTGCGCCTTCTCTCATCTCTCTCTTCCCTCCCTACTTTTTCTCTCTTTTCTTTTTTTTCCCCTCAAATCTTAAAAGGTAATATCTCAAAATCTAAAAATTAAAAAAATAATCCGAGAACACCGTTTTAATTGTGTCGTCAAAACGAATCAAACAAGTACACTCAACACATAATTCAAATTTTAGAAATAAAAATCTCATTTTGCACGAGTAAAAATTTGAGAAAATCATTTTTCATTTCTCAATTAATTTCACAATTTTAGGGAAAAAAATCATTTTTCAATTGTAAAATCATTTTTCAACTGATTTCACAGTTGTGTCATTTTTTCATTTTTCATTTTTAAAAACTGATAAATTCATATCTCAATTTTTTCACAATCATTATAATAACTGAGACATGCATTTCACAGTTGTTCACACATGAATTTGAATATAATAACTGAGACATTCATTTAACAGTTATTCATAATTGAATAAAAACTGATAAAATCACCTCTCATTTTTCACAATTGATGACTGAATTTATCAGTTTAATTATATAATAAATGAGACATTCATTTCTCAGTTATACACATATGAATTCGAGTACAAGAACTGGTACATTCATTTCTCAGTTATTCAAATGAATTTGAGTAGAAGAACTGCTACATTCATTTCTCAGTTATTCCCATATGAATTTGAGTATAAGAACTGGTACATTCATTTCTTAGTTATCAATTTTTCTCTGTTTTTAATATAATAATAAATGGGATATTCATTTCTCAACTAAAAAAAAAAAAAAATCCAAATGAAAACAACCAATAAGGACATGTATTATGGAAACTCACCAAAAAGTCCTTTGGATTTTCGCTGGACAAAAATGCCCCTCAATTCCCTGTTGAACGTGAGCCAGGCAGAGGACAAAAAAAAAAAAAAAAAAAAAAAACCACGTTAAGCGCAGCATGTTACTGCGCCTTCTCTCATCTCTCTCTTCCCTCCCTACTTTTTCTCTCTTTTCTTTTTTTTCCCCTCAAATTTTAAAAGGTAATATCTCAAAATCTAAAAATTAAAAAAATAATCCGAGAACACCGTTTTAATTGTGTCGTCAAAACGAATCAAACAAGTACACTCAACACATAATTCAAATTTTAGAAATAAAAATCTCATTTTGCACGAGTAAAAATTTGAGAAAATCATTTTTCATTTCTCAATTAATTTCACAATTTTAGGGAAAAAATCATTTTTCAATTGTAAAATCATTTTTCAACTGATTTCACAGTTGTGTCATTTTTTCATTTTTCATTTTTAAAAACTGATAAATTCATATCTCAATTTTTTCACAATCATTATAATAACTGAGACATGCATTTCACAGTTGTTCACACATGAATTTGAATATAATAACTGAGACATTCATTTAACAGTTATTCATAATTGAATAAAAACTGATAAAATCACCTCTCATTTTTCACAATTGATGACTGAATTTATCAGTTTAATTATATAATAAATGAGACATTCATTTCTCAGTTATACACATATGAATTCGAGTACAAGAACTGGTACATTCATTTCTCAGTTATTCAAATGAATTTGAGTAGAAGAATTGCTACATTCATTTCTCAGTTATTCTCATATGAATTTGAGTATAAGAACTGGTACATTCATTTCTTAGTTATCAATTTTTCTCTGTTTTTAATATAATAATAAATGGGATATTCATTTCTCAACTAAAAAAAAAAAAATCCAAATGAAAACAACCAATAAGGACATGTATTATGGAAACTCACCAAAAAGTCCTTTGGATTTTCGCTGGACAAAAATGCCCCTCAATTCCCTGTTGAACGTGAGCCAGGCAGCGGACAAAAAAAAAAAAAAAAAAAAAAACCACGTTAAGCGCAGCATGTTACTGCGCCTTCTCTCATCTCTCTCTTCCCTCCCTACTTTTTCTCTCTTTTCTTTTTTTTCCCCTCAAATTTTAAAAGGTAATATCTCAAAATCTAAAAATTAAAAAAATAATCCGAGAACACCGTTTTAATTGTGTCGTCAAAACGAATCAAACAAGTACACTCAACACATAATTCAAATTTTAGAAATAAAAATCTCATTTTGCACGAGTAAAAATTTGAGAAAATCATTTTTCATTTCTCAATTAATTTCACAATTTTAGGGAAAAAATCATTTTTCAATTGTAAAATCATTTTTCAACTGATTTCACAGTTGTGTCATTTTTTCATTTTTCATTTTTAAAAACTGATAAATTCATATCTCAATTTTTTCACAATCATTATAATAACTGAGACATGCATTTCACAGTTGTTCACACATGAATTTGAATATAATAACTGAGACATTCATTTAACAGTTATTCATAATTGAATAAAAACTGATAAAATCACCTCTCATTTATCACAATTGATGACTGAATTTATCAGTTTAATTATATAATAAATGAGACATTCATTTCTCAGTTATACACATATGAATTCGAGTACAAGAACTGGTACATTCATTTCTCAGTTATTCAAATGAATTTGAGTAGAAGAATTGCTACATTCATTTCTCAGTTATTCTCATATGAATTTGAGTATAAGAACTGGTACATTCATTTCTTAGTTATCAATTTTTCTCTGTTTTTAATATAATAATAAATGGGATATTCATTTCTCAACTAAAAAAAAAAAATCCAAATGAAAACAACCAATAAGGACATGTATTATGGAAACTCACCAAAAAGTCCTTTGGATTTTCGCTGGACAAAAATGCCCCTCAATTCCCTGTTGAACGTGAGCCAGGCAGCGGACAAAAAAAAAAAACAAAAAAAAACCACGTTAAGCGCAGCATGTTACTGCGCCTTCTCTCATCTCTCTCTTCCCTCCCTACTTTTTCTCTCTTTTCTTTTTTTTCCCCTCAAATTTTAAAAGGTAATATCTCAAAATCTAAAAATTAAAAAATAATCCGAGAACACCGTTTTAATTGTGTCGTCAAAACGAATCAAACAAGTACACTCAACACATAATTCAAATTTTAGAAATAAAAATCTCATTTTGCACGAGTAAAAATTTGAGAAAATCATTTTTCATTTCTCAATTAATTTCACAATTTTAGGGGAAAAAATCATTTTTCAATTGTAAAATCATTTTTCAACTGATTTCACAGTTGTGTCATTTTTTCATTTTTCATTTTTAAAAACTGATAAATTCATATCTCAATTTTTTCACAATCATTATAATAACTGAGACATGCATTTCACAGTTGTTCACACATGAATTTGAATATAATAACTGAGACATTCATTTAACAGTTATTCATAATTGAATAAAAACTGATAAAATCACCTCTCATTTTTCACAATTGATGACTGAATTTATCAGTTTAATTATATAATAAATGAGACATTCATTTCTCAGTTATACACATATGAATTTGAGTACAAGAACTGGTACATTCATTTCTCAGTTATTCAAATGAATTTGAGTAGAAGAACTGCTACATTCATTTCTCAGTTATTCCCATATGAATTTGAGTATAAGAACTGGTACATTCATTTCTTAGTTATCAATTTTTCTCTGTTTTTAATATAATAATAAATGGGATATTCATTTCTCAACTAAAAAAAAAAAAAAATCCAAATGAAAACAACCAATAAGGACATGTATTATGGAAACTCACCAAAAAGTCCTTTGGATTTTCGCTGGACAAAAATGCCCCTCAATTCCCTGTTGAACGTGAGCCAGGCAGAGGACAAAAAAAAAAAAAAAAAAAAAAAAACCACGTTAAGCGCAGCATGTTACTGCGCCTTCTCTCATCTCTCTCTTCCCTCCCTACTTTTTCTCTCTTTTCTTTTTTTTCCCCTCAAATTTTAAAAGGTAATATCTCAAAATCTAAAAATTAAAAAAATAATCCGAGAACACCGTTTTAATTGTGTCGTCAAAACGAATCAAACAAGTACACTCAACACATAATTCAAATTTTAGAAATAAAAATCTCATTTTGCACGAGTAAAAATTTGAGAAAATCATTTTTCATTTCTCAATTAATTTCACAATTTTAGGGGAAAAAATCATTTTTCAATTGTAAAATCATTTTTCAACTGATTTCACAGTTGTGTCATTTTTTCATTTTTCATTTTTAAAAACTGATAAATTCATATCTCAATTTTTTCACAATCATTATAATAACTGAGACATGCATTTCACAGTTGTTCACACATGAATTTGAATATAATAACTGAGACATTCATTTAACAGTTATTCATAATTGAATAAAAACTGATAAAATCACCTCTCATTTTTCACAATTGATGACTGAATTTATCAGTTTAATTATATAATAAATGAGACATTCATTTCTCAGTTATACACATATGAATTTGAGTACAAGAACTGGTACATTCATTTCTCAGTTATTCAAATGAATTTGAGTAGAAGAACTGCTACATTCATTTCTCAGTTATTCCCATATGAATTTGAGTATAAGAACTGGTACATTCATTTCTTAGTTATCAATTTTTCTCTGTTTTTAATATAATAATAAATGGGATATTCATTTCTCAACTAAAAAAAAAAAAAAATCCAAATGAAAACAACCAATAAGGACATGTATTATGGAAACTCACCAAAAAGTCCTTTGGATTTTCGCTGGACAAAAATGCCCCTCAATTCCCTGTTGAACGTGAGCCAGGCAGAGGACAAAAAAAAAAAAAAAAAAAAAAAAACCACGTTAAGCGCAGCATGTTACTGCGCCTTCTCTCATCTCTCTCTTCCCTCCCTACTTTTTCTCTCTTTTCTTTTTTTTCCCCTCAAATTTTAAAAGGTAATATCTCAAAATCTAAAAATTAAAAAAATAATCCGAGAACACCGTTTTAATTGTGTCGTCAAAACGAATCAAACAAGTACACTCAACACATAATTCAAATTTTAGAAATAAAAATCTCATTTTGCACGAGTAAAAATTTGAGAAAATCATTTTTCATTTCTCAATTAATTTCACAATTTTAGGGGAAAAAATCATTTTTCAATTGTAAAATCATTTTTCAACTGATTTCACAGTTGTGTCATTTTTTCATTTTTCATTTTTAAAAACTGATAAATTCATATCTCAATTTTTTAACAATCATTATAATAACTGAGACATGCATTTCACAGTTGTTCACACATGAATTTGAATATAATAACTGAGACATTCATTTAACAGTTATTCATAATTGAATAAAAACTGATAAAATCACCTCTCATTTTTCACAATTGATGACTGAATTTATCAGTTTAATTATATAATAAATGAGACATTCATTTCTCAGTTATACACATATGAATTTGAGTACAAGAACTGGTACATTCATTTCTCAGTTATTCAAATGAATTTGAGTAGAAGAACTGCTACATTCATTTCTCAGTTATTCCCATATGAATTTGAGTATAAGAACTGGTACATTCATTTCTTAGTTATCAATTTTTCTCTGTTTTTAATATAATAATAAATGGGATATTCATTTCTCAACTAAAAAAAAAAAAAAATCCAAATGAAAACAACCAATAAGGACATGTATTATGGAAACTCACCAAAAAGTCCTTTGGATTTTCGCTGGACAAAAATGCCCCTCAATTCCCTGTTGAACGTGAGCCAGGCAGAGGACAAAAAAAAAAAAAAAAAAAAAAAAAAACCACGTTAAGCGCAGCATGTTACTGCGCCTTCTCTCATCTCTCTCTTCCCTCCTTACTTTTTCTCTCTTTTCTTTTTTTTCCCCTCAAATTTTAAAAGGTAATATCTCAAAATCTAAAAATTAAAAAAATAATCCGAGAACACCGTTTTAATTGTGTCGTCAAAACGAATCAAACAAGTACACTCAACACATAATTCAAATTTTAGAAATAAAAATCTCATTTTGCACGAGTAAAAATTTGAGAAAATCATTTTTCATTTCTCAATTAATTTCACAATTTTAGGGGAAAAAAATCATTTTTCAATTGTAAAATCATTTTTCAACTGATTTCACAGTTGTGTCATTTTTTCATTTTTCATTTTTAAAAACTGATAAATTCATATCTCAATTTTTTCACAATCATTATAATAATTGAGACATGCATTTCACAGTTGTTCACACATGAATTTGAATATAATAACTGATACATTCATTTAACAGTTATTCATAATTGAATAAAAACTGATAAAATCACCTCTCATTTTTCACAATTGATGACTGAATTTATCAGTTTAATTATATAATAAATGAGACATTCATTTCTCAGTTATACACATATGAATTCGAGTACAAGAACTGGTACATTCATTTCTCAGTTATTCAAATGAATTTGAGTAGAAGAACTGCTACATTCATTTCTCAGTTATTCCCATATGAATTTGAGTATAAGAACTGGTACATTCATTTCTTAGTTATCAATTTTTCTCTGTTTTTAATATAATAATAAATGGGATATTCATTTCTCAACTAAAAAAAAAAAAAAATCCAAATGAAAACAACCAATAAGGACATGTATTATGGAAACTCACCAAAAAGTCCTTTGGATTTTCGCTGGATAAAAATGCCCCTCAATTCCCTGTTGAACGTGAGCCAGGCAGCGGACAAAAAAAAAAAAAAAAAAAAAAAACCACGTTAAGCGCAGCATGTTACTGCGCCTTCTCTCATCTCTCTCTTCCCTCCCTACTTTTTCTCTCTTTTCTTTTTTTTCCCCTCAAATTTTAAAAGGTAATATCTCAAAATCTAAAAAATAAAAAAATAATCCGAGAACACCGTTTTAATTGTGTCGTCAAAACGAATCAAACAAGTACACTCAACACATAATTCAAATTTTAGAAATAAAAATCTCATTTTGCACGAGTAAAAATTTGAGAAAATCATTTTTCATTTCTCAATTAATTTCACAATTTTAGGGAAAAAATCATTTTTCAATTGTAAAATCATTTTTCAACTGATTTCACAGTTGTGTCATTTTTTCATTTTTCATTTTTAAAAACTGATAAATTCATATCTCAATTTTTTCACAATCATTATAATAACTGAGACATGCTTTTCACAGTTGTTCACACATGAATTTGAATATAATAACTGAGACATTCATTTAACAGTTATTCATAATTGAATAAAAACTGATAAAATCACCTCTCATTTTTCACAATTGATGACTGAATTTATCAGTTTAATTATATAATAAATGAGACATTCATTTCTCAGTTATACACATATGAATTTGAGTACAAGAACTGGTACATTCATTTCTCAGTTATTCAGATGAATTTGAGTAGAAGAACTGCTACATTCATTTCTCAGTTATTCCCATATGAATTTGAGTATAAGAACTGGTACATTCATTTCTTAGTTATCAATTTTTCTCTGTTTTTAATATAATAATAAATGGGATATTCATTTCTCAACTAAAAAAAAAAAAAAATCCAAATGAAAACAACCAATAAGGACATGTATTATGGAAACTCACCAAAAAGTCCTTTGGATTTTCGCTGGACAAAAATGCCCCTCAATTCCCTGTTGAACGTGAGCCAGGCAGAGGACAAAAAAAAAAAAAAAAAAAAAAAAAACCACGTTAAGCGCAGCATGTTACTGCGCCTTCTCTCATCTCTCTCTTCCCTCCCTACTTTTTCAATCTTTTCTTTTTTTTCCCCTCAAATTTTAAAAGGTAATATCTCAAAATCTAAAAATTAAAAAAATAATCCGAGAACACCGTTTTAATTGTGTCGTCAAAACGAATCAAACAAGTACACTCAACACATAATTCAAATTTTAGAAATAAAAATCTCATTTTGCACGAGTAAAAATTTGAGAAAATCATTTTTCATTTCTCAATTAATTTCACAATTTTAGGGAAAAAACTCATTTTTCAATTGTAAAATCATTTTTCAACTGATTTCACAGTTGTGTCATTTTTTCATTTTTCATTTTTAAAAACTGATAAATTCATATCTCAATTTTTTCACAATCATTATAATAACTGAGACATGCATTTCACAGTTGTTCACACATGAATTTGAATATAATAACTGAGACATTCATTTAACAGTTATTCATAATTGAATAAAAACTGATAAAATCACCTCTCATTTTTCACAATTGATGACTGAATTTATCAGTTTAATTATATAATAAATGAGACATTCATTTCTCAGTTATACACATATGAATTTGAGTACAAGAACTGGTACATTCATTTCTCAGTTATTCAAATGAATTTGAGTAGAAGAACTGCTACATTCATTTCTCAGTTATTCCCATATGAATTTGAGTATAAGAACTGGTACATTCATTTCTTAGTTATCAATTTTTCTCTGTTTTTAATATAATAATAAATGGGATATTCATTTCTCAACTAAAAAAAAAAAAAAATCCAAATGAAAACAACCAATAAGGACATGTATTATGGAAACTCACCAAAAAGTCCTTTGGATTTTCGCTGGACAAAAATGCCCCTCAATTCCCTGTTGAACGTGAGCCAGGCAGAGGACAAAAAAAAAAAAAAAAAAAAAACCACGTTAAGCGCAGCATGTTACTGCGCCTTCTCTCATCTCTCTCTTCCCTCCCTACTTTTTCTCTCTTTTCTTTTTTTTCCCCTCAAATCTTAAAAGGTAATATCTCAAAATCTAAAAATTAAAAAAATAATCCGAGAACACCGTTTTAATTGTGTCGTCAAAACGAATCAAACAAGTACACTCAACACATAATTCAAATTTTAGAAATAAAAATCTCATTTTGCACGAGTAAAAATTTGAGAAAATCATTTTTCATTTCTCAATTAATTTCACAATTTTAGGGGAAAAAATCATTTTTCAATTGTAAAATCATTTTTCAACTGATTTCACAGTTGTGTCATTTTTTCATTTTTCATTTTTAAAAACTGATAAATTCATATCTCAATTTTTTCACAATCATTATAATAACTGAGACATGCATTTCACAGTTGTTCACACATGAATTTGAATATAATAACTGAGACATTCATTTAACAGTTATTCATAATTGAATAAAAACTGATAAAATCACCTCTCATTTTTCACAATTGATGACTGAATTTATCAGTTTAATTATATAATAAATGAGACATTCATTTCTCAGTTATACACATATGAATTTGAGTACAAGAACTGGTACATTCATTTCTCAGTTATTCAAATGAATTTGAGTAGAAGAACTGCTACATTCATTTCTCAGTTATTCCCATATGAATTTGAGTATAAGAACTGGTACATTTATTTCTTAGTTATCAATTTTTCTCTGTTTTTAATATAATAATAAATGGGATATTCATTTCTCAACTAAAAAAAAAAAAAAATCCAAATGAAAACAACCAATAAGGACATGTATTATGGAAACTCACCAAAAAGTCCTTTGGATTTTCGCTGGACAAAAATGCCCCTCAATTCCCTGTTGAACGTGAGCCAGGCAGAGGACAAAAAAAAAAAAAAAAAAAAAACCACGTTAAGCGCAGCATGTTACTGCGCCTTCTCTCATCTCTCTCTTCCCTCCCTACTTTTTCTCTCTTTTCTTTTTTTTCCCCTCAAATCTTAAAAGGTAATATCTCAAAATCTAAAAATTAAAAAAATAATCCGAGAACACCGTTTTAATTGTGTCGTCAAAACGAATCAAACAAGTACACTCAACACATAATTCAAATTTTAGAAATAAAACTCTCATTTTGCACGAGTAAAAATTTGAGAAAATCATTTTTCATTTCTCAATTAATTTCACAATTTTAGGGGAAAAAATCATTTTTCAATTGTAAAATCATTTTTCAACTGATTTCACAGTTGTGTCATTTTTTCATTTTTCATTTTTAAAAACTGTTAAATTCATATCTCAATTTTTTCACAATCATTATAATAACTGAGACATGCATTTCACAGTTGTTCACACATGAATTTGAATATAATAACTGAGACATTCATTTAACAGTTATTCATAATTGAATAAAAACTGATAAAATCACCTCTCATTTTTCACAATTGATGACTGAATTTATCAGTTTAATTATATAATAAATGAGACATTCATTTCTCAGTTATACACATATGAATTCGAGTACAAGAACTGGTACATTCATTTCTCAGTTATTCAAATGAATTTGAGTAGAAGAATTGCTACATTCATTTCTCAGTTATTCTCATATGAATTTGAGTATAAGAACTGGTACATTCATTTCTTAGTTATCAATTTTTCTCTGTTTTTAATATAATAATAAATGGGATATTCATTTCTCAACTAAAAAAAAAAAAATCCAAATGAAAACAACCAATAAGGACATGTATTATGGAAACTCACCAAAAAGTCCTTTGGATTTTCGCTGGACAAAAATGCCCCTCAATTCCCTGTTGAACGTGAGCCAGGCAGCGGACAAAAAAAAAAAAAAAAAAAAAAAAACCACGTTAAGCGCAGCATGTTACTGCGCCTTCTCTCATCTCTCTCTTCCCTCCCTACTTTTTCTCTCTTTTCTTTTTTTTCCCCTCAAATTTTAAAAGGTAATATCTCAAAATCTAAAAATTAAAAAAATAATCCGAGAACACCGTTTTAATTGTGTCGTCAAAACGAATCAAACAAGTACACTCAACACATAATTCAAATTTTAGAAATAAAAATCTCATTTTGCACGAGTAAAAATTTGAGAAAATCATTTTTCATTTCTCAATTAATTTCACAATTTTAGGGAAAAAATCATTTTTCAATTGTAAAATCATTTTTCAACTGATTTCACAGTTGTGTCATTTTTTCATTTTTCATTTTTAAAAACTGATAAATTCATATCTCAATTTTTTCACAATCATTATAATAACTGAGACATGCATTTCACAGTTGTTCACACATGAATTTGAATATAATAACTGAGACATTCATTTAACAGTTATTCATAATTGAATAAAAACTGATAAAATCACCTCTCATTTTTCACAATTGATGACTGAATTTATCAGTTTAATTATATAATAAATGAGACATTCATTTCTCAGTTATACACATATGAATTTGAGTACAAGAACTGGTACATTCATTTCTCAGTTATTCAAATGAATTTGAGTAGAAGAACTGCTACATTCATTTCTCAGTTATTCCCATATGAATTTGAGTATAAGAACTGGTACATTCATTTCTTAGTTATCAATTTTTCTCTGTTTTTAATATAATAATAAATGGGATATTCATTTCTCAACTAAAAAAAAAAAAAAATCCAAATGAAAACAACCAATAAGGACATGTATTATGGAAACTCACCAAAAAGTCCTTTGGATTTTCGCTGGACAAAAATGCCCCTCAATTCCCTGTTGAACGTGAGCCAGGCAGAGGACAAAAAAAAAAAAAAAAAAAAAAAAAACCACGTTAAGCGCAGCATGTTACTGCGCCTTCTCTCATCTCTCTCTTCCCTCCCTACTTTTTCTCTCTTTTCTTTTTTTTCCCCTCAAATTTTAAAAGGTAATATCTCAAAATCTAAAAATTAAAAAAATAATCCGAGAACACTGTTTTAATTGTGTCGTCAAAACGAATCAAACAAGTACACTCAACACATAATTCAAATTTTAGAAATAAAAATCTCATTTTGCACGAGTAAAAATTTGAGAAAATCATTTTTCATTTCTCAATTAATTTCACAATTTTAGGGAAAAAATCATTTTCAATTGTAAAATCATTTTTCAACTGATTTCACAGTTGTGTCATTTTTTCATTTTTCATTTTTAAAAACTGATAAATTCATATCTCAATTTTTTCACAATCATTATAATAACTGAGACATGCATTTCACAGTTGTTCACACATGAATTTGAATATAATAGCTGAGACATTCATTTAACAGTTATTCATAATTGAATAAAAACTGATAAAATCACCTCTCATTTTTCACAATTGATGACTGAATTTATCAGTTTAATTATATAATAAATAAGACATTCATTTCTCAGTTATACACATATGAATTTGAGTACAAGAACTGGTACATTCATTTCTCAGTTATTCAAATGAATTTGAGTAGAAGAACTGCTACATTCATTTCCCAGTTATTCCCATATGAATTTGAGTATAAGAACTGGTACATTCATTTCTTAGTTATCAATTTTTCTCTGTTTTTAATATAATAATAAATATGATATTCATTTCTCAACTAAAAAAAAAAAAAATCCAAATGAAAACAACCAATAAGGACATGTATTATGGAAACTCACCAAAAAGTCCTTTGGATTTTCGCTGGACAAAAATGCCCCTCAATTCCCTGTTGAACGTGAGCCAGGCAGAGGACAAAAAAAAAAAAAAAAAAAAAAAAAACCACGTTAAGCGCAGCATGTTACTGCGCCTTCTCTCATCTCTCTCTTCCCTCCCTACTTTTTCTCTCTTTTCTTTTTTTTCCCCTCAAATTTTAAAAGGTAATATCTCAAAATCTAAAAATTAAAAAAATAATCCGAGAACACCGTTTTAATTGTGTCGTCAAAACGAATCAAACAAGTACACTCAACACATAATTCAAATTTTAGAAATAAAAATCTCATTTTGCACGAGTAAAAATTTGAGAAAATCATTTTTCATTTCTCAATTAATTTCACAATTTTAGGGGAAAAAAATCATTTTTCAATTGTAAAATCATTTTTCAACTGATTTCACAGTTGTGTCATTTTTTCATTTTTCATTTTTAAAAACTGATAAATTCATATCTCAATTTTTTCACAATCATTATAATAACTGAGACATGCTTTTCACAGTTGTTCACACATGAATTTGAATATAATAACTGAGACATTCATTTAACAGTTATTCATAATTGAATAAAAACTGATAAAATCACCTCTCATTTTTCACAATTGATGACTGCATTTATCAGTTTAATTATATAATAAATGAGACATTCATTTCTCAGTTATACACATATGAATTTGAGTACAAGAACTGGTACATTCATTTCTCAGTTATTCAGATGAATTTGAGTAGAAGAACTGCTACATTCATTTCTCAGTTATTCCCATATGAATTTGAGTATAAGAACTGGTACATTCATTTCTTAGTTATCAATTTTTCTCTGTTTTTAATATAATAATAAATGGTATATTCATTTCTCAACTAAAAAAAAAAAAAAATCCAAATGAAAACAACCAATAAGGACATGTATTATGGAAACTCACCAAAAAGTCCTTTGGATTTTCGCTGGACAAAATGCCCCTCAATTCCCTGTTGAACGTGAGCCAGGCAGAGGACAAAAAAAAAAAAAAAAAAAAAACCACGTTAAGCGCAGCATGTTACTGCGCCTTCTCTCATCTCTCTCTTCCCTCCCTACTTTTTCTCTCTTTTCTTTTTTTTCCCCTCAAATTTTAAAAGGTAATATCTCAAAATCTAAAAATTAAAAAAATAATCCGAGAACACCGTTTTAATTGTGTCGTCAAAACGAATCAAACAAGTACACTCAACACATAATTCAAATTTTAGAAATAAAAATCTCATTTTGCACGAGTAAAAATTTGAGAAAATCATTTTTCATTTCTCAATTAATTTCACAATTTTAGGGAAAAAATCATTTTTCAATTGTAAAATCATTTTTCAACTGATTTCACAGTTGTGTCATTTTTTCATTTTTCATTTTTAAAAACTGATAAATTCATATCTCAATTTTTTCACAATCATTATAATAACTGAGACATGCATTTCACAGTTGTTCACACATGAATTTGAATATAATAACTGAGACATTCATTTAACAGTTATTCATAATTGAATAAAAACTGATAAAATCACCTCTCATTTTTCACAATTGATGACTGAATTTATCAGTTTAATTATATAATAAATGAGACATTCATTTCTCAGTTATACACATATGAATTCGAGTACAAGAACTGGTACATTCATTTCTCAGTTATTCAAATGAATTTGAGTAGAAGAACTGCTACATTCATTTCTCAGTTATTCCCATATGAATTTGAGTATAAGAACTGGTACATTCATTTCTTAGTTATCAATTTTTCTCTGTTTTTAATATAATAATAAATGGGATATTCATTTCTCAACTAAAAAAAAAAAAAATCCAAATGAAAACAACCAATAAGGACATGTATTATGGAAACTCACCAAAAAGTCCTTTGGATTTTCGCTGGACAAAAATGCCCCTCAATTCCCTGTTGAACGTGAGCCAGGCAGCGGACAAAAAAAAAAAAAAAAAAAAAAACCACGTTAAGCGCAGCATATTACTGCGCCTTCTCTCATCTCTCTCTTCCCTCCCTACTTTTTCTCTCTTTTCTTTTTTTCCCCTCAAATTTTAAAAGGTAATAACGAATCAAACAAGTACACTCAACACATAATTCAAATTTTAGAAATAAAAATCTCATTTTGCACGAGTAAAAATTTGAGAAAATCATTTTTCATTTCTCAATTAATTTCACAATTTTAGGGAAAAAAATCATTTTTCAATTGTAAAATCATTTTTCAACTGATTTCACAGTTGTGTCATTTTTTCATTTTTCATTTTTAAAAACTGATAAATTCATATCTCAATTTTTTCACAATCATTATAATAACTGAGACATGCATTTCACAGTTGTTCACACATGAATTTGAATATAATAACTGAGACATTCATTTAACAGTTATTCATAATTGAATAAAAACTGATAAAATCACCTCTCATTTTTCACAATTGATGACTGAATTTATCAGTTTAATTATATAATAAATGAGACATTCATTTCTCAGTTATACACATATGAATTTGAGTACAAGAACTGGTACATTCATTTCTCAGTTATTCAAATGAATTTGAGTAGAAGAACTGCTACATTCATTTCTCAGTTATTCCCATATGAATTTGAGTATAAGAACTGGTACATTCATTTCTTAGTTATCAATTTTTCTCTGTTTTTAATATAATAATAAATGGGATATTCATTTCTCAACTAAAAAAAAAAAAAAACAACAACAAATGTGAGGTTGTAGTGTTAAATATATAATAGTCTACTAATAGAACAAGTGACAAGCTTGGCATAGTGGTTAGGAGTCTTAGTCAAGACCAAGAGGTCTTGTATTCAAACCCCCCCAAGAGCAAATAATTTTTATTTATAATACTTGGGGTTGCAGATGGTTGTGGCGGCAGTGGTTGAGGTCCGCCGGTGGCGGCTGACGGCGGCGGGTGGTGGTCCGGTGGCGGCTGACGGCAGCGGGTGGAGGTCCGGCGGCAGCCGGCGGCGGGGGTAGTGGGTGAGGTCCGGCGGCGGCAACAGGTGGCGACTGATGGCGGCGGGTGGAGGTCCTGTGGCGGCGGCTGGTGGCGGCGGTAGGTGGCGGACCTCAGTCAAAGTCAAAGGTCTAGTAGGTGGTCAATGGTTAAAGGTGTAATAGGATTTTATTTGGGCTGGGGGTATTTTTGCCATTTAAAAAGGGTGAGGGATTTATTGGTAAAATTGATTTCAACCCAAGGACCCTAAGGTAGATTATGAAATGTTGTGGTTTTATTGACAAATACCATCTTCCCCAAGGGACTTATTGGTAAAAATCCCTTTAAATAAAAATAAAATAATAGTAATAATAGTAATAACAAAAATAAAGTCACAAGAGGTAAAATATTAAAAAAGGAAGAAAATTTACAAGTTTTGTAATATTTAAACAATGAGAAAGAGTTAGACAAGGTACCAAATTTGGTACCTTGCTTAACTCTTACTCAAAATTTGGTACTTCAAGCTTGCATCATTGGAGATGTTAACTCTTTTGGTAGGTACCAAAATTTGATTTTGATACCTACCATTGGAGATGCTCTAAGTACATGTAATTCTAGAGCAATTAAAGTTGTATGTCTTCTTTCTTGGAAGCTTGGTGCACAATTTCATACACAAAATAACTATTCTCTTCCTACAAAAAAATAATAATCACATATTTCTTGTACTTGTATAAGATAAAGAGTCGAATAATACTAGGGACAAAAAAGTCACAAAAACTTGCTCACAAAATCCTAGGTGTAATGATGTTATTGGTTTTTTATTTAGAGTGTGGCGGGTCCATTATCAATGCAACCAATAAAATATCGCCACTTCGTCTTGTGAACAAGATTTTGTGACCTTATTTTGTTTTGTGCCCCTAGCATTGCTCGAGTCGAATAATAGATTTTAAGTGATATTTTCAAAATGCTCTAATAGAATATGGTGTTATGAAGACATGTTATTTTATTTTATTTTTTTTCAAACTCACATGTTTTGCAAGATTGCAAGAAATTAATTCTCAACCCCTTTTGTTTATGCAACAACTTAAACTCATGCAACTTATGTCGGAGTGTGGGCAAGTTTTATAAAGCGTTCAATTCATTATCGTAATGTCATAAATAACTATATATTATATTGCTCTTAAAAAAAATAAAAATAGTTTAAGCCAATTAAATTAATTGTGGGATATTGGGATAGCGGAGGATATTAAAATATGAATACTACTACTCCATCTCAAATATTACTGATTAATATTATTTAGGCAGTAAAGTTATGTTTCTTCAATTAAACATTTTGAGCTTAATTGGCTTGTGGCTTGTTGAAAATGGTTCTAGTTTATGGGGGATCAATGACATTGAATAACATAGTCAATCTTTGGGGATTATAGAATGCGATTGTGATTATAGTCGTTAGAGTAAATGACTTTGAATAAGTCAAATTTGAGAAGAAAAATGAAAGTAATTAAATCCTTTTTGAGATTTAACTAAGGATTCCTTCTGTCTTCTGGTTTAGGTCTCTAGCCTATAAATTCTAGCCATAAACTAGTATTTTTGTGTGCTTGATTCAATTGACATGGAGAGAGAGATCAGTGATTCTAGATCTAGGGATTTGCATAGCTAGGAACTTTGTTATCAAAGTTCATGCAAACATAGATTAGTGTGATTATCCTCATGTAATTGTTTCTCCGCCATAATAATATTTGTTTCCCTTTGCCCGTGGAGGTAGCCAATAGAGATTGGTGAACCACGTATATTCTGTGTTGATTTGTGTTCATTATTATTTATCTCTTGGGTCTGATTTACTAACAAGTGGTATCAGAGCTTGGTTGAAAAGGAGAATTAGCATCGACGGAAGAGATCCAAGATCGAAGAAAAACAAGGTAGCAGTTTCTGGTCCGTTTTTATCCAGCGCAGCGGTGAAGAAAAAGGCGTAGCGCATTCGTTCACCGTTGGATCGTGCTGATTTTCGGTGAGTAGCTTTGGGACTCATAGATACTCGATCTGAACGGTGAAGATCGGATTTTGATGTCCGTAGCATCCGAAATTGTACCCGGAAATAAGCTGCTAGTGTTTTGTCTTCGATTGTATGCGTTTGGAGTTTCTTGTTGCGATTTCTCTTATTGGCACCAGAGCCGGGTTAGGTGAGAAAGATCATGGCATTCCGCTGCGGTAGAAAGAGATGGATTCCGGGATGGACAAGAAAATCAACAAGTCTGACGGGAAGAACAAGTTTATTATCTGATGGAAGATTATGCATTGGGCTTGCAGATCGCGGGCAGAAAAAGTGCAGATCGCGTGCAGAAAACGTGCAGTTCGCGTGCAGTCTTGGTGCGGGTCGCGTGCAGTTTTGGTGCAGTTCGCGTGCAGTCTTGGTGCGGGTCGCGTGCAGTTTTTGGTGCAAATCGCGTACAGTTTTTTCGTGCAATCCGCGTGCAGTGTCCGTGCAGAAATCTGTGCTAGAAATAGCAAATCTGGTAGATCAGCATCTGAAAGTTTGTCTGGTGTTCGGTGGTGATCCAAGAATGCATCTAGAACGTTTCGGTGTCTAGTATCTACATCTGAAGACGGAGATTTGAAGCTAGGATTCTGTGATCAGAAGTTAGCTGTCTGGTATAATCTGAAGATCTAACATCTGTTGTAGTCTATTCTAGTGATCTAGAAGTAGATACAAAATCTGTGTTGCCCGAGGCAATAATCTGGTTAGATTTCAGAGTTGTACATCTGACTCCGCGTCTGAAGAATTCTGAGTCGGCTGCAGCAATAGCCAGCAGTGACAATCTGAATGAGGATAGTGATTATGCCTTGGTGACCGAAGAAGAAGCGTGCAAGGAAGTTGCATGAGTTCAAGATTCGGGAGTTTTTTATCGCATGTGTTCGCGCAAGGAGCAGTCTACAACGTACGAGCAGAAGGATGGAGACCGTATTTATATGGCTAATGGATCTATCTGCAAAGTAGTTGGCATGGGCTCTATAAGGGTGAGAACTTCTGGTGATAAATATCTCACATTGAACAAGGTGAGACACGTTCCACAAGTAGCAAAGATTCTGGTATCACTTAGTCGGTTGGACAAGAAGGGATACAGTTTCAAAGGTGAAGGTGGAGTTCTTGATGTCTACAAAGGTTCGAATGTGATTCTGAAGGGCGGAAGAAAAGATTCCTTGTTCATCCTCCAAGGTTCTGAGATTGGTGAGGGTGTTGACGAGCAGTTGGAGCATCGTTTTACTCTAGGCCGGAGTGAACTGGGCAAGCCACGGCTAGAAGATCAACACATACCAGTTTTATCAGTCATGGTTGGCAAGATCCAATGTCGACTGGATGGGTCACATCTGAATGACTGTTAGTCGCCCGTTGGGGTGATTCTGAGTGTCCGTAGGATACATTGCATGCAGAAAATCTGATTGTCCAGAGGACAAGGTTGTTTGCCTGGTGAGGTAAATTCTGAGTGTCTTGAAGATACATGGCGAGCGCGAAAAATCTGGTTGTCCGGATGACAAATCTAGTGTCTTTGACGAAAGACAGACTGAGGCAAAGGTTGAAAAATCTGGTACGAGGGATGTGGCTCAAGGTGGAGTATATGTCGGAATCTCGTGCAACTGAATTATTAGGGGAGATTCAAAGTCAAGGTGGAGATTGTTAGAGTAAATGACTTTGAATAAGTCAAATTTGAGAAGAAAAATGAAAGTAATTAAATCCTTTTTGAGATTTAATTAAGGATTCCTTCTGTCTTCTGGTTTAGGTCTCTAGCCTATAAATTCTAGCCATAAACTAGTATTTTTGTGTGCTTGATTCAATTGACATGGAGAGAGAGATCAGTGATTCTAGATCTAGGGATTTGCATAGCCAGAAACTTTGTTATCAAAGTTCATGCAAACATAGATTAGTGTGATTATCCTCATGTAATTGTTTCTCCGCCATAATAATATTTGTTTCCCTTTGCCCGTGGAGGTAGCCAATAGAGATTGGTGAACCACGTATATTCTGTGTTGATTTGTGTTCATTATTATTTATCTCTTGGGTCTGATTTACTAACAATAGTCCTAGCTCAAATTACATGTCTATTTAAGGAGCACATTCATTGGTATAAATTCATGAAGGGTGTTGTTATACACACCCGTAATTAATGAATACACCCGTAAACGCTTAAAATTTAAAATGGTACAACACTGTGATGCATAGTATGAATATATACCGGTCCATGTTTCTCTCTTTAGAAGATGTGGGTTAATTGTCTCTTACACGCCCCCTCACGTGTAGCCGAGCTTTGCCAAGGCTTACAACGTGGACTTGTTAATCGGGTGGCGTGGAGCAGAATCGTGAGCCGTTGGGCCTGCACGTGTCCCATGTAGAAGCAGCGGAAGTCAGGTCACCATAGATCGGTGGCTCTGATACCATCTTAGAATTAGAGATGGGGTAAGAAGAAGCGAGAGGCCCAAATGTGAGCGTGGGCTGGACTGGGCCGGCAATGGACTATATTGGAGGTTTCACCTTAAAACCAATTGGTGATAAGAGGAGTAACTCCTCAAGTCTATATACCGGTCCATGTTGAAGCTTGATATACATTGTAGGTGCCCTCTCTAACACCTTAAGGTTTTAGAGGAGTTGGTTACTTAACATGGTATCAAAGCCGGCTCAAGTTGATGATGGGCTTGAGTTAAACCGTGTTGGGTGCCCGTATTGGGTTTGAATTGACCCGTGGTGGGTTTGAGTTGATAATAATGCCGGTGTAATGATGATCCACGTGTAGATCCCATAGAATCGGCCTACACGTGAGGGGGCGTGTTGAAGCTTCATATATCCCACATCAACTTGGAGAGTAAAATTGATGAACTATATAGATTGGCTAACCTCACCCCTTAACAAGGTTTTTAAGGGGATGAGGACCCAATTCTAATATGGTATCAGAGAGTTTATCATGGTATCAGAGCTGGCCCGTTACACGTGCAGGCACAACGGCCCACGATGTTGCTCCGCTCCACCCGTAACAAGTCCACGTTGTAAGCCTTGGCAAAGCCCGGCTACACGTGGCCACGATGTTGCTCCGCGCCACCCGTAACAAGTCCACGTTGTAAGCCTTGGCAAAGCCCAGCTACACGTGAAGGGGCGTGTTAGAGACAATTATCCCACATCAGGAATTAACTAGCCAAACATTGACTATATAAAGATCCTGGGCTACTCCTCCCATAGCCAATTAGTTTTGGGATGGAACCTCAGACTTTATCAATAACCAAGCCCAACTATTAATTAGGTTTCATTGACACAGTTTTTTTCTTGCTTTTCTTTTGCGGTATTACATTGATTATATTGATTATGAGTGTTTGGTTGCCAAAATGTATGTTTCAATTGCTTGTTTAAGTTTTAGTTCAATGAAATACTCCATCTGTTCCGGAATAAATGTCATAGTTGACAAGTCAATGTTTGAAGCTTTTAGTTGTGTTTCCTTGATTGCCCAAATCTTTTTATATGGGTAGAGTGACACTTTCTATGATATTGCAATGCTTGTGCCTATTAGAATGAGTAATATAGGAAGATCACCAAACTTCATACCCTATTTATAGTAAGATGACATTTATTTTGGGACAAACGGAAATGGAAAGTAGGACATTTATTCTGAGACATAGGGAGTAATTAGCTAGTAGACTCTGTGCTCATTTGTTTTCAGTTGTTTTTACTTATTTTCAGTGACTTATAACTTTTGACTTAAAATAAGTAATAATTGCAGTGTTAGTTTTGACTTAAAAGCCAAAAGTCAATAAGTGAAGGGCAGGTCTGGGCATACGAGCTGAGGTGTTTCCTTTTGACTTAAAATAAGTTTTTTTTCCTTTTATTTTTACCCTTTTCCACTTTTTTTTTTTCTTTTTCGAAAAAGACATTTTATTAATCCTAAATTAGTTAGACGGGATGATCCCGTTTTGCCTATTTCTTTCTACCTATTTACGATGGTAGATTTATCATCCTATAGCGTTGAGACCACCGGACAAACCTTATTTCTCCGCCACAAGACGGATTGTCTTGAGTAGAGGCCCCATGTTATAGTTAAAATCTTTCCAAGGCCAAACCTAGAGAGTTTCATTATTGTTTAATTGAGCTTGTTTGGTAGAGCGATGCATTTACAATGAATTGAAAAATCAGTTTTTTGCTAATTAAGTGTCAATGGAGAGTTTTTAAGTAGAGCTTTTTAAAAATCTTAGCCTTTTTTTTGCCGTTCTAAATAGTTGCGTCCAAACACAAGCTCCATTTAAAAAAAAAAAAAAAAACAGTTTTAAAAACTATGCACTAAATGATATGCAAATCATTTTGTTCCCTTATAGGTGTCGGACCGCTAGTCAATATTGATGCCCGTTACAATATTCACGCAAGCTCGCAAAAGATGTTCTAGTCTAAGGCTCCGTTTGTTTCGCGTAAAATAACTTCCGGAAAATGTTTTCCCCATTTTTCGGTGTTTGTTACGCACCGGAAAATGAGGAAGATATTTTCTGGAAAATGGTTTTCCCTCTTTTCTAAGTAAAATGACTTACGGATTTTTACAAAGTAGTTCATTTTCCGGAAAATGTTAACTCTCTCTCACACCAAACTCTCCATAAAACCACACCCTACCCACTACACCTCTAACACCACCCTCTTCATCCATCCTATCCACCACCCCCAACTACCCCAGCACCCAACCCACCCCACCCTACCCCACTACCCCCACCCAAAAAAAAAAAAAAAAAAAACTTCTTTTCACTCATATTAAAAAAATTGAACATCTCCACCACCCCCAACTACCCCAGCACCCACCCCCCCCCACGCTACCCCACCCACCCCAACCAAAAAAAAAAAAAAAAAAACTTCTTTTCACTCATATTAAAAAAAAATTGAACATCTCCACCACCCCAACTACCCCAGCACCCATCCCACCCCCACCCTACCCTACCCTACCACACCACCCACCCCCCCCCCCCCCCCAAAAAAAAAAAAAAAAAACTTCCTTTCACTCATATTAAAAAAAAATTTGAACATCTCCACCACCCCCAACTACCCCAGCACCCACCCCACCTAAAAAAAAAAAATATTCACTCATATTAAAAAAAAATAAAAAATGAACATCTCCACCACCCCAGCACCCACCCCACCCACACCCTACCCCACCACCCCACCCCCACCCCAAAAAAAAAAAACTTCTTTTCACTCATTTTTTTTAAAAAATGAACACCTCCACCCCCCAGCCACCCTACCACCCCACCCCACCCCCCCCCCCCCCAAAAAAAAAAATCAAAAAAATCAATCATATTAAAATTATTTTTGAACACCTCCCCCGCTCCCCACTACCCCACCCACCCCTCACCTACCCACCCCACCATTTTTTTTACTCTTATTAAACTTATTTTCTTACAACTCCCACATTCGTGCTCCCTACCCCCACTACCCACCACCCCCACCACCTACCCCCACCCCACCCACCCACCCCCCACCCAAAAAAAAATTACTCATATTAAAATTATTTTTGAACACCTCCCCCACCCCCACCTACCCCACACACCCCCTACCCCACCCCCACAACCACCCATCCCACCCCAACCCAAAATCTCCACCCACATTCAATTTTTTTCTCATAATAATTTTTTTCCTCATATTAAATTATTATTATTTTTATATGAAAATATTTTCCAAAAAACATTTTCCTTAGATTTACCAAACAACAAAAAACATGTTTATGTCATTTTCCGGAAAACATTTTCATTTTCCAGAAAACATTTTACGGGAAATCATTTTCCGGAAATTGTTTTACGCGAAACAAACGGAGCCTAAGAGACTTGATTTTTTATTTATTTCTTGTGCCTTTCAATTTTATTTTTATTTATTTTTATTTTTGCAAATGAGGGGAAGGAATGCATCGTTTTTTTGTCCCCTCTTTTTTTTATACTTTCATTTAAAGCATATATCAATATGAACATGGACGGACCAACGAGAATAAAGTGGCAAGCATATGATTATAATTAACCAATAATTTTGGTTGAAGCCAACCGCTCAAAAGAGTGTTCCTTAGATAACTTAGACCTACATGGCGGTGATTCTAGGTAAGTCTCATTGGTTACCCCGATCATCACACCGAAGTGTGCTCGCAGTGGGTGGAGTATCCAAGTGCAAAAACCAATGCCCCAACAGAGGTAAGTGTCCAGTTTTCAAGGAGTAAAAAAAGGGGGAGATCCGTGTTCAAGTTACTCGTAAAGCCTGCATGTTGTTGAAGAAGACTGTATTCTCCAACTGGAAACTGAACAAACACTATAACATTTTTAACACGTCTCCTTCATCTTACGTTCACCTTCATTGAGCAGAAAATCTTCTAAGTAGGTGATCCCACCACCAATTGCATTTTTAATTAGTTTCATTACATATTGGATTGAAGTATGTTAAGGATTAGAGAAAGAGATAGTCGGAGCCAATCATACGTCGTAGAGAGGGTTTGAATATGAAAGACTCAAATATTATTGATACTAGTGATACATATTTATAGGGATACAAAGAGTATTGGAGAGTCCAATCTTGAAAGTAATGCAATGAACCGGGTTGATGAAGCGAGTTGGTTGATGTGATCCTGGACGTGGGTGATGTTGCCATGATCGTTACCTTTGTACAAGTAGGGTTTGCACCCTTCACATAGGAGATGAATTTTACGTCGGAATGACAGGCTTGAGCTTTTACGTCGCGAGACGGGGTCTAGGCTTTTACGTCGCGAGACGGTTCCGGCTTTTACGTCGCAAGACGGGTTCGGGCTTTTACGTCGCAAGACGGGTTCGGGCATTTACGTCGCGAGACATGCTTTGAGGGGTTTGGCGAGTTAAGGGTTACGTTCGGCCGGGTGTAGGTTGGTGGGTTCGGTCGGGTGTAGGGGTAGGTTCGGTCGGGTATTCAAAAAAAATGGGTCTTGGTGATTGTGGACGTAGTTAGGGAAGGTCATTTGGTTCGGAGAAAAAAAAATGGGGGCAAGGGCTGGTGGGTGTAAGAAAGGAGAATGATAGAAAAGGTAGCTTAGTGGGTTTGCTTTTGTTTGCTTTTGTTTAGACCATCTCCAACAGTTTAGTGCAAAAATTGCACTATTCTTTATAATAGTGCAATTTTTACACCAAATATTTCCAACAGTTTGCTTCAAATCTTATACTAAATAAGAATATAATGACAATATTCATTATTGTTTCACATATATAAATAATAGTAGGTTATATAATTTTATATTGTAAAATATTTTCATATATATCAAAAAGAAAAACAAAAAACACACATTTAAAAAGAAAAAGAAGAAGAAAAATGGGATAGCGCAGCACTATCCCTTGCACTAAATTTGAAGCAAGTGATAGTGTTGCTCTATTAATAGAGCAATGTTTAGAGTTCCATTGGAGTACAACAATACTCTATATTTGGAGTTTTAGAGTACCGTTGGAGATGGTCTTAGGCTATGCTTCTTGGGTGGATGAGGGGATCATAAAGGGAAAGAGAAAAAAAAAAATAGGAGCAGGAAGTAGGGTTAAGGGATGGTTATTGATGGGAATTACCGGGCAATGTTGAAGAGGCTAGCATGTCACATGCCGAAGGTGTTGTTTCGGGTGGTGTGGTTTTAGCAATTTTGCGGAAGCTAGTTTTGGGTATTGGGCGGTTTTTGGTGGAGAAGTCTCATTATGAATCATAGCTCTGATACCATGTTAAGGATTAGAGAAAGAGATAGTCGGATCCAATCATACATGGTAGAGAGGGTTTGAATAAGAAAGACTCAAATATTATTGATACTAGTGATACATATTTATAGGGTTACAAAGAGTATTCTAGAGTCCTAATCTAATTAGGAAAACTAATACAAAAAGAAAACTAATGTTCTAGAATAATCTAGCTTGGTTTACAAGATACAATCTCTATGTTTGGTAACTTGATATTTACAATATATGCTAGGAATATATAATATTCCTTAATAAAGTATACTAGTAGGGGTGTAAAAAGGTCAAAGGCAAGTAAACTATTGTCTTAGGTTGTGTTTAGTGCATCAAGCACTTGTTGCTTGACACTTAATAGAATGTAGGGTAATTTAGAGATATGATACATATGATCATATTGAGTGCTAGATGTCGAATGTTGAGTGAGACTCTTATTGATTAAGCATGGATTTTGATTCTCAATCATTAAGAGGATGTTGGACATACTCAAGTAGAATGAAAGAGTTAAATCATGCATCCTACCTCCAAATTACCTTACATTCCACAACCTTACTCAAGCTCAGTTTGGTACTTTAACGAGCTCGAGATAAATCTTGAACTCTGTTCGACTTTCTTACTAATCCAATCTTAAGCTAGCCTTGATTTTATGAGGCTGTTGTGGTCTGAGTCTTACACGATAAATTTTCCTCGTAAGGATACTGATGAACCCTGGCTTTTCAGATATATTTATCCTTATACCCAAAATATATGTCATGTATAATTATCCCAAATACTAAAGGGGGGACCCCATCAAAAGGACAAATATAGCCTTTATCCCTCATATATATACTCCTCCTCATCTAAGGTGAAAGGTATTCTCTATTCTCTACATTCTCTCTCTACACTCTCTTGAGTACTCTCTTTTTCTACCTCTCTCTTATACATACACACACCCAAGGCATTCAAAGACTTGCTCTTAGTTTCCTCAGAGATCTTACTCTCACACCCGAGGGCCTAAGCCGTGATCAAACCCGGCTTTGGTCCTAACGGTGTGCTCATTTTGCAGATCTTTTTAGCCAGATATCCGTATCCGACCCTCTTGATAATCTTGGGATCTATTTCTGATACTATGGGTACCCCAAGGGGACCAAAAGTCGTGGCGTCATCAGATACAAATGAAATGATGAAAATAATTGTAACTGTTCTACGTTAGTTGTTGATTTGAAAACTTGGATAGTTATAGTTTTTAGAGTGGTTCAGTAGTGCAGCTCGCATTCCTGTAAATGATATGTGAAAGGCCCTGTTTAACTAAATGAACAGATGGATTAAAACTTGGACAGCTAACTATTTGAGGTTAGCTGTTGAGAAATAATAAATAAAATAAATGTGCAGCGGAATATAATAAATAAGGAAATGAAAGGACAAAGTGTAGTGTGTGTGTTAGTGTATGGACAAGAGTGTACACAATATTTTAAAGTGGTTCAGAGGCAAAACCCTTCTCTTACATCCACCCCCACTGTTGGAACAGTGAGATCAATCCACTATAATATTCTCTTCAATAAGAGTTACAAGAATTGATAAGGCAAGTTCCTTTGAACCCCCTCTACTTAATTGACAATTCAATTAAGGTTGCTTCTTTCAAAGCGAGAAAAAGAAAATAATCACAAGTGTGTTTACAAATGAAAATAGCTTGGCTGTTAGCTGGCTGGTTGTGGGTTGTAACTGGGTGCAAGATGGCACAATATTTGCAGGGGTCTATGCAAATATTCAAGACTGCAGAGTGTGAATGCAGAAGAGCTACAAAGGGGTGTGAGGGTGAAATATTGTAAAAAGGGTGTAAAGGTTGTAAAAAGGGTAAGAGGTTAACTTGACAACATGCCAGTATGCTCCTTTATATATGGGTGGGCATATAGCCGTTGGGGGACAAAGGTACAAGAGTAGCCATTTGGGGAACACAGGTACAGAGGAGTTAATGGTTTGTCTTTGACTTTGACTGAATGTTTATTATTCCTCTGTATGCAGGTTGTCAAGGAAGGGAAAGGTGTATTCACACTTGATCAAGCTTCAATATGAGTTATTCCAATGATTGGTAATATTGGAATATTCTTCAAGGATCTGATGACGTGGAGTCAGCTGTTGATGAAGACCAGTCTAAGCTGTTGAAGCAGGGGAGCTTAGCTGTTGGGCTTGTAAGCCATTAGCTGTTGAAGCTTGTTTGTAGATAGTATCTTGATAATTCATTTGAGTGTAAGGGAGTCTGTAATAGGTAGTTCTTCAGTTTGTTAGATGTATAGATGATAGGTAGATCATGTAATGACTTGACTCTTTGGCTTGAATGGAAATAGGATAGCTTTGCTGTTGAGCTTTGTCTTGGGCTGCCTGTGCTCAGGTCTTTTGTATACATCATATAATCAATTGGGTTTGATTATTTATTTATCAAAACATATTTACTATGATTAATTGTGAGTTAAACATAGTGAGGTAGTAACAATTTCTCCATTTTTGGTAAATAAATAATGTTTTTTTTATTATGTACCTGCAAAAAAATTGCTAAAGGATAGAAATACCAATGAAGAGAAATTCTTCTTGATTAAATCACTTGGCACACAAAACAAATTAATACAGATAAAATGTATGGAAGGAAATAATTGAAAAGAGAGAATTGTTCTGAACAGCTATTCAAAACACAGAAAAAGCAAACCAAATTTTAATCCTAGCTTAGGCATTCTGGCTGTTTTCCACTGCTTTTAGTTCTTGAAGGAGAGCAGCCTTCCTCACTGGTTCTTTATGCCTGTAAAACCACTCATTCTTCCAGTCTAGACCCATCATGTAGTTGTATTGGAAATACTGGTCTTGTCTGGCTATCAATTGATTCTTGGTCAGCACAGGTTGATGATTGAGAAGTCTTGAACCAATCCAAGCTTGTAGCTGTTGAGAGGTCATGGTCTCTTCAGATGGTGAAACCCCCATGGTATAATCTTTGTACAAAAATGCAGGCCTCTTTTTGGTAGATTTGGTAGGGTGACTAGGAGGAGGAGCTTGGAAGTAATAGTATATGGAAGACTGGGAGGGTCTGGGTATGATAAGGCTGCTGGGAGGAGGATGTGAGAAAGCTGTTTGGGTTGGCTGTTCAGGAGATGAAGGAATTGGATTGTCACATTTTTGAGCAATGAACTCAGATATATCATCAAGCTTTCTGAGTAGGGAGGTTTTGAGTTGTTTGATGAGGGTGGCTGAGAATTGGTTAAAGTCAGTGTAGGTGAGATAGTATGGAGGGGTGTATTTGAATGGATCAAAGTTTGATGGGAGATTATCAAGCTTTGATCTTGACTTCTTGTGAAATGCAGGAGGAGGGGGAGGAAAGTGTTGAGGGTAAACTGTAGAGATTGGGAAGAGATTTTTGACAATTATCCCAATTATGCAGCTCTTTTTTTATAGAAGAGTCCAAAAGATGGACTGAGCATATTGAATGCAAAAAGCATACACAAGGGAGGAAGGGGTGTAGAGGAATTCCTGAAGATTTTTGGAAATAAGATGAGAGAAGACTAATTCCCACTCAGGAAGGTTTGAAAGATTGAGAGGATTGGGTAGTTTAGGAGCAGAGAAGAGGAAGCAATACTGAGTTGTGATCCTGAACTTTTTCCACTCTTCATATGCATAAAATATTTGACCTCCAATATTTCTAGCATGAATGCTCATGTGGGTCTTTGTCATTTCCCAGGGATTTGAAAGATTGTGAGGGTTAAGAAGAGGAGGGAGAATGGGAATTGAACTAAGCTTTTTGTGGGCTTCTTGAACAGTTGGGATAGAAAAATCAATGTCAGAGTCAAGAGCCCAGAAGCTAGGGGTAGGCATGGAAGTATCTAGATCAATTTGGGATTGAGGAGTAGATTTAGAAGGGGGAAAGCTGTTGAGGAAGGCTGGGGAGTAGAAGATCCACCTTGACCTTGAGATAGCCTGGCCTCTCTCAATCTCATGAACTCAAAAGCCTTGAGGGCTTCATCTAAAGAAAAATTGGCAGATAGCTGTTCATAGAGGGATGTGCTATCTTCCTCAGACAAATTTGAGATTGTTTTATCCTTAATAAAATCAATGAGTTTTGGGTTGAGAATGGGAAGAACAGTAAAGTGAGCAGGGGATCTAGGAGGGAGATAAGCAAAAGGTTTTGATGAAGGGGGAGGAACAGATTGAGATTGGGTCTCGGCTGTTGGGGAAGTTTCATGAACTGGAGAGTTCCCCCTTGACTTAGTAGGGCTCTCTGACCTTGGTGAGTTCCCCCTATGAGTTTCAACAGGAGAGAGGGTTGGAGATGCATGAGATTGAAGGTGAAGAATTCCTTCAATGGCAGAGACATGCTCAGAACTGGAAGTGGGATGGGGAGAAGTAGGGGAGACTTGTCTTTGCCTTTTAGGAGGTGGAGAGGATGATCTTACAGATCTTCTCTTCACTATGAATTGACCAGCCGAGGAAGATGAAGATGTTACCTTGCCAGTGGAATGGTGTTGGGACTCAGCTGTTGGAGATACTTGCTTAGCTGGTGGCACATCCTGCTCAGCTGTTGGTTCAATTTGCTCAGGAGGTCTTGTACCATGCTTGGATTTTCTGATCTCTTCAATTTGTTGTTGTAGAGATAGCTGGACATCAAATTCTTCTTCATCAATCTCCATTATACCACTAGAACTGCTTGACTTTTGAACTTCAGTCTCTCCTTCACTTACTGTTGCTTCATCATCAACATAGATTTGGCTGGTATTGCTATCAGCAGGCCTAACCCTTTCACCACTGACAGTGGTTTGCTCATGACTGTCCACAGGTAAGGAAGAGGTTTGAGTAGTGGCTCTTGTGGATTCACTGGATGAGGAGGTTGAGGAGGTGTAGACACCCCGCCTTGGACCTCTCACCCCGATTGCATACAAAGTATTTTTATTTAACTCATTTTCGTTAATTTCTGTTACTTCGGTTAAGTTCCTAACTGATTCCGTTAGTTTTGGACTAAACTGCATAACAGAGTTAACTTTTAGGGTCATTCTGTCATTCTATCCTTTTCCGCCGCGGGCGCTTTCGGAACTGTTAACGGGCTGCGCGCGCGTCTCGCCCCAAAAGCGGGACTCGCGCGCTTCCCATTTTGGCAGTAACGGATTGCACCTTATTTCCCTCCCTTTTCTTATTTGCAATATCTCTTTCTTGATCACAAAAAACTTCTTTTCTCATCCACATTCATCCCCCCTAGTTTTATTGTTGGGTTTCCAAGTAACATGCGCAGCGGAATTTAGCAATTAAAATTTTAAGAAACCCAAAGCCCATAGATCCGTTCGTATGATTAAATCAAATACAACAACATGAATATAGGAATAAACTAACCCTTGATGGCTATCAAATTCTCTTGGTCTTTGGTGGAGGTTTGAAGACTTGATCACGATCACAAAGCTTGAACACGAACTTTGAAGATGATGATTTTCACCCTCTAGCGGTATCCACACTTCGAACGAATATCAAAGGAACTTCTTTGATCTTGATTGCTAGACCAATAATTGTAAAACACGCTTTCACAATTTAATAAAGAACTATATGGAATTTATTTGTGAATTATTTTGTTCTTCAATCAATGATATCTTAGAACAAAATAAAATCTCTCTCAAACTCTTTGAGACTCACAAAAGCACTTCTCAATATGGTCTGGCCGAATTGGGGTTTTTATACACAATTAAGACCTATTCCAAATAGGTAACTTGTGCCAAAAACCTTTCCTAATCAAATTAGGAATTTTCCATCCGGCATACCGGGCGCCCGCCTGGTACCACCCAGGCGCCCGCTTGTTTGGGCAGAAAGTCCAGTTCCTTTCCGGCTTGAACAGGCGCCCGCCTGGTGCAACCCAAGCGCCCGCTTGGTTGACCAGGAGGCCCAGATCTTTCCAGAAATTCCTTGGAAGTCCTCCGACCCTAAATGCCAATATAGTCCTTTTATTTAAGATTCGTTCTATTGTGTGTGACCCTCTAAGATTATACTAAGTTGGCAATGGGCTCAAACATGATCCCATAAGATATGATTAGGTTCTAGCAAACCGTCATACCTACCCAAATAGTATAACTAGATACAAGTTCGCATTCCTTTAGAATATGTCATAATCCCTTTGTCCACGATGTCATTGAACACAAGTCATGGTCAAACAGTCAACTTGTTTTGTTCAATACTTTCTCGATTCCGAATATGTTGATAATCCAAATGACATTGATCCAATCAATTCATTTGAGTCCGGCCGAACATTTCATCAACATCATTCCTACGAGAGGCCCAAGCTTGACATCTCTCCGAAGAGGGACAAATCCATTTAGCTTATTATTCTTCCCAACGGGAATCCGATTATGCCAATCATACCCTTTATAACTACCGTGTTAAGGTAGCGTTTGAATATGTCAAACACAATGTTCATCAAGTGAAAGACTATAATAACTTCATGTCTAAGGATTCAAATGACATAACTAATATGAGATATATGTATGACATAGACCATGACATAAATCTCATACAGCGGGTCATGTCCAGTACCTTGTTCCAAACAAGTACCCATAAATCTAACATGATCATCCCATGATCATTTAGCCTTTATACTAGTGCTTAACAAGTACTAGGGACGGGGATTATTATAAGTAAACATGAACAACAATAATAATCAAAACATATCTTTATTGATATGAAATAAATGATAACAATTACAACGTTTATTAAACGTGCCTAGGGCACCACTACCAACAATCTCCCACTTGCCCTAGGCCCAATCTCCCATGTATCTAATACCCATGGACCTAACATGACCATCATGAAAGCTTGTGGGAGTCCCTTTGTTAGCGGGTCCGCAACATTGTCATCAGTAGGTACTCTGCATATATTTACGTCTCCCCTATCAACGATCTCTCGAATGATATGAAAACGCCTAAGTATGTGTTTGGATTTCTGATGTGCTCTTGGTTCCTTTGCTTGAGCAATAGCACCATTATTATCGCAATAAAGGTCTATTGGATTAGCAATACTAGGAACCACTTCAAGTTCAGTTATGAACTTCTTAATCCAAACAGCTTCCTTTGCAGCATCCGATGCAGCAATATACTCAGCTTCTGTTGTAGAATCAGCGGTTGTACTTTGCTTGGAACTCTTCCAGCTTACAGCTCCACCATTTAACATAAACACAAAACCCGATTGCGATCGGCTATCATCTTTGTCGGTTTGGAAGCTTGCATCCGTGTAAGCATTTACAACGAGATCATCTTATATTCCTCCATAGACTAAAAACGAGTCTTTAGTCCTTCTCAAGTACTTAAGAATCGCTTTTACGGCTATCCAGTGATTTTGGCCAGGGTCGGATTGGTATCTACTTGTCATGCTCAAAGCATAAGACACATCCGGCCTAGTACAAATCATGGCATACATGATGGACCCAATTGCCGAAGCATATGGAACATCATTCATTTTCTCACGCTCATCTTTTGTCTTAGGACATTGAGTCTTGCTTAGAGAAACTCCATGTAACACGGGCAAGGTGCCTCTCTTAGAATTTTCCATACGGAATCTTCTAATGACCTTGTCAATGTATGTACTTTGGCTTAAACCAAGTAGCCTCCTTGATCTATCTCTATAGATCTTAATGCCAATAATATATGCGGCTTCACCCATATCTTTCATTGCAAAACACTTTCCCAACCAAGTCTTTACAGACTGAAGTGTAGGAATGTCGTTTCCAATGAGCAATATGTCATCCACGTATAAAACAAGGAATAGCACTATGCTCCCACTAATCTTCTTGTATACACAAGGCTCATCTTCGTTCTTGATGAAACCAAACTCTTTGACCGATTCATCAAAACGGAGATTCCAACTCCTAGAAGCTTGCTTCAATCCATAGATGGATCTCTGCAATTTGCATACCTTAGAATCTTGTTCAAAACCTTCTGGTTGTGTCATATACACATCCTCTTGAAGTTTTCCATTCAGGAAAGCGGTTTTGACGTCCATCTGCCATATTTCATAGTCATGATATGCGGCAATGGCAAGCAAAATTCTTATAGACTTGATCATTGCTACGGGTGAAAAGGTCTCATCATAGTCAATACCATGAACTTGCCTATAACCCTTCGCTACAAGCCTAGCTTTGTAAGTATGCACCTTCCCATCCATGTCAGTCTTCTTCTTGAAGACCCATTTGCATCCTATGGTTTTTACACCTTCGGGTGCATCAATCAAATTCCAAACTTGATTGTCTTGCATGGATTGCAATTCGGATTCCATGGCTCCAAGCCACTTGTCCGAATCAGGAGAAGACATCGCCTCTTGGTAGGTTGACGGTTCATCATTCTCAATGATTTCCACGTCATTACTATCCGTTACGAGAAATCCATATCTCTCGGGCTCGGATCGTAACCTACTAGATCTGCGAGTTGCTTGTGTATTTTGAACAGGTTCCACAACTCCTTGTGGTTCTTGTTCTTGTTCCACTATTGGTTCAATGTTATTTTCTGGGTCTCGAATTTCTTCAAGATTTATTTTACTCCCACTGATTTCTTTAGAGAGAAACTCTTTCTCTAGAAAGACACCAGTTCGGGCAACAAACACTTTGTTGTCCTCTCGGTTGTAAAAGTAATATCCTTTAGTTTCCTTAGGATATCCCATGAAAATATATTTATCAGATTTGTGTGCAAGTTTGTCTGAGATAAGTCTTTTGACAAAAACTTCACAACCCCAAATCTTCATGAAAGATAGACAAGGCTTCTTTCCGCTCCACATCTCATATGGAGTCTTTTGAACCGATTTAGTTGGAACACGATTTAGTGTGAAAGCAGCGGTTTCTAGAGCGTAACCCCAAAAGGATATTGGAAGATCAACTTGACTCATCATTGATCGAACCATGTCTAACAAAGTACGATTCCTCCTCTCGGACACACCATTCCATTGTGGTGTTCCGGGTGGAGTCAATTGTGAAACTATTCCACAATTCTTTAGATGATCATCAAATTCTTGAATTAAGTATTCACCACCTCGATCTGATCGAAGTGCCTTTATACTTTTGCCAAGTTGTTTTTCTACTTCATTTTGAAATATTCTAAATATCTCAAATGCTTCACTTTTATGTTTCATTAGGTAAACATACCCAAATCTAGTATAATCATCAGTGAAGGTTATGAAGTATTGAAATCCTCCCCTAGCATTGCTACTTAATGGTCCGCATACATCGGAATGTATCAACCCCAATAAGTCGCTTGCCCTTTCACCCAACTTGGTAAAAGGTGTCTTAGTCATTTTTCCAAGAAGACACGACTCACAAGTATCATATGACTCTAAGTCACATGAACCCAGAAGTCCGTCCCCATGGAGTTTTGAGATACGCTTCTCATTAATATGACCAAGACGGCAATGCCACAAATAAGTATGATTTACATCATTAGGTTTAGATTTCTTATTTACATGATAGACATTATTTTCATTCTTGACATCCAAGATATAAAGGCCATTAAATGAATTAGCAATACCATAAAGCACATCATTTAAATAAATAGAAAATTTCTTATTCTCAATAAGAAACTTAAAACCTTCATTATCCAAACAAGAAATTGAAATAATATTTCTGCTTAAATCCGGAACATAATAACAATTGTTCAAAACAAGAATTAATCCGGAAGGTAAAGTGACTTTATAAGTCCCTACGGCTAATGCAGCAACTCTTGCTCCATTCCCCACACGCAGATCTACTTCACCTTCTTTAAGCAGTCTCCTATTCTTTAGTCTCTGCACATTTAGACAAATGTGAGGACCACATCCGGTATCCAATACCCAAGAATCAGTGGTAGAAAGGAGAATATCTATCATATAGATACCTGAAGTCGACGCAGCCTTGCTGCTCTTCTTCTTCTTTTGCTCTTCCAAGAAAGCCTTGCAATTACGTTTCCAATGACCAATTTCTTGACAATGGAAACAGATTGCATCCTTTTGTGAGTCAGGTTTTGCCTCAGAAGCCTTGGCAACCTTTGCCTTGCTTATCTTGGGTTTGACAACTTTTTCCTTACCCTTTCCTTTGGCACTAGCCTTCTTCCCATCATGAACCAAGAGCACGGGAGAACCTTTCTCCACAATTTTCATCTCTGCAGTTTTGAGCATCCCATGCAACTCAGAGAGATTCTTATCCATTCCATGCATGTTATAATTCATCACAAACTGATTATAACTTTTAGGCAATGAATTAAGAATGAGATCCGTGGCTAGCTCCAATGGGATTGGATAGCCAAGTTTCTCAAGGTGCTCTACATAATCTTTCATTTTAAGAAAGTGAGGACTCACTTGTTGCCCTTCATTCATTTTACATGTAGTGAATGCAACAATGGTCTTGTACCTCTCTTGCCTAGCTTGCTCTTGAAACATGGTTCTCAACTCCACGCCTATCTCATAGGCTTCCAAATGTTCCAAACTTTGTTGGAGTTTTGAACACATAGCAGCAAGCATGAGACAACTTACATCTCTAGAATCATTACGATGTTTCTTGTAATTGTCTCTTTCTACCCTAGGGGCAGTAGGCGGTGGTTCAGCAGGGAGAGGCCCATCGAGAATGTACAACTTATCTTCTTGCCTAAGAACGATTCTTATGCTACAGATCCAATCCATAAAGTTAGTACCATTCTCTTCGAGCTTATCCTTCTCAAGGATCGATCGCAACGACATTGATTGAGTGTTATTAGTCATTATCTACAAATATGCAAAATTTCCAAAATTTAATAAGTACCGGTTTTCATTAAAGAGATAAACAATGTATTTTAAAACAAAATACTCCCACTAAATTATACAACCTTCTTTATACATCCAATGTATAGTATAATTTAAATGGGTTGAGATCCCGCTTTAATCTAATTTTGAGTACGCTTTGGCGCACCGCTCAAAATTAAATCAATTAGGTAGACAACTCTTGTCAATCATATCTCATATGACTCTCAGTTCTTTTCATGAGATTCTTCAAGAAATCCAATTTCAAAAAGCATGTTAAATCTCATCTTTGCCTTAAGCCCAAAACTGTTTTGACGCTTAATTAAGTCCAACCATTTTAAACGCATAGGAAACTCTTATTCACTCATCTTGCTCAAACATGAATAAAATCAATGCACCTCGCTTTGGCGAGCCCACATAAAATTACTCATGCATAAACAAGTGTTTTAATCATGGCATGGCAAAAGGACTTAAAACTTTCTTTGAAGGTTCATCACATATAGCATATAACACATTTATGAGCACATAATATAAACATGTTATACATCAAGTTTAGCCACTAAATTAATCTCCATTAATTTAAGCATGGTATTTATGTGTCATTAGTTTCTCTATAATTATGAGGATGAGACTATTTCAACTTCGGTTATTATTTCCAAATCAAGACAACAAGAAGTGCGGTCGAACTAAGCCATTAGGCAACCACAATCCCGCACTAATTCAAGAAACCAAGAAAGTAGTCCATGTGGCCGAAACTAAGCAATAGATGGTCTCGATGAACGTAGGCCAATTGCATTCACAATTCCACATGGATCTCCAATCATTGAATCAAGAACTTTGTTTCTCAATTTTAGCAATTATGAACTCTTCATAATTCTAACTTCGTTTTATCTTTGAAACTTTGATTGCGATCAATTTTGGGAAACACAATCTCGATGAACGCAGATTAGCCATCCAAAACTTGAACCAATCTAGGAATCACAAGACTAAAACAAATAGGAAATTCAAACCCCAAAATCCACACACAAACCAACTACCCAAAACCCATTCCAGATCAACAAGTCTGGACTAGTTCTGTTACTGGTTTTGTCGAATTTATCGAAAATTCCATATTCAGATTTTAACCAAATCAGAACAAATTTTGACCACCGAGCGCCCGCCCGCAAAGAACCAGGCGCCCGCTTGAATGGCCAGAATAGTATAGAATTTTAAAGTTCGAAAATTTTGTCTCAAAATTATTTTTCCCCGATTATTAAAACTTTGACCCAATCAAAAATCAATAATCGAAATAATTCAGAATCCACCATAATTTTTATTGCGATTGAATCGTGCGATTAAAGTTGGAAAAACAATAAACCACATAAAATCACAAAACACATAAACATCATATAATCCAATATTCATATCATGCTTGGCACATAAACAATTTATATACACACAACATGATCCAAGTATTGAATTAATCAACATGAACGGGGCTCTGATACCACTGTTGGGTTTCCAAGTAACATGCGCAGCGGAATTTAGCAATTAAAATTTTAAGAAACCCAAAGCCCATAGATCCGTTCGTATGATTAAATCAAATACAACAACATGAATATAGGAATAAACTAACCCTTGATGGCTATCAAATTCTCTTGGTCTTTGGTGGAGGTTTGAAGACTTGATCACGATCACAAAGCTTGAACACGAACTTTGAAGATGATGATTTTCACCCTCTAGCGGTATCCACACTTCGAACGAATATCAAAGGAACTTCTTTGATCTTGGTTGCTAGACCAATAATTGTAAAACACGCTTTCACAATTTAATAAAGAACTATATGGAATTTATTTGTGAATTATTTTGTTCTTCAATCAATGATATCTTAGAACAAAATAAAATCTCTCTCAAACTCTTTGAGACTCACAAAAGCACTTCTCAATATGGTCTGGCCGAATTGGGGTTTTTATACACAATTAAGACCTATTCCAAATAGGTAACTTGTGCCAAAAACCTTTCCTAATCAAATTAGGAATTTTCCATCCGGCATACCGGGCGCCCGCCTGGTACCACCCAGGCGCCCGCTTGTTTGGGCAGAAAGTCCAGTTCCTTTCCGGCTTGAACAGGCGCCCGCATGGTGCAACCCAAGCGCCCGCTTGGTTGACCAGGAGGCCCAGATCTTTCCAGAAATTCCTTGGAAGTCCTCCGACCCTAAATGCCAATATAGTCCTTTTATTTAAGATTCGTTCTATTGTGTGTGACCCTCTAGGATTATACTAAGTTGGCAATGGGCTCAAACATGATCCCATAAGATATGATTAGGTTCTAGCAAACCGTCATACCTACCCAAATAGTATAACTAGATACAAGTTCGCATTCCTTTAGAATATGTCATAATCCCTTTGTCCACAATGTCATTGAACACAAGTCATGGTCAAACAGTCAACTTGTTTTGTTCAATACTTTCTCGATTCCGAATATGTTGATAATCCAAATGACATTGATCCAATCAATTCATTTGAGTCCGGCCGAACATTTCATCAACATCATTCCTACGAGAGGCCCAAGCTTGACATCTCTCCGAAGAGGGACAAATCCATTTAGCTTATTATTCTTCCCAACGGGAATCCGATTATGCCAATCATACCCTTTATAACTACCGTGTTAAGGTAGCGTTTGAATATGTCAAACACAATGTTCATCAAGTGGAAGACTATAATAACTTCATGTCTAAGGATTCAAATGACATAACTAATATGAGATATATGTATGACATAGACCATGACATAAATCTCATACAGCGGGTCATGTCCAGTACCTTGTTCCAAACAAGTAGCCATAAATCTAACATGATCATCCCATGATCATTTAGCCTTTATACTAGTGCTTAACAAGTACTAGGGACGGGGATTATTATAAGTAAACATGAACAACAATAATAATCAAAACATCTCTTTATTGATATGAAATAAATGATAACAATTACAACGTTTATTAAACGTGCCTAGGGCACCACTACCAACATTTATAACCTCCAATCCCATTATTCTAGCCATCTCTTTAAAACAAAATAATTCATTTTTATTTATTTGATTTTCTTTTATTTCTTTTATTTATTATTTTATTTATCTTATTTTCTATTGGTCAATTCCATCTCACATGGATTGACCAATTTCCCTCCAACCTTTCCCTCTCTTTTTCACCTATAAAAACCACTTCTTTTTACCTTAGAAAAGGACTTGGAACTTTCTCTCTACACAAATTCTATATCATTTTCCCTACACAAATTCTCCCAACAAGAGTTTTACACAACAAAACTCTACACAAATCTCTACACAACAACATCATTTTCAAGTCCAAGTTTGAAGTCTTCTTTCTAAAGGTACAAGTCTTCTTCTTTTATTCTATTCATGTTCTAGTCAATGTATGCAATCCCCATCAATGGGACATGGCCTAACGATCACTTTATTCCATTAAAGTTGGTTAAAGGTTATCTCCCTACATTTCAACTCTAATTTAATTTACTCTTCTTCCATTAATGTAATCTTTAGCATTAAATCAACAAAAACAATTCTCTTTTATTTCCCCTTTCTTTCTATTATAATTGTTAGCACTTTTCTCATATTAATACAAGAAGGACATTTAGCATTAGAACACCAATAGTAGCAAGACCCGCGTAAGCGGGGCGGAGTGGGTGTTTAAGTACTTCCCACTCCGTCACCTAACCCCCGAACCCTTCTCTCCCGAATCTCTGGTTTTGTAAATAAATTAGGCTATTTCTAGGTTTTTCTTATGTTCCTTTAAAAACATAGGTGGCGACTCTAAACAATCTAAAACGAGTTAGACATCCTAGGATAATTCACCGCTCTAGCCAAGTTGTGGTTTCCCGGGGTATCTACAGTGGCGACTCTGCTGGGGACGATTTAGAGGGTTAAACTTGCGTTCTTAACTTTTGGTCTTCTTATTACTGTTTTCTGGGCATTCTGGTAAAAAGGGTGGGAAGCGCGCGGCTCTGGCCTCTTTGGCCTAAAGCGCGCGCGTCCGACCCCAATTACCAGAATCGCCCGTCTTCCTTCTTGTCCTTCCATTCCATGTTTCTGTGCTAACAAATTCTGCAGGGGAAAGCATTTTTATTTAGGGTCAAGGCAATCCCTTGAACCCGCTGATTTACAGGTTGTTACCCAGATGCGGGCGCCTCTGCCCCTCTTTGTCTAACGCGCGCGCCTCCCGAGTAGGCATCCTAATGCGCGCGCTTCTGGGCATTTTCCAGAAACAGAACAGTGCACAAAACAGAGTGGTTTTGACAGTGTGTGGGCACCGGGCCTGCACAAAACAGTTTTTACTTTCTGTTTATTTTTATCGGTCACACGGGTGATTCGAAAGTTGTAATTATGTGCTTATTTGTTTTTTTTTTTTATTTCTTTTGAAAAAAAAATATATATATATTTTGTCACTTGTTAGACATCACACTACATGCACATATTCTTATCAATTGCTCACTATCGAGTCGCACAAGTCCAACCCCAAACCCGTCGAGGCCCATCCTAGAAAGTTTCAAGCTCCACTCGACCTTGGCTCTTTCGAAGCGGTAAACCTCAGCCCGTGGCGTAGTTCATGACTACATGCCGGGGGTGACCTTTAAGCCTCATATTCAAGCCGAGCACAAACCACACAATTCTAGTCTAGGGTCTAACACTCCATGACTTAAGTCAGTTTCCATGTGCCGAGATTTCCCTAAACTAATGTCTTCAAATCATATATGCCACTCGTTGCAATGGACGAAATAAAACTCCGTCCCCAAAAGTGGCTATCTTGGACGAAAATAAAAATCCGTCCCCGCATGTATGATTTACTACATTAATTTAGTTTAATCCCGACACATGTAGGTCTCACAAGCGTGGTGGAATCCGATGAGTATATGGGACCGCGAGAAGGTCTATATACTAGTGTGACGATTCCACTATGTATCTAGAAACCCCAAAAAGGACCACGTCCTTCCGACTTTTGTAAATAAAAAAAAAAAAAGGGAGTCATTTTTCTTTATGTGGTTGAGTCTTTTCTTGTTTGTGGGTGAAATCATTTTACTCAAAAGGTGTTTGTGGGGCCATCCTAAGATCAACCGTGTTCTCTCCATAGGTACAATAGCTTCAAACGGCAACGACAACGGCATTCCCGTGTCCAACGAAGGGTTATTCCGCATGGTGGAAGCATTGAAAGGGCAAGTTGATACACTAGCCGAGAATGTCCGCCGAAAGGATGATTTATGGCGAGTCCGTTACGAGCATGTGAAAACGGCCCACAAGAAAGAAGTTGCTCAACTAAATAACCGATTGAAAGGGCTCACGAATGAAAGAAAGGTCCAAAGCATTGATACCGGTTTGGTAAACACTCTCATGACCCACATTGACCAAAGGCTTAGTGGGCTAAATTGGCACAAGGGCCCAAGCACCGATCTTCATCAAGCTTCTCTCCTCATGAACACAATGTTGACTCCTACATTTGGGCCATGCTACCAAAGAAAGTGTCTCCTCAAATAATGGCACAATGCTTCCCGCTTACTCTCGAGGGGGTCGCAAAAGATTGGTATATGGGTCTTCCAGTTTCCACCCGCCTCAATTGGGATGCCGCTATGCTTGCCTTCAGGTCACAATATCAAGGCAACTCCATATTCCGCCCCACCAAGAAGGAATTGGAGAGCACCGTGCAAATGGGTGATGAATCATTTGGGGACTTCTATCGCCGTTGGAATGACAAGCTAACCGAGATGGTTGATAGGCCTTCCAAGAAGGAACAAATGGACATATTCTTGAAGTGTTTGAAAATGGACTACCGCACTCATCTTAGTGGGGCTTTTCACTCCGATTTTTCAAGCATGTATGATGCGGGGGTTAGAATTGACAATTTGCTCTGAGAAGTGGCCGAGTCCTCTTATGACACAAGCTTCAACGACAAAGGGTTCCCAAGCAATGACATGGAAGAATGTAGTGACATGGAAGACTACAACGACAATGAGGACTACAACGACATGGGGGATGACGACAACAATCTCCGTTTCTCTTTCTCTACCTAGAAATAGGATTTTAAAAAAAAAAAAAAAAAGTCAAAAGTCCTCTAATGTGTGCATTAATATTTTCTCTCGTCCTATGTTAAATGTTCGAGTCCATTGAGTCATCAAATAAAAGTCGTTCTTGTCCTCATACACTCTTCCGAGTTGTTCAATTAATTCTTGGCAAAATGATGAAAAAATGTCTAAACAAGTTTTGGAATGAAGGCCATCGCTTGAACGCCTAGGGGCTAAACATCGACGACGGCATCAACAACGAAGACATCAACAACGGCAAATCCAAGACATCAAGCATGGAGAAAAATCAAGCAAAGTTTTCAAAGGGGGATAAAAAAAAAAAAAAAAAAGCTCGCTAGGTTGAAATCATCAAATCAACCTAGGCAAAAGTTAGAGCACAAGAAAAAAAAAATAAAAAAAATCCCCCTCAATCAAAGAAGTTCACATCAAGATCAACATCATTCCATCCACCAAAGGAGGACGAAGCTACACGACGAAGCTGTTGGTAGTGGTGCCCTAGGCACGTTTAATAAACGTTGTAATTGTTATCATTTATTTCATATCAATAAAAGAGATGTTTTGATTATTATTGTTGTTCATGTTTACTTATAATAATCCCCGTCCCTAGTACTTATTAAGCACTAGTATAAAGGCTAAATGATCATGAGATGATCATGTTAGATTTATGGGTACTTGTTTGGAACAAAGTACTGGACATGACCCGCTGTATGAGATTTATGTCATGGTCTATGTCGTACATATATCTCATATTAGTTATGTCATTTGAATCCTTAGACATGAAGTTATTATAGTCTTCCACTTGATGAACATTGTGTTTGACATATTCAAACGCTACCTTAACACGGTAGTTATAAAGGGTATGATTGGCATAATCGGATTCCCGTTGGGAAGAATAATAAGCTAAATGGATTTGTCCCTCCACGGAGAGATGTCAAGCTTGGGCCTCTCGTAGGAATGATGTTGATGAAATGTTCGGCCGGACTCAAATGAATTGATTGGATCAATGTCATTTGGATTATCAACATATTCGGAATTGAGAAAGTATTGAACAAAACAAGTTGACTGTTTGACCATGACTTGTGTTCAATGACATCGTGGACAAAGGGATTGTGACATATTCTAAAAGGAATGCGAACTTGTATCTAGTTATACTATTTGGGTAGGTATGACGGTTTGCTAGAACCTAATCATATCTTATGGAATCATGTTTGAGCCCATTGCCAACTTAATATAATCCTAGAGGGTCACACACAATAGAACGAATCTTAAATAAAAGGACTATATTGGAATTTAGGGTCGAAGGACCTCCAAGGAATTTCTGGAAAAGTTCTGGGCCTCCTGGTCAACCAAGCGGGCGCTTGGGTTGCACCAGGCGGGCGCCTGTTCAAGTCGGAAAGGGACTGGAGTTTCTGCCCAAACAGGCGGGCGCCTGGGTGGTACCAGGCGGGCGCCTGGTGCTGCCGACAGGAAAATTCCTAATTCGATTTAGGAAGGTTTTTGGCACAAGATTCCTATTTGGAATAGGTCTTAATTGTGTATAAAAACCCCAATTCGGCCAGACCATATTAACTAGTGATTTTGTGAGGCTCAAAGAGTTTGAGAGAGATATTATTTTGTTCTAAGATATCTTTGATTGAGGAACAAAATAATTCACAAATAAATTCCATATAGCTCTTTATTATATTGTGAAAGTGTGTTTCATAATATTGGTCTAGCAACCAAGATCAAAGAAGTTCCTTTGATATTCGTTCGAAGTGTGGATACCGCTAGAGGGTGAAAATCATCATCTTCAAAGTTCGTGTTCAAGCTTTGTGATCGTGATAAAGCTTCAAGATCTCCACCAAGACCAAAGAGAAAATTTGATAGCCATCAAGGGTTAGTTATTCCTCTATTCATCTTGTTGTATTTGATTTAATCATATGAACGGATCCATGGCTTTGGGTTTCTTAAAATTTTAATTGCTATATTCCGCTGCGCATGTTACTTGGAAACCCAACAGTGGTATCAGAGCCCCGTTCATGTTGATTAATTCAATACTTGGATCATGTTGTGTGTATATAAATTGTTTATGTGCCAAGCATGATATGAATATTGGACTATATGATGTTTATGTGTTTTGTGATTTTATGTGGTTTATTGTTTTTCCAACTTTAATCGCACGATTCAATCGCAATAAAAATTATGGTGGATTCTGAATTATTTCGATTATTGATTTTGATTGGATCAAAGTTTTAATAATCGGGGAAAAATAATTTTGAGACAAAATTTTCGAACTTTAAAATAACATACTATTCTGGCATTCAAGCGGGCGCCTGGTCCTTTGCAGGCGGGCGCTCGGTGGTCAAATTTGTTCTGATTTTGGTTAAAATCTGAATATGGAATTTTCGATAAATTCGACAAAACCAGTAACAGAACCAGTCCAGACTTGTTGATCTGGAATGGGTTTTGGGTAGTTGGTTTGTGTGTGGATTTTGGGGTTTGACTTTCCTATTTGTTTTAGTCTTGTGATTCCTAGATTGGTTCAAGTTTTGGATGGCTAATCTGCGTTCATCGAGATTGTGTTTCCCAAAATTGATCGCAATCAAAGTTTCAAAGATAAAACGAAGTTAGAATTATGAAGAGTTCATAATTGCTAAAATTGAGAAACAAAGTTCTTGATTCAATGATTGGAGATCCATGTGGAATTGTGAATGCAATTGGCCTACGTTCATCGAGACCATCTATTGCTTAGTTTCGGCCACATGGACTACTTTCTTGGTTTCTTGAATTAGTGCGGGATTGTGGTTGCCTAATGGCTTAGTTCGACCACACTTCTTGTTGTCTTGATTTGGAGATAATAACCAAAGTTGAAATAGTCTCATCCTCATAATTATAGAGAAACTAATGACACATAAATATCATGCTTAAATTAATAGAGATTAATTTAGTGGCTAAACTTGATGTGTAACATGTTTATATTATGTGCTCATAAATGTGTTATATTCTATATGTGATGAACCTTCAAAAAAAGTTTTAAGTCTTTTATTGCCATGCCATGATTAAAACACTTGTTAGTACATGAGTGATTTTAATGTAGATTCGCCCTAGCGAGATGCATTAAATTTGTTTATGTATGAGCAAGATAGATAGTGTGGGCACGCCCTAGCGGGACACATTAACTGTGCGTTTAAAATGGTTAGACTTAATTGGGCGTCAAAACAGTTTTGGGCCTAGGGATGAGGTTTAACATGCTTTTTGAAATTTGATTTCTTAAAGAATCTCATAAAAGGAACTAAGAGTCATATGAGATATGATTGACAAGAGTTGTCTACCTAATTAATTTGATTTTGTGTAATCCGCCTTAGCGGACTTGAAATTAAATTAAAGTTGGATCTTAACCCATTTAAATTATATGATACATTGGATGTATATGAAGGTTATATAATTTAGTGGGAGTATTTTGTTTAAAATACATTATTTATCTCTTTAATGAAAATCGGTACTTATTAAATTTTGGAAATTTTGCATATTTGTAGATAATGACTAATAACACTCAATCAATGTCGTTGCGATCGATCCTTGAGAAGGATAAGCTCGAAGAGAATGGTACGAACTTTATGGATTGATCCGTAGCATAAGAATCGTTCTTAGGCAAGAAGATAAGTTGTACATTCTCGATGGGCCTCTCCCTGCTGAACCACCGCCTACTGCCCCTAGGGTAGAAAGAGACAATTACAAGAAACATCGTAATGATTCTAGAGATGTAAGTTGTCTCATGCTTGCTGCTATGTGTTCAAAACTCCAACAAAGTTTGGAACATTTGGAAGCCTATGAGATAGGCGTGGAGTTGAGAACCATGTTTCAAGAGCAAGCTAGGCAAGAGAGGTACAAGACCATTGTTGCATTCACTACTAGTAAAATGAATGAAGGGCAACAAGTGAGTCCTCACTTTCTTAAAATGAAAGGTTATGTAGAGCACTTTGAGAAACTTGGCTATCCAATCCCATTGGAGCTAGCCACGGATCTCATTCTTAATTCATTGCCTAAAAGTTATAATCAGTTTGTAATGAATTATAACATGCATGGAATGGATAAGAATCTCTCTGAGTTGCATGGGATGCTCAAAACTAGAGAGATGAAAATTGTGGAGAAAGGTTCTCCCGTGCTCTTGGTTCATGATGGGAAGAAGGCTAGTGCCAAAGGAAAGGGTAAGGCAAAAGTTGTCAAACCCAAGATAAGCAAGGCAAAGGTTGCCAAGGCTTCTGAGGCAAAACCTGATTCACAAAAGGATGCAATCTGTTTCCATTGTCAAGAAATTGGTCATTGGAAACGTAATTGAAAGGCTTTCTTGGAAGAGCAAAAGAAGAAGAAGAGCAGCAAGGCTGCGTCGACTTCAGGTATCTATATGATAGATATTCTCCTTTCTACCACTGATTCTTGGGTATTGGATACCGGATGTGGTTCTCACATTTGTCTAAATGTGCAGGGACTAAAGAATAGGAGACTGCTTAAAGAAGGTGAAGTAGATCTACGTGTGGGGAATGGAGCAAGAGTTGCTGCATTAGCCGTAGGGACTTATGAAGTCACTTTACCTTCCGGATTAATTCTTGTTTTGAACAATTGTTATTATGTTCCGGATTTAAGCAGAAATATTATTTCAATTTCTTGTTTGGATAATGAAGGTTTTAAGTTTCTTATTGAGAATAAGAAATTTTCTATTTATTTAAATGATGTGCTTTATGGTATTGCTAATTCATTTAATGGCCTTTATATCTTGGATGTCAAGAATGAAAATAATGTCTATCATGTAAATAAGAAATCTAAACCTAATGATGTAAATCATACTTATTTGTGACATTGCCGTCTTGGTCATATTAATGAGAAACGTATCTCAAAACTCCATGGGGACGGACTTTTGGGTTCATGTGACTTAGAGTCATATGATACTTGTGAGTCGTGTCTTCTTGGAAAAATGACTAAGACACCTTTTACCAAGTTGGGTGAAAGGGCAAGCGACTTATTGGGGTTGATACATTCCGATGTATGCGGACCATTAAGTAGCAATGCTAGGGGAGGATTTCAATACTTCATAACCTTCACTAATGATTATAGTAGATTTGGGTATGTTTACCTAATGAAACATAAAAGTGAAGCATTTGAGATATTCAGAATATTTCAAAATGAAGTAGAAAAACAACTTGGCAAAAGTATAAAAGCACTTCGATCAGATTGAGGTGGTGAATACTTAAGTCAAGAATTTGACGATCATCTAAAGAATTGTGGAATAGTTTCACAATTGACTCCGCCCGGAACACCACAATGGAATGGTGTGTCTGAAAGGAGAAATCGGACTTTGTTAGACATGGTTCGATCAATGATGAGTCAAGTTGATCTTCCAATATCCTTTTGGGGTCACGCCCTAGAAACCGCTGCTTTCACACTAAATCAAGTTCCAACTAAATCGGTTCCAAAGACTCCATATGAGATGTGGAGTGGAAAGAAACCTAGTTTATCTTTCATGAGGATTTGGGGTTGCGAAGTTTATGTCAAGAGACTTGTCTCTGACAAACTAGCACACAAATCTGATAAATGTATTTTCGTGGGATATCCTAAGGAAACTAAAGGATATTACTTTTACAACCGAGAGGACAACAAAGTGTTTGTTGCCCGAACTGGTGTCTTTCTAGAGAAAGAGTTTCTCTCCAAAGAAATCAGTGGGAGTAAAATAAATCTTGAAGAAATTCGAGACCCAGAAAATAACATTGAACCAATAGTGGAACAAGAACAAGAACCACAAGGATTTGTGGAACCTGTTCAAAATACACAAGCATCTCGCAGATCTAGTAGGTTACGATCCGAGCCCGAGAGATATGGATTTCTCGTAACGGATAGTAATGAGGTAGAAATCATTGAGAATGATGAACCGTCAACCTACCAAGAGGCGATGTCTTCTCCTGATTCGGACAAGTGGCTTGGAGCCATGGAATCCGAATTGCAATCCATGCAAGACAATCAAGTTTGGAATTTGATTGATGCACCCGAAGGTGTAAAAACCATAGGATGCAAATGGGTCTTCAAGAAGAAGACTGACATGGATGGGAAGGTGCATACTTACAAAGCTAGGCTTGTAGCGAAAGGTTATAGGCAAGTTCATGGTATTGACTATGATGAGACCTTTTCACCCGTAGCAATGATCAAGTCTATAAGAATTTTGCTTGCCATTGCCGCATATCATGACTATGAAATATGGCAGATGGACGTCAAAACCTCTTTCCTGAATGGAAAACTCCAAGAGGATGTGTATATGACACAACCAGAAGGTTTTGAACAAGATTCTAAGGTATGCAAATTGCAGAGATCCATCTATGGATTGAAGCAAGCTTCTAGGAGTTGGAATCTCCGTTTTGATGAATCGGTCAAAGAGTTTGGTTTCATCAAGAACGAAGATGAGCCTTGTGTATACAAGAAGATTAGTGGGAGCATAGTGCTATTCCTTATTTTATATGTGGATGACATATTGCTCATTGGAAACGACATTCCTACACTTCAGTCTGTGAAGACTTGGTTAGGAAAGTGCTTCGCAATGAAAGATATGGGTGAAGCCGCATATATTCTTGGCATTAAGATCTATAGAGATAGATCAAGGAGGCTACTTAGTTTAAGCCAAAGTACATACATTGACAAGGTCATTAGAAGATTCCGTATGGAAAATTCTAAGAGAGGAACCTTGCCCGTATTACATGGAGTTTCTCTAAGCAAGACTCAATGTCCTAAGACAAAAGATGAGCGTGAGAAAATGAATGATGTTCCATATGCTTCGGCAATTGGGTCCATCATGTATGCCATGATTTGTACTAGGCCGGATGTATCTTATGCTTTGAGCATGACAAGTAGATACCAATCCGACCCTGGCGAAAATCACTGGATAGCTGTAAAAGCGATTCTTAAGTACTTGAGAAGAACTAAAGACTCGTTTTTGGTCTATGGAGGAATGGAAGATGATCTCGTTGTAAATGCTTACACGGATGCAAGCTTCCAAACCGACAAAGATGATAGCCGATCGCAATCGGGTTTTGTGTTTATGTTAAATGGTGGAGCTGTAAGCTGGAAGAGTTCCAAGCAAAGTACAACCGCTGATTCTACAACAGAAGCTGAGTATATTGCTGCATCGGATGCTGCAAAGGAAGCTGTTTGGATTAAGAAGTTCATAACCGAACTTGAAGTGGTTCCTAGTATTGCTAGTCCAATAGACCTTTATTGCGACAATAATGGTGCTATTGCTCAAGCAAAGGAACCAAGAGCACATCAGAAATCCAAACACATACTTAGGCGTTTTCATATCATTCGAGAGATCGTTGATAGGGGAGACGTAAATATATGCAGAGTACCTACTGATGACAATGTTGCGGACCCGCTAACAAAGGGACTTCCACAAGCTAAACATGATGGTCATGTTAGGTCCATGGGTATTAGATACATGGGAGATTGGGCCTAGGGCAAGTGGGAGATTGTTGGTAGTGGTGACCTAGGCACGTTTAATAAACGTTGTAATTGTTATCATTTATTTCATATCAATAAAAGAGATGTTTTGATTATTATTGTTGTTCATGTTTACTTATAATAATCCCCGTCCCTAGTACTTATTAAGCACTAGTATAAAGGCTAAATGATCATGAGATGATCATGTTAGATTTATGGGTACTTGTTTGGAACAAAGTACTGGACATGACCCGCTGTATGAGATTTATGTCATGGTCTATGTCGTACATATATCTCATATTAGTTATGTCATTTGAATCCTTAGACATGAAGTTATTATAGTCTTCCACTTGATGAACATTGTGTTTGACATATTCAAACGCTACCTTAACACGGTAGTTATAAAGGGTATGATTGGCATAATCGGATTCCCGTTGGGAAGAATAATAAGCTAAATGGATTTGTCCCTCCACGGAGAGATGTCAAGCTTGGGCCTCTCGTAGGAATGATGTTGATGAAATGTTCGGCCGGACTCAAATGAATTGATTGGATCAATGTCATTTGGATTATCAACATATTCGGAATTGAGAAAGTATTGAACAAAACAAGTTGACTGTTTGACCATGACTTGTGTTCAATGACATCGTGGACAAAGGGATTGTGACATATTCTAAAAGGAATGCGAACTTGTATCTAGTTATACTATTTGGGTAGGTATGACGGTTTGCTAGAACCTAATCATATCTTATGGAATCATGTTTGAGCCCATTGCCAACTTAATATAATCCTAGAGGGTCACACACAATAGAACGAATCTTAAATAAAAGGACTATATTGGAATTTAGGGTCGAAGGACCTCCAAGGAATTTCTGGAAAAGTTCTGGGCCTCCTGGTCAACCAAGCGGGCGCTTGGGTTGCACCAGGCGGGCGCCTGTTCAAGCCGGAAAGGGACTGGAGTTTCTGCCCAAACAGGCGGGCGCCTGGGTGGTACCAGGCGGGCGCCTGGTGCTGCCGACAGGAAAATTCCTAATTCGATTTAGGAAGGTTTTTGGCACAAGATTCCTATTTGGAATAGGTCTTAATTGTGTATAAAAACCCCAATTCGGCCAGACCATATTAACTAGTGATTTTGTGAGGCTCAAAGAGTTTGAGAGAGATATTATTTTGTTCTAAGATATCTTTGATTGAGGAACAAAATAATTCACAAATAAATTCCATATAGCTCTTTATTATATTGTGAAAGTGTGTTTCATAATATTGGTCTAGCAACCAAGATCAAAGAAGTTCCTTTGATATTCGTTCGAAGTGTGGATACCGCTAGAGGGTGAAAATCATCATCTTCAAAGTTCGTGTTCAAGCTTTGTGATCGTGATAAAGCTTCAAGATCTCCACCAAGACCAAAGAGAAAATTTGATAGCCATCAAGGGTTAGTTATTCCTCTATTCATCTTGTTGTATTTGATTTAATCATATGAACGGATCCATGGCTTTGGGTTTCTTAAAATTTTAATTGCTATATTCCGCTGCGCATGTTACTTGGAAACCCAACAGAAGCAACAATTCCATCCCGAAGAATGGAGAATTCACAAGAACTACGGTGACCTGAGCCTCTACACTGGAGGAACGTAGGCAACCTGCGGGTCCGGTCTCATGCAAGAAAGAAGATATGTTTAGCCCTAGCGCGTTATGGTGATCGGCCTTCCTCTCGAACTTGTCAAGACATCTTTGTACGATTCATTTGCCAATGAATTAATCACCTCAAGATTGAACAACTTTCCTAGATTTGGAATCACTTTCCGTTCCTTATCGAGTCTAGGGCTTCTATTCTTTCTGCATACTCCCAATTTCTTGCAATCAAATTGGGGCTTTCCTTCTCCTCTCTCTTAATGACTTACTTGCCTTCGCGAGTCATTCAATTCAATAAAAAATACATGTCAATACTAGGGACACTTCCCTAGTCAAGTCAATGTCACTCATCATTAGTGATAAAAGGTCTCCACCGCAAAATCATATGTCTTATCTCCTCAGCTAGAGTCAATGCACACTTCCTCATCAATTGAGTAAAAAAAAAATAAAAAAAAATGATGAATACGCAAAAGAGATGCCCGCTAGATTGAAAACCCAAAAGGGCGGTCTAGGCAAAAAACAGGGTGCGTTATAAAAAAAAATGAGAGAGTGAGAGAGAGAAGGGAAAGAGAAATGGAGATCCCCGACCTCTAAAGAAGACAAGTTCTACATTGAATTTCCTCAGCAAGTCAATTCCCCACCGAGTCAACTTTGGGATTGCAAAAGGCTCGACAAGATATAGCACCATCAAAGGTTGTCTTGGGTTATCGGCATCATTCTCCAGCAGTGTGCATTTTTGGGTTCATGAAAAGAAGGCTCGTGGTAACCAAGATCCATCCGAGAACAAGCCCATCATAAAAGGGCACGAGGTTGCACAAATAATCCCTAGCTAGTCAATTGGCTTGGGCAGCAAATAGCAACAACATGTGTCTCAGTTTTCAAGGCTTCTTCAGGTATGTGCTTCTAAAGTACGCCGGAAGGCTCCCGAGAAATGGAGTAGCTCTTGCCATATCCTCTCATGTTTATTCCCTCACACGAGGACGAGACACTCTTGCTTTGCTCAACAAATGGTGACGCCCTAGGGGATATGTAACTCAAGAACAAGGGATTCTTTTGCTTCATTTGGCAATCAATACGCCCTAGGGGCTATACTCAAGAAAGATGTGTGAGACTATCCTCAAAGTCCCTCAAAAGGGATGTCAAAAAGCCCTCTTGTCATGTGTGCCCGTGCTCGTTTCCCCAATCAAGGGTGGACCTTTCTCGCAATCAATGATGGCACTCTAGGGGCTACGGTCAAGTCTTAAAGGCTCCCTCGGCAAAGAGCAATTAACTCCCCAGCAGTATCCCCAGCCAAGTCATGTGCAACATTGGAAGCTTCCTCAATTCGGCACCGAAGGTCTCAACGGGCTTCGCAATCTACAATCTTTTGGGCTACGGCATTACAGTAATTCAAGCAAAGGGCAGTATTAGGGCTTCGCGACCGACAGTCTTTTGGGCAACAATACTCGAGCAAGTGCAATGTGGAGTAGTCTTATGGCTCCATGAGAACAATCAAGATTCAAGGGTCTCTCAACACTTCAAGTCAAAGTCCTCTTGGTTTTAAATGAAGACTCCGATGTTATGAATGAAGTTGATGATTTTTGTTAGAACTCACAGCGAGATTTTGAAGGAAGTCTTAGAGAAAAGGAAAAAGATTCAATATGCTAAACTCTAATCAAAACAGGGTTATAGCGCGAAATGCCACGGCCAATCCCAATGTTTCTGCAATTCAGCACCTCCTTCTCCAAGATCAAAAGCACAAGGTGCAGCTCAGATAAAGTTGGGCCACAGCACTAGTTGCATCAGTAAATCTGTCATTAGTTCAACTCAAGAAGAGTCAAGCAAGCATACTCATTTGAGACTTTATCACGCCAAGACCTTATCCTCCGCGACCTCGACGGCACCGCAAGACATTACTGCATCCTTTGACATAAGCCCTCAGCCATTTGGGTATCGACCACAATGAGGCCATTCATCTCCCCAGTAAGAGCAAGAAGGAGATCTCTATCAAGAATTCTACCAAACGGTACATCCGCTCTCAATGCCGAGCCAATCACGAGATAATTTGGGGCTTTACAATGAAAGGTCTTCACATCCCGCCATCTACAAGCCCACGACACTTGGGGCTTTGCAATCTCTCGAAGCTTGGCATCAACGATCTCCTCTTGGGGCTTGCTTACTACAACAACAAAGGGCGATTTACTCGAATGGGCCAAGAGCTGATTTATCTTGGAGCTATGCAAGTCCCTCAAAATTTGGCATCAAAGGCATTCTAGGGGCTTTACAATCAGCAACCCCTCACCTCGGCATCAAAAGCCTTTTGAAGCCCCATAATCGACAAATCTCTTGGGGCTAGACATCAATCTTCGTTGGGCACACCGGCGACAACAGAATTCAAGCGAGGCAATCTGGACTTCGACTGAACATGACTTGATCTTGGGTTGGCTTCACAAGCACACAATGGTTAAAATGGTTCACCCACGAACTAAAAAGAAAAAAAAATCTTTTCCTCACATGTGTGCATATTCTTTCCTTTCTAATCTAAAAAAAAAAAAAAAAAAAAAAAAAACGATTTTTCTTTTTCTTTTTCTCCTTCTATGTGCAAAAGTATGTGCTTTACTTTGCTTTGCTCCTAGCTTCTCCTCCAGCATTCTCCATCATCCTTAAACTACGCTTGTCTGATTCCCTTCAAAGGATACGTAGGCAGCCTTTGGCATGACCAACCCATCATTTAGAATGTCATCTCAACAACATTCCATCGAAGGCAACGGCAGTTCATCATCTTCATCAAAAGTATCAACATCCTTCGGCAATCCATCTCCAATCAAGCGGCAATGGTAAGTGAAGGTATGAATGCATCCGAGGCTTTCCTCAAACCACACCGCACACAAAATCACTTTCTCCATTCCTACAAATCTCTCTCTCATGCAAAACTGCTTTCAAATCACATTGCACCACGAGCACAATTTCTCTCTTCATGCATCTTCTTGCACAAACACATATACCTGCCAAGCACACACATAACAGGTATCACCACGAAGTCAACAGCATCCGCTACTCAAGGCACTTCATCCCCAGCAGAAAATGGTCCACAGTCAACCATGCCTGCATCCCCATGGACTCATTCAAAGGCTCACTAACGGCCTCATCAACGGATTTCACTAACGGATTCGTTAACAAAGGTTCACTAACGGCCTCAAAGGTTCACTAACGGCCTCATCAACGGATTTCACTAACGGATTCGTCAACAAAGGTTCACTAACGGCCTCTTCAAAGGTTCACTAACGGCCTCTTCAAAGGTTCACTAACGGCCTCATTCACGGATTTCACTAACGGATTCGTCATTCAAAGGTTCACTAACGGCCTCCTCAAAGGTTCACTAACGGCCTCATTTCAAAGGTTCACTAACGGCCTCATTTCAAAGGTTCACTAACGGCCTCATTCAAAGGTTCACTAACGGCCTCCTCAAAGGTTCACTAACGGCCTCTTCAAAGGTTCACTAACGGCCTCATTTCAAAGGGTTCACTAACGGCCTCAAGGTTCACTAACGGCCTCCTCGAAGGTTCACTAACGGCCTCCTCAAAGGTTCACTAACGGCCTCATTCAAAGGTTCACCAACGGCCTCCTCAAAGGTTCACTAACGGCCTCATTCAAAGGTTCACCAACGGCCTCTTCAAAGGTTCACTAACGGCCTCACTCAACGGATTCAGCCGGCAGGTTTACCAACGGATCATGCCGCCCCCCTCTATCAACAAAAGACGCTCACACAGGGAGCGCACCCCTATCTCTAGCAATTTCAAATTACTGCTTTCATCGAGTCTTTGCTTTCTTTTCTTTCTTTTTCTTTGTCGATGTCCTCGGCGGGTGTTTTTACTTTCGTCGACGCGTTTTGCTTCGTAATCCACGTCGCCGAGGGGCTCTGTAGACACCCCGCCTTGGACCTCTCACCCCGATTGCATACAAAGTATTTTTATTTAACTCATTTTCGTTAATTTCTGTTACTTTGGTTAAGATCCTAACTGATTCCGTTAGTTTTGGACTAAACTGCATAACAGAGTTAACTTTTAGGGTCATTCTGTCATTCTATCCTTTTCCGCCGCGGGTGCTTCCGAACTGTTAACGGGCTGCGCGCGCGTCTCGCCCCAAAAGCGGGACTCGCGTGCTTTCCATTTTGGCAGTAACGGATTGCACCTTATTTCCCTCCCTTTTCTTATTTGCAACATCTCTTTCTTGATCACAAAAAACTTCTTTTCTCATCCACATTCATCCCCCCTAGTTTTATAACCTCCAATCCCATTATTCTAGCCATCTCTTTAAAACAAAATAATTCATTTTTATTTATTTGATTTTCTTTTATTTCTTTCATTTATTATTTTATTTATCTTATTTTCTATTGGTCAATTCCATCTCACATGGATTGACCAATTTCCCTCCAACCTTTCCCTCTCTTTTTCACCTATAAAAACCTCTTCTTTTTACCTTAGAAAAGGACTTGAAACTTTCTCTCTACACAAATTCTATATCATTTTCCCTACACAAATTCTCCCAACAAGAGTTTTACACAACAAAACTCTACACAAATCTCTACACAACAACATCATTTTCAAGTCCAAGTTTGAAGTCTTCTTTCTAAAGGTACAAGTCTTCTTCTTTTATTCTATTCATGTTCTAGTCAATGTATGCAATCCCCATCAATGGGACATGACCTAACGATCACTTTATTCCATTAAAGTTGGTTAAAGGTTATCTCCCTACATTTCAACTCTAATTTAATTTACTCTTCTTCCATTAATGTAATCTTTAGCATTAAATCAACAAAAACAATTCTCTTTTATTTCCCCTTTCTTTCTATTATAATTGTTAGCACTTTTCTCATATTAATACAAGAAGGACATTTAGCATTAGAACACCAATAGTAGCAAGACCCGCGTAAGCGGGGCGGAGTGGGTGTTTAAGTACTTCCCACTCCATCACCTAACCCCCGAACCCTTCTCTCCCGAATCTCTGGTTTTGTACATAAATTAGGCTATTTCTAGGTTTTTCTTATGTTCCTTTAAAAACATAGGTGGCGACTCTAAACAATCTAAAACGAGTTAGACATCCTAGGATAATTCACCGCTCTAGCCAAGTTGTGGTTTCCCGGGGTATCTACAGGAGGAAGGAGGTTCATCATTCTTATTCTTCTTTCCTTTGCCTTTGACAGCTATGGATTTCCTTCTGGTAGTAGTCTTGGCTGTTCCTCTAGTGGCCATTCTTGTTGCAGGGGCTTCCTTAACTATTGGTTTCTTAACAGGTGCAGGCTTAGCTGTTGGGACCTTCTTGGTCAGATCTGTCTTGGCTATTGAGAATAACCTTGTTGTTCTTATCTCTGACTTGGCACTGATCTTTTGTGCAGATAACATGGTAACCTTTATCACAGATTTGACTTATGCTTATCAAATTGTGCTTAAGGCCTTCAATATAAGATACATCTGTAAAGATGATCTCCTTGGTCACTAGGTTTTCTGATCCTTTGACTCTTGCTTGAGAATTGTCACCAAATGTAACATTGGGACCATTCTTTGGTGTTAGCTGTTGAAGCCATTCCTTGTTGTAGGTCATGTGTCTGCTACATCCACTATCTAAATACCAGATTCCTTTACTAGATACCTACAAAACAAAAATAACAATTATGGTACCCTTTATTCTTTTTGGGTCCAAAGGATTACACTTTCTTTGTTACCCTAGTCTTGCGACCTTTGACTTTTGGTGGGGTGCGGGCACAGCTGACTGCGGAGTGCTTTCTGCTGGGGATGAATTGTCAAAACTGATCATTGATGGTGTCCGTTATGAAGTTCTGTGAGCTTGGAACTTGTGAGGGGACATTGAAGTTGCATTTGAAACTGGGCGCGCGCTTCCTCTTGCTGATGCGGGAGGCGCGCGCGGCTAAGGAGTATGGCCGGAGGCGTGCGCATCTCGTTTAAGTTCAGCATATATATACAGAAACTGCTCATTCTGTTCGGCCAAGTTCAAAAATTTCTCAAAACCCTCCCAATTCTGAGTCGAAATTTTGCAGAGGAATCGTCCCAAAACACTTCCTTTGTTGATTAGGAGTGATTTCATTGCGAAAACATGTCAAGTCTGCGTCAATCTTCACCGCTAGAGATTCCCGAGGGCGAGGAGCCCGAAATTGGGGTTGAAGCTATGGACCCAAGCTTGCTTACTTTCCGGTATCATACCCACATTTCTCACTTTGTGACTTCGGGTTTGGTAAGAATGCTTCGTCTTTTTTGTCGATTTCGGATTTCATGATGTTCCATTTTACCCAAAATATTATTGCAGCAAATTTGTTGATCGTTCATTGCATGTTGTTTATTGCTACTGATTTGTTGTAAGAAACATGTTGGGACACCCATTTTCATGTTCACACACTTGCTTGCACATTGTGACATTGCCATGCTATCGAAATCTTCATGTCGGATCCATCCGTTTTCTAGCAGTTATGCTGACGAAATTTGCTCTGTTTCTTGTCTCTTTTTAGGAGTGGAGCCGTCTGACAGAGATCCGAGGTGGGGCTCATGGTCCCATCTCCATATGGAAGAAGCTGCCTGAGAACGTTCGGGCCCGAGTTACAGAGACCCATTTTTGTGTTTTTGTCACCAACCTTCCATCTTTAAAGAATGATCCCGATGTGGTCCAGGCATTGAGGGAAAGATGGTGGGACACCACTCACACCTTTCATTTACCCATGGGCGAGGTGACTATGACGCCCACTGATTTCACAGCTTTGACGGGTATACCGTTCATGGGAGAACCGGTCCCTTATGCTCAGAGAGTGGCTCATCGGACTCTTGATGAGCTGTTGGCTCTGGTTGATTGCCGTTTTGTTGCGAAGAACTATCGGGTCACTTGGGGAAGCATCTGCCGTTATTTTAACATCCTCTTGGCCGAGTCTCGGGGTGTGACTGCTGATAGGGTCGATGCTGTGGCCCGTTGCTTTATCTGGTATTTGTTGTCCCATACTTTCTTTGCCAATGGAGGGTCTTCAGCCTCTCTGGCTTTGTTGGATCTTTTGTTGGACCTGGATGATATTGGACGGTATAACTGGGGTGCAGCGGGTTTGGCCGCTTGTTATCATGGCATGGATTTGACCAGCCATTCGACTGGTAGCTCGGTTACGGGCTCTAGCTTGTTGTGGGAGGTATACCACTTTATGTACCTTTTACACTTTTCTTGTCTTGGTTATAGCTACTTTTATTGACTGTCATTAACTCTGTTTCTGCTTTTTGTCTACAGCTCTAGGCCTTTACTGTCCTGAATCTGAGGTACTTCAAGATTGATAAGGAAGGCCAGCCCCAGTATCCTGACTGTGCACGTGGTCGTACAAGAAGAGGAATATGAAGACCGGTACGAACCCCATTAGTCTTACCTCGGCCCGGTGGCATTTGGACACCTTGAGGCCTGAGTCTGTTGTCTTTTCCCTGTACCCGTGGAGGTTGGTTCAGCACTGGTTCGAGCATACTCTGATTCCTACCCGTACCCAACTTTTGATGAGTTCGGTGGAGTGCATGGCTATGTATTTGGGAGACAGAGTGTTCTGGCAGCATGGCATCTAGGTGACGGATTTTTACAACCCCCCTCGTCCTGCAGTTCCAGATGTTCCTCCCTTTTGTCCTCGTAATTGGAGGTCACTTTCAGAGGTAGACCGTGCGGCATACATGGCAGGGATTGATGTTGTTCCCTACATTCACCTGGATTAGGATTATGGCCTTTTAAGGGAGAACAATCTGATGCAGGGTTTTATGTTTGCTGACCCGAGGAAAGCACAGGCTGCTCCCACGACCTCCGCTCGGTTTTATGCCACCGGTGCCGGGTATTTCTTTGATCCTCCTTTGCCTCCTCCATACTATACTTATTCAAACTTTGGGGTTTTCGAGGAGCAGAGGGAGATTGTTCCTGAGGACATGTCGCCGGAGAGAGAGCCTCCTGCTCAGGCTGCTGTGGTATACTTTTCTGCCGATGATGATGATTTTGAGTAGTATTTTGGGGAGGATGAGAGACTGAAAACACTTTTATTTAAATATTTAGCACGCATTTACAGTCCTAGTTAAGTTACTACACATTTTTTTATGTTTTATTAATGACTCGATCCTAGATGTCGACCTTTACAAATAAATGTATGCCCAATGTGTGTTTGGTTGTTGTCTGTTGAGCTCCTTTTGTTGGTGGGATTGATCTCTTCTGTAGGTTGAAGACGTTGAAATGCCTGGGTTCTGTACTGAACTGATAAAGGCTATTTCTGTCTGAACTGCTGTCAAAGGCGCGCGCATTGGGCCTTTGGTGTGGGAAGCGCGCGCGTTGCGCAGCCTTAGTCGGAGGCGCGCGCTTCTGGTGTGCTGAATTGCATCCCCTTTCTTTTTCTGAACAGGCTTTCCAACAACTATAAATTTGAACTAAATTCGACCATTTTCTTCACACATCAACTTTCTGCAACATCTCTCTTCTCTTATTCTTCAAATTCTTGTCAAGAAATGGCTCCCATGACTTTCACCTTTGAAGTTAAAGTGTCCGTCCCCGAGGGTGATAAACCCATCTCCATTATGAAGGCACGCCCTAGTGTCTTTGACCATTTGGGGAGACCCAATGAGGATGTTGTTTCCGTTTCCAAGAAGCCAGTGGTTCAAGTTAAGGACTATAGGCCCCGTTTCGTGCCCAAGAAGAAGAGGGGTAAAGGTCATTCCGCTCATGTGTGGAAGCGTCCTTTGAGTGTTCCGGTCAAAGCTCCTTCTAGCAAGGGCAAGGAGAAGGTTTTTGATGAAGCTCCGTCTCGCCCGAGTGTCTTTTCTCGCCTTGGTGATTCCGAGGGTGCTCCGTCCCCACTCAAGAAGGTCAAAGGCCGTCCCCAGAAGCAATGGGTCCCTAAACTAAAGAAAAATTAGATATTTCTTTTGTACCACCGAGATTGCAATTAGAATAGACCACTTGTTTAGGATTTAATGTTTTGATGTCTTTTAATAGCTCAAAATTTCCGTTGTAATGGCAAAAATGATTTAAGGATTTGAATAAAATTGCATCTCGTTAATTGAAATGATTTGGGTATTTGTTTATATTTTAGAGGCTCAGGTCTCCATAGTTCAAACAAACGAAGACCTATTTTTTTTTTGTGCACCCTGTTTTTTGCCTAGACCGCCCTTTCGGGTTTTCAATCTAGTGGCTTCTTTTTTGCACGTGCTCTAATTTTTGCCTAGGCCGCCCTTGCGGGTTTTCAACCTAGCGAGCTTTCTTTTTTTTTAATGGTCTTTGTTTATTAAGCGTAGAATCTCTTCAGCTTGTCGAGGTTGACTTCCTTCGGCAGCTGATCTCCATCTAAATCCACGAGTCAGACTGCACCGCCGCTTAGTATCTTATTGACCATGTACGGACCGATCCATCGGGGTCCCCATTTTCCAAGGGGGTTCATGGCATTAGGAGGATGTTATCTTAGGACCAAATCTCCCACATTGATGTTTCGAGGCTTCACCTTTTTGTTGAAAGCCCTTGCCATTCTTTGTTGATAGGCTCTCGTACGTTCGAGTGCCCTTAGCCTTTTCTCGTCGAGTAGAGCTAGCTGTTCATATCGACTTTGCATCCAATCGATTTCATTGACTTGGTTCTCAAGGAGGACCCGTAGGGATGGGACTTCGAGCTGTATTGGGAGTACAGCTTCGGAACCATACACCAGTGCATAAGGAGTTTCTCCAGTTGCTGTCCGTATTGACGCGCGGTAGCCCCACAATGCTAGAGGTAGCTTTTCGGGCCAATCCCTTCCGGTGGAGGCCATTTTCTTCACAATGGTCTCGATTGTCTTATTAGCTGCTTCAACCGCGCCGTTTGCTTGAGGGCGGTATGGAGATGACTTGTGCTTAGTAATATTGTATTCTACCAAGAGTGCGCCCATCTCTTTCTCAAAGTGAGAACCGTTGTCTGAGATGATTTCATGAGGAACACCGTACCGGCATATCATGTGGGTCTTCACGAATTCGGCCACTTTTTTGGCGTTGAGAACCCGGTAAGCCTGTGCTTCGACCCATTTTGTAAAATAGTCCACGGCTACTAGGACGAAAGATTGTCCGTTGCTGCCAGTAGGGTGAACTTTGCCGATGATGTCTATGCCCCAACAAGAGAAAGGCCATGGCGTGGTCATGTTGTAAAGTTGTGAGGGTGGAGCGTGCTGTAGGTTGGCATGGAATTGGCATTTGGCGCACCTTTTGACTTTTTCGATGCAGTCTCTTTCCATGGTAATCTAATAGTAACCCATGCGGAGTATCTTCTTGGTCAACATAAACCCGTTCATATGGGGCCCACATTCACCTTCGTGGATCTCATGCATTATTTCTTGAGCTTCAGTCTCATTTGCGCATAGGAGATTGATCCTTTCGTGGTGCCTTTTATAGACTCGGTCTCCAATTAGTACATATCGAGAGGCTAGCCTTTGCAACGCCATCTGAGACTTCTTATTGCTATTCTCGGGATAAGTGCTATTCTTGAGAAAATTCATGATATCTGAATACCACAGGGAGTTTGCCTGGACCTCGTTGATCTCGATACTCATGCAGTATGCTGGACTGTTCCTTCGGGAAATTTTAAAGGGCTTCACCATTTTACCCTCGAGCATTTCTACCAATGAAGCGATGGTGGCTAGTGCATCAGCGAAACGGTTCTTGTCCCTTGGCAGGTAGTTGAAGGTGATTTCTTGAAACTGTTCAACCAACTCCTCGAGATGTTGACCATACCGTTATAGAGTTGAGTCTTGAATCTTCCATTTTCTAGATGTCTGATTGATGATGAGTAAGGAATCACCAAATACCTCTAAACTCGTGACATTTCTCTCGAGGGCCGCTTCGAGCCCTGCTATGCATGCTTCGTACTCGGCGATGTTGTTGGTGGCCTCAAATCCAAGGCGGATAGCAATTGGAGTATATATGTCTTTTGGATCGACAAGTAACATCCATGTGCCATATCCATGCTTATTGGACGCGCCATCAAAAAAAAGTTGCCACTTATTTTCCTCTGTTGTAGCGCAAATTAAATGCTCGTCGGGGAACTGTACATCTTCCCCCTTCACTTCGTCACACGGAAATTCAGCAAGCTGATCACTGAACACTTTCCCCTTGATGGATTTGAGTGTGACGTAAGTGATGTTGTATCCGGCGAGCATGAAATACCATTTGGCTATTCTTGTTGACATGAAAGGCTTCTCGAAGATGTAGTGGAGCGGGTCCACTTTTACTACCAACTTGATTGGGAAGGCCTCCATATAATGCTTGAGCTTTTGAGTAACCCAAACCAATGCCGCACAAGACTTCTCTAAGACAGAGTAGTTCTTCTCAGCTCCTTGAAACCGGCGGCTGGCAAAGTAGATATCATTCTCTTTTATGGAGTCTCGTTGTTCTTATGCTAACATAGCCCCTAGGGCTTCATCATTGACAGTGAGATAGAGCAAGAGAGGCTTCTCCTTGTGCGGTGGAACCAAAACTGGAGGGCATGTCAAGTAATGCTTCACTTGGTCGAAGGCTTCTTGGCAAGCATCGGTCTATTCTAGAGCCACATTCTTCTTGAGTAGCTTGAAGATCAGCTCACACATGGAAGTAAGTTGGTGCACAAACCAACTGATGTATTGAAGTCTACCCATGAAACCTTTGATTTCTTTCTGCATCTTTGGAGGAGGCATGTTAATGATTGCCTTGATCTTGGAGGGATCGGCTTCAATTCCCCTCTCAATGACCATGTAACCGAGAACCTTTCCTCTGATGACCCCAAAAGTGCACTTTGCGGGATTGAGTCTAATGTTGTGTTGTCGGAGTCGTTCAAAGAACTTGCGAAGATCGATCAAATGTTGACCGTTGGTTCCCTTTGAATGGATGATCATGTCGTCCACATAGACCTCGATCTCTTTATGAATCATGTCATGGAATAGATCCGTAACAGCCCTTTGGTAGGTAGCCCCAGCGTTCCTTAACCCGAACGGCATGACTGTGTAGCAGAAAGTGCCCCACGGTGTTGTGAAAGCTGTCTTGTGTTGGTCCTTCTTGGACATGAGAATCTGATTGTAACCGGCAAAACCATCCACAAATGAGTGGACTTCATAGTTGGCAGTCGAATCGAGCATGTCGATGTTTGGTAGTGGAAAATCATCTTTCGGGGAAGCTTTGTTCAAATCCCGGAAGTCCACACAAACTCGGACCTTGCCATTTACCTTTCTGACTGTCACAATGTTGGCTAGCCAAGTCGGATACTCAATGACTTTGATGAAACCCACACTGAGGAGCTTTTCAATCTCTTCTTTGACTTGTAGGGACCATTCTGGTTTGATCTTTCTGAGCTTCTACTTTACTGGCTTGGCGTCCTCTCTGATCGGAATTCTGTGCTCTACGACCTTTCTGTCCAAACCCGGTATGTCTTTGTACGACCATGCGAATACATCCACAAATTCTTTGAGCAGTGCAGTCAATCTGTCTCGGTCTTCCCTCTTGAAGAAGCTGCCTATCTTCGTTTCTTTCGGCTCTTCGTCGGTACCCAGATTAACAACATGCAATTCCTCATCAGCCCCTGGACCATTTTCACTACAACAACGAACCTGTTGAGCTAGTTCATTTAGGTATGTTATGTTTTCGTGGTCTAATTCATCATAATTTGAATCGTTATTAACTTGTTCATTAAGTTCGTTATTAGTTAATTCATCATTTATGATGTTTGCAATCTCAGGGTACTCAGAAATATCGAATTTTTCATTAGCAAAGAAAGGAAACACACGCTCGGCTATGGCCTCCATATCCTCTTGGGTGAGGGTATTAGAAACACTCTTGGACTCGAAAGCAAGTATGAGCCGCTCTTCCTTTGTTGTTGTGCGGGGTATGCAACCCATTTCTCAGACTAAAAATTCCTCGGATACCATGGGCCCCTTCGTAGAATACCAGTTTTTGATTGGCTCGGAGCTTGGCTGGATCTCGCTGATAGATGGACTCTCCATTTTTGTGTTGTCGGAGATGGCATTGACTTGATAATCGTCCATGGTGGCATATTCTTCGAACATGGAGGCTAGATCGGACAGTCCTTCCCCCATGGTAATCTCTACCTCGGACTATATAGTCACTTTCTTGCCCCACCACTCTCGGGGTGACATTGGAATAGGCTCCCTTTCTTGTGTCGGAATTTCACAATCAGCGAAGATCTCGAGACCGGGCTTTCTGACGCCCTTGTTGTTAACCCATGGCTTGGGAAAGATCATGTACGGAACATCTTCCCATTGGCGAACAAAATAACCGTTTAGTGTGTTGCGGTAAGGCCTCAAGTTGGGGATTTCATATTGTCGACCTTCTTTGCGAGCTCGGGTCTTTTGATTCTTGACCGCTTGCTCGTATTTTAAGTCATCTTCGGTAGGCTCGTATCCCAAACCAAACTTGTTTCTGACAAAAGGAACCACTACGGGGTGCAATGTTCCTTGTTGATGCTTCCCTAGGCCTAGACCGGGAAAGTGATTCATGTTCCTCATCATGCGGAGGATCTTAGGATTGTCGAGGGTCCATTGTCCCTTTCCCCCTTCTTTGTCAATGGCGTTGACGCCGGAGAGAGTGGAATCTTCTATCCCGTGTTGAACTTGGTGGCGGGTTGTCCCCCATTTCTGTGGATGGTGACATTCTCGGCTATGACAGTGACTATCTTGTCCCCATTTCTGATCTTGACACACTGATGGAGAGTGGAAAGGACAGCATTGGAACTGTGGATCCATGGTCGGCCCAAAAGTAAGTTGAACGAAGACGGGACATCAAATACTTGAAATGGGACGGACATGATCATGCTTCCAAATTCGATATCAACTTCTAGCATTCCCATGACTGTACGGGCAGTGCTGTCGTACCCTCTAATGACTTGGGTTGAAGGTTGTAAATCAGAGCTTTTGAGCCCCAATATGCCCATGACTCGGCTAGGCATTAAGTTGAGTGCGGAACCACCTTCTACCAAGACTCTTGAAATGGGTCTCCCCCTTGCCTTTACTTTGAGGTAGATGTCTTCATTGTGATTGGACCCAAATGGTGGGAGGTCCATGTCGGCAAAAGTGATGACATTGCCGAAGTGAATGTGACCTATCATTGCTGTGAGGTCTTCGGGAGTTGTGTCGGGAGAGACTGACGTGTCATCCAAGTTCTTGATGAAGAGGTCTCGGTGCTTCTTTGTTGATGCAATAAGTTCCCAGATGGATATGTTGGCTTGAGTCTTCTTGAGTTGGATTAACAAAGGATCTTCGGGTATGTCGCGTGCTTGTGATCTTGGAGAAGAGGTGTTGGTCGCTATATTCGTGGGAACCGAGGCGCTCGCTATTACCCGGCCACTGCGGGTGAGCACGTTTACGGACCCATGGAGCTTCTTCTTCCTATTCTCTAAGACTTCCCTCATAATCTCATCATAAGTCACAACGTAACAAGAATTGTCAAATTCATTCATATCCTCGGAGCCCTCATTCACAATTGGAATCAAATGAGTGGTCTCCCCAAATTCTCCTACCTCTATTATATTGACACCACCCTCATTAGGGATTATGAATTCCTTCTTGTCTATAAGGTCTTGGATGGTGTTGCGGATGGAGAAGCATTCCTCGGTGAGGTGGCCGGTGCATTGATGGTAGTCACACCACTTGTGGTGGGCATGGTTGGGACTGAGCGGTTGTGGTTGCTTGTACCCTTGGAGAGGAGTGATTTGTCCCTTGGCCTTTAGAGCTTCATAGGCCTCGATGATGGTCATGCCATTGAGAGGAGTGTAGACGCGGTCGTTTTGGAACCGCTTGTCTTGTGGTGGAGGGACCCTTTTGTAATTCCCCTTATCGGTAGTAACGACATTGACAGAAGCCTCTTTGTTTGAACTAGAGGCGGCCTTGTAACGGAAAGTAGGAGTGGCTTTTTTTATCTCCTTGAGCAAGTCATCCATGCGTACCCCCGCCTCATACATTTGGGAGAAGTCGGAGTAGCAAGCCCCACTTAGGTGGGTGCGGAGATCAATCTTGAGACACTTGAGGAAGATGTCCATTTGCTCTTTCGTGTTTGGCCTCTCAACAATTTCAGAGAGCTTGTCATTCCATCTCCTTGTGAAGTCAATGAAGGACTCGTTGTATCTTTGAGTGGTGTTATCGAGCTCTTTCCTAGTGGGCCGGTGAGTGGTGTTGCCTTGGTATTGACTTTTGAAGGCAAGCATAGCAGCATCCCAATCAAGGCGCACAGTGAGCGGAAGAGTTGCATACCAATCTTTTGCCGCCCCCTCTAGAGTGAGAGGAAAGCATTGAGCCATCAACTTGGGGGAGACCTTATTTGGAACCATGGCCCAAATGTAAGTCTCGATGTGAGCCATCGGGCATGAGTTGCCCTTAAACTTGCTGATTTCGGGCATTTTGAACTTGTCGGGGAGAGTGGCCATCATGCTCATGAGAATGGATGACTGATAAAGGCTTGTGTTGAAGCCTTTTCCCATGTTAAGGCCGTCAAATTTCTGATCAATGTAGGCCATGATGGAATCGACCATTTTATGGTCGTTGTTGTCGGTGCTTGGCTCCCCTACTTTTTTGGTACTGGCACTAACATATGGGATTTCAAACAAACCTTTGGTCCATTCGGATTCCTCATTGTCGTTCACCCCCTTATGAGTTTGCCACAAGTTTTCCTTGGTTTGAGCCTCTTGGTTAAGGGTAGAGACTTGTTGTTGGAGTGCTTAAACTATGGCAGAAAGTTGTTCGAGAGTCATGGCGTTGTTGGTGCTGGAGTCGCCGGACATTGATGATGTAGAAGCTGTTGGAGTGATCGGTTCACGGACAAGCCCGTTGGATGAGTCCCTGTAGACGCGGCGAGTACCAATCGAACCTATAATTGGAGAAGTAGCCTTTGTCAGTCTTGGTTCACACTTTCGGTCCATGAAGAGGTTGAGAACACACAGTTGGGCACACGACTCGAACCACATAAGAAAAAGACTTTTTTTTGCTTTTTTTTTTATAAGTCGGAGGGACGGGGTCCTTTTTGGGGTTTCTAAGAAGATAATGGAATCGTCACACTAGTATATAGACCATCTCGTGGTCCCATATATTCATCGGATTCCATCATGTTTGTGAATCCTACATGTATCGGGATTAAACTAAATCAATATAGTAAAGCATTCATGCGGGGACGGATTTTTTATTTTCGTCCAAAATAACCACTTTTGGGGACGGATTTTTATTGTGTCCGTATCAACAAGTTGGCATGTATGATTTGAAAACATTAGTTTAGGGAAATCTCGGTACATTAAAACCGACTTGGTCACGGAGTGTTAGACCCTAACTAGAATTGTGTGGTTTGTGCTCGGCTAAAGAGAGGCTTAAAGGTCACCCCCGGCATGTAGTCTTGAACTACTCCACGGGCTGAGGTTGACCGCTTCGAAAGAGTCAAGGTCGGGTGGAGCTTGAATCTTTCTAGGACGGGCCTCGACGGGTTTGGGGTTATGGACTTGTGCGACTCGATAGTGAGCAATTCATAGGAATAATGTGCATGTAGTGTGAGGTCTATCACGTGACAATTTTTTTTTATTTTTTTTTTTGAAAAGAAAAGATAAAAACACATAAGCACGTAAATTACAACTCCCAAATCACCCGTGTGACCGGTAAATAATCACAAAATTAAGACAGTCCAAAGGTCCAATTCTGTTCTGATGCAGGCAACTGTGCCCACACCCCACTGTTCTATTCAGTCCCTGAAACCTGTTCTTGTCCTGGAAATTGGCCCAGAAGCGCGCGCCTCGGGCTGGTGTTGTGGGAAGCGCGCGCCTGGCGCATTGTACATGGGAGGCGCCCGCTTCTGGGCTGACCTGTCAAATTGTCAGAAACTTATGGACTCAGGGGATTGCCCTGGTCCTGATTGTGTAATGAAACCCCTGCAGTGTTTGTTAGCATGAAATAATAGGAAGAATAGGAAGAACACATGGAAGGTGGGCGATTCTGGAATGTGATGTGGGACGCGCGCGCTTTGGACCATGAAGGTCCGAGGCGCACGCTTCCCATATCAATTTCTAGAATGCCCAGAAAAGTGAATTATGAACAGAAACACAAGTTTAACCCTCAAGCGTTCCCCAGCGGAGTCGCCACTGTAGATACCCCGGGGCGGGGCCCACGGCTTGGCTAGAGCGCGTGGGTTATCCTAGGATGTCTAATTGTGTTTTAGAGTTGCCACCCACGTTTTTAAGAACGTAAGAAAACCTAATGTTTATGAGCCTAAGTTTGATTTACGAAAATAGAGATTCTAAGGATTAGGGGTTCGGGGGCTAGGTTACGAAATGGGAATTACTTAAACACCCATTTCGCCCGAGCAAAGTCGGTCTTGTTTGTTCATAATTCACTTTAAAGATAGATGTGTTCTTCCTATTTGAATAACGATAAAAGAGGGGGTTTGAAAAGGGGTTTTATTGTTTAGAATGTAGGGAGATAACTCCTAGGCCAATTTTAATGTAATGAAAGAGCCATTGGTGTCATATCCCACGTGGTTTTGGGTGATTGCACATTGATTGAAAGAAGAAGAAGAAGAAGAAGAAGAAGAAGAAGAAGAAGGAAGAAGAAGAAGAAGAAGAAGAAGAAGAAGAATATTAAGACATAAAGTAGAAGAGAATTGTACCTATAATAATCTTCAAAGACAACTCCTTGAGAAGGTGTAGAACACTTGTGATAGAATGTCTTGTTGTGATGCCAAAGCTTAATGAAAGATTTTAGAATTCAAGGTTCAAGGTCCCCTCCAATGATGGATTGGAGGGGTTTTTATAGTTGAAAAAGGGGAGTTTTTGGAGCTAAAATCAGTCACCAAGAAATCTTTCCCGGGCAAAATCATGTAAGATGAGCAAGGGAGAGATTCTAGGATAGAAATCAGCCACTGACACTCCCAGAAGCGCGCGCATCCCACGTAGTCGGCGGGAGGCGCGCTTCTGGCCTCAATGGTCGGAGGCGCGCGACTTTGAAAAGTGGTTTTTGACAGAATGGACTAGAAAGTTAGAACTTTTATTCAGTTTGGTCCCTGGACTTAACGGAGCCCGCTTGGAACTTAACCAAACTAACAGAAAACACTTAAAAGAGGGAGAAACACAAAATCAAGTGTGCAATCGGGATGAGCGGTCCAAGGTGGGGTGTCTACACCTTCCTTCACCATCTTTGACATCCCACCGTAGGTGTTCATTAAAGCTTTGAAATTCATTCCAACAATAAACAATGACATGTCAGAAATTAAAGGAAACCAAAAATAGTGTTGGAGTATTACAGTCTGGAATTAGGTTTTTTTGTTTGAATTTCTTGAATTTGATTTTGGGTATTTGGTTTTGATTATATGTCAAATGGAGGGTGTTGGGTTTCGTAGTGTCTATTAGTGATGATCGCGGAGAGATGGTGGCGGTTAGAGTAAGGAGGACTGGAGGTATGGGTGGCTAGGAAGAATGGGTTGAGGCGGTGGTTGGAGTGGGTGGTGTTGCCGAAGGGAGGGCTGAATCTGGGTTTAGCGAGTCGTGTAATGGGGTTGGGGATGAGGTTGGGTGTAATATTTGATTTTTTTAACCCTTTAAAATTTAAGAATTTCTTTAAACCCCTTGATAGCAAATATCAGTTCAAACTAACTGGTCTGTTAATCACGTGCCATGCACATGGTCACTTAACTAAGTTTCTAACGAATTCCGTCAGAAAGTCCATAATTGCCAAAAATAATAATTTGAAGCCCTGATCTAGCGGGAAAAAAAAACCGAGGCCCTTTTAGATGCACCCTCTGGAGTTCAGGCCCTAAATTGTCATTAACCCAAAGAAAAAATAGAAATGGACAATAGCATATACTTTTTTTTTATTTTTTTTTATTTTTGGATAAAGAAAGTTATTTGAGATTTTGATTAGTAGTGAAATTTTTCAAAAAAAGTTACATAAAAAAATTTAAGATGTTTTAAAGAAATATAAGTATATAAAAGAAAAAAAGAGAGACGGACAATATCATATGCCACATACACATAATACACATACCATATACCCTATGCATCATATACCTATACACTATACCATATACTCAATACATCATATACCATATACCTTAGATACCATATGTACTATATATCATATACTATTATCATATATCCTATACACCATCATATACCCTATACACCATATACCATACCATATACTATATAACATCCCGTACCCTATATCATATACATCATATACCCATACCCTTTATCATATATATATATATATACCCTATATGAATTCAAATAACTTTATACTTTACCAAATTAATATTTGATATCCGTCCATCAGAAATTGTATATTTATTTTAAGAATTTAAGTTATGACCAATTAATATAACTAAAAAATATTTTTGCTAAAAAAGTTCTAAAACATTTAGGGTTAATTGCAATTTAGTTACCTGAGTTTTATAAAATTTTGCAATTGGTTATTAAATTTGTCAAAGTTGCGATTCGACTCCTGAGTTTGCTGAACCGGAGCAATCAGGTGTAAAACTCGTTAGCTAGTTAAAAAACTAACGAAATGTATATCATGTGCGAAATATGTGACTTTTATTGAGGGAAAATATGTCATTCCCACTCGTAAATGAATCTCACTTACAAATATTTTAGTTTCAAGTGTTAAAAATAAAAGATTAGGGGTCTAAATGTAAATATGCCTTCATCTTCAACCTCTAGCATAATCCCCCACCACCCAAAACAAACACCATCATCCTACCGCCACCATCTACCCACCACCACCTTTGCTATCATCAAACCCCGAAATAAGCCATCATACCCAGAAAAATAATAAAAGTAAATCTCAAATATTTTTAATCATGAACAAAAGAACAAACACGTTATAAACCCAGAAAAATCAAACCTATTTCTTCATCTTCTTCCTCAATCTGCACCTCCATCACCTCTCACGGCAGCCCACCAATGTCATTCCCTTCCCTACATCGGCGTCAAACCATATCTTCATGCCTCGTCATTCTCTTACCCCACCCACCTCCATCGTTCTTCACTCCCCTATGTTGGTCCCAGAGGGAAACAAGGGTATAGAACCACTAGAGGGGGGGTGAATAGCGGTCCAAAACTTTTTCCAAATACCCTTAAAATCAACCGAGTACTTATCAGTTTGGCCAACTGCGGTTCAAATCACAAGAACGGACTGATAAAATGCACAGCGGAGTTTGCGGTTTGGCCAAATAGGATAGTTAAAGAGTTTGGGCAGTTTGACTCAGGTTGAGAAAACACTATGATGCAACTGAATAGTTAAACTTAAAGTTCAAAGGAAAACATAATTCATCTTTCAAGTCATTTCGTATATGGAGACAAGTTAAAGACCACAAACAAGAAAGATAAATAACAAGACAGAAAATAAAGATCAAACACACAAATTGAAGAGGTTCGTTCTTAAATGAACTAAGTCCTCTACCTAGATGGTTAGTCCAGGATTTTCTAATAGCTATGAGACTTGTATTAATTTAGAGGAGTTTTACAAGATGAATCTAAACTCTAAACAATAAGTCTAACCTAAGCTATAATAACAACCGGTGTTTTCGAAGTATATAATCTATGTGATCATATAAATCGGGTGTGTGTGTGGAAAGAAATCAAATGCTCTAAGTATCTAAATGATGGTTGTGTTGGGTTTCGTAGCAACATGCGCAGCGGAATTTAGCATTTAAAATTTTAAGAAACCCAAAGCCATGGATCCGTTCATATGACTAAATCAAATACAACATAATGAATAAAGGAAAAACTAACCCTTGATGACTATCAAAGTTTTCTTTGATATTGGTGGAGAAACTTGAAGCTTTATCACGAACAAAATCACGAACTTTGTAGATGATAAAATTCACCCTCTAGCGGTGTCCACACTTCGAACGAATATCAAGAGGCTCCTTGATCTTGGTTGCTAGACCAATAATTATGAAACACACTTTCACAATTTTAATAAAGAACTATATGGAATTTATTTGTGAATTATTTTGTTCCTCAATCAAGGATGTCTTAGAACAAAATAAAATCTCTCTCAAACTCTTTGAGACTCACAAAACACTAGTTGAGATGGTCTGGCCGAATTGGGGTTTTTATACACAATTAAAACCTATTCCAAATAGGTAACTTGTGCCAAAAACCTTTCCTAACCGAATTAGGAATTTTTCTGCCGCCAGACCGAGCGCCCGCCTGGTCCAACCCAAGCGCCCGCTTGTTTGACCAGAAGGCCCAGATCTTTTCCAGAATTCATTCAAGCGCCCGCCTGGTCCAACCCAAGCGCCCGCTTGGTTGACCAGGAAGCCCAGAATTTTTCCAGAAATTCCTTTGAGGTCCTTCGACCCTAAATTCCAATATAGTCCTCTTATTTAAGATTCGTTCTATTGTGTGTGACCCTCTAGGATTATACTAAGTTGGCAATGGGCTCAAACATAATCCCATAAGATATGATTAGGTTCTAGCAAACCGTCATACCTACCCAAATAGTATAACTAGATACAAGTTCGCATTCCTTTAGAATATGTCATAATCCCTCTGTCCACGATGTCATTGATCACAAGTCATGGTCAAACAGTCAACTTGTCTTGTTCAATACTTTCTTGATTCCGAATATGTTGATAATTCAAATGCCATTGATCCAATCAATCCATTTGAGTCCGGCCGAACATTTCTTCAACATCATTCCTTCGAGGGGCCCAAGCTTGACATCTCTCCGTGGAGGGACAAATCCATTTAGCTTATTATTCTTCCCAACGGGAATCCGATTATGCCAATCATACCCTTTATAACTACCGTGTTAAGGTAGCGTTTAAATATGTCAAACACAATGTTCATCAAGCGGAAGACTATAATAACTTCATGTCTAAGGATTCAAATGACATAACTAATATGAGATATAGTTCGACATAGACCATGACATAAATCTCATACAGCGGGTCATGTCCAGTACCTTGTTCCAAACAAGTACCCATAAATCTAACATGATCATCCCATGATCATTTAGCCTTTATACTAGTGTTTAACAAGTACTAGGGACGGAGATTATTATAAGTAAACATGAACAACAATAATAATCAAAACATCTCTTTATTGATATGAAATAAATGATAACAATTACAACGTTTATTAAACGTGCCTAGGGCACCACTACCAACAATCTCCCACTTGCCCTAGGACCAATCTCCATGTATCTAATACCCATGGACCTAACATGACCATCATGTTTAGCTTGTGAAGTCCCTTTGTTAGCGGGTCCGCAACATTGTCATCAGTAGGTACTCTGCATATATTTACGTCTCCCCTATCAATGATCTCTCGAATGATATGAAAACGCCTAATTATGTGTTTGGATTTCTGATATGCTCTTGGTTCCTTTGCTTGAGCAATAGCACCATTATTATCGCAATAAAGGTCTATTGGATTAGCAATACTAGGAACCACTTCAAGTTCAGTTATGAACTTCTTAATCCAAACAGCTTCCTTTGCAGCATCCGATACAGCAATATACTCAGCTTATGTTGTAGAATCAGCGGTTGTACTTTGCTTGGAACTCTTCCAGCTTCCAGCTCCACCATTTAACACAAACACAAAACCCGAATGCGATCGGCTATCATATTTGTCAGTTTGGAAGCTTGCATCCGTGTAAGCATTTACAACGAGATCATCTTCCATTCCTCCATAAACCAAAAACGAGTCTTTAGTTCTTCTCAAGTACTTAAGAATCGCTTTTACAGCTATCCAGTGATTTTCTCCAGGGTCGGATTGGTATCTACTTGTCATGCTCAAAGCATAAGATACATCCGGCCTAGTACAAATCATGGCATACATGATGGACCCAATTGCCGAAGCATATGGAACATCATTCATTTTCTCACGCTCATCCTTTGTCTTAGGACATTGAGTCTTGCTTAGAGAAACTCCATGTAACACTGGTAAGGTGCCTCTCTTAGAATTTTCCATACGGAATCTTCAAATGACCTTGTCAATGTATGTACTTTGGCTTAAACCAAGTAGCCTCCTTGATCTATCTCTATAGATCTTAATGCCAAGTATATATGCGGCTTCACCCATATCTTTTATTGCGAAGCATTTTCCTAACCAAGTCTTTACGGACTGAAGTGTAGGAACATCGTTTCCAATGAGTAATATGTCATCCACGTATAAAATAAGGAATAGCACTATGCTCCCACTAATCTTCTTGTATACACAAGGCTCATCTTCGTTCTTGATGAAACTAAACTCTTTGACCGATTCATCAAAACGGAGATTCCAACTCCTAGAAGCTTGCTTCAATCCATAGATGGATCTCTGCAATTTGCATACTTTAGAATCTTGTTCAAAACCTTCTGGATGTGTCATATACACATCCTCTTGGAGTTTTCCATTTAGGAAAGCGGTCATGACGTCCATTTGCCATATTTCATAGTCATGATATGCGGCAATGGCAAGCAAAATTCTTTTAGACTTGATCATTGCTACGGGTGAAAAGGTTTCATCATAGTCAATACCATGAACTTGCCTATAACCCTTCGCTACAAGCCTAGCTTTGTAAGTGTGTACCTTCCCATCCATGTCAGTCTTCTTCTTGAAGACCCATTTGCATCCTATGGTTTTTACACCTTCGGGCGCATCAATCAAATTCCAAACCTGATTGTCTTGCATGGATTGTAATTCGGATTCCATGGCTCCAAGCCACTTGTCTGAATCAGGAGAAGACATCGCCTCTTGGTAGGTTGATGGTTCATCATTCTCAATGATTTCTACCTCATTACTATCCGTTACGAGAAATCCATATCTCTCGGGCTCGGATCGTAACCTACTAGATCTGCGAGTTGCTTGTGTATTTTGAACAGGTTCCAGAACTCCTTGTGGTTCTTGTTCTTGTTCCACTATTGGTTCAATGTTATTTTCTGGGTCTCGAATTTCTTCAAGATTTATTTTACTCCCACTGATTTCTTTGGAGAGAAACTCTTTCTCTAGAAAGACACCAGTTCGGGCAACAAACACTTTGTTGTCCTCACGGCTGTAAAAGTAATATCCTCTAGTTTCCTTTGGATATCCCACGAAAATACATTTGTCAGATTTGTGCGCAAGTTTGTCAAAGACAAGTCTTTTGACAAAAGCTTCACAACCCCAAATCTTCATGAAAGATAAACAAGTTTTCTTTTCGCTCCACATCTCATATGGAGTCTTTTGAACCGATTTAGTTGGAACACGATTTAGCATGAAAGCAACGGTTTCTAGAGCGTAACCCTAAAAGGATATTGGAAGATCAACTTGACTCATCATTGATCGAACCATGTCTAACAAAGTCCGATTTCTCCTCTCAGACACACCATTCCATTGTGGCGTTCCGGGTGGAGTCAATTGTGAAACTATTCCACAATTCTTTAGATGATCATCAAATTCTTGACTCAAGTATTCTCCACCACGATCTGATCGAAGTGCCTTAATACTTTTGCCAAGTTGTTTTTCTACTTCATTTTGAAATATTCTAAATATCTCAAATGCTTCACTCTTATGTTTCATTAGGTAAACATACCCAAATCTACTATAATCATCAGTGAATGTTATGAAGTATTGAAATCCTCCCCTAGCATTGCTACTTAATGGTCCGCATACATCGGAATGTATCAACCCCAATAAGTCGCTTGCCCTTTCACCCAACTTGGTAAAAGGTGTCTTAGTCATTTTTTCAAGAAGACACGACTCGCAAGTATCATATGACTCGAGGTCACATGAACCTAAAAGTCCGTCCCCATGGAGTTTTGAGATACGCTTCTCATTAATATGACCAAGACGGCAATGCCACAAATAAGTATGATTTACATCATTAGGTTTAGATTTCTTATTTACATGATAGACATTGTCATTATTTTCATTCTTGACATCCAAGATATAAAGGCCATTAAATGAATTAGCAATACCATAAAGCACATCATTTAAATAAATAGAAAATTTCTTATTCTCAATAAGAAACTTAAAACCTTCATTATCCAAACAAGAAATTGAAATAATATTTCTACTTAAATCCGGAACATAATAACAATTGTTCAAAACAAGAATTAATCCGGAAGGTAAAGTGACTTCATAAGTCCCTACGGCTAATGCAGCAACTCTTGCTCCATTCCCCACGCTTAGGTCTACTTCACCATCTTTAAGCAGTCTCCTATTCTTTAGACCCTGTACATTTAAACAAATGTGAGAACCACATCCGGTATCCAATACCTAGGAATCAGTGGTATAAAGGAGAATATCTATCATATAGATACCTGAAGTTGACGCAGCCTTGCTGCCCTTCTTCTTCTTTTGCTCTTCCAAGAAAGCCTTGCAATTACGTTTCCAATGACCAATTTCTTGACAATGGAAACAGATTGCATCCTTCTGTGAATCGGGTTTTTCCTCAGAAGCCTTGGCAACACTTGCCTTGCTTATCTTGGGTTTGACAATTTTCTTACCCTTTTCTTTGGCACTAGCCTTCTTCCCATCATGAACTAAGAGCACGGGAGAACCTTTCTCCGCAATCTTCATCTCCACAGTTTTAAGCATCCCATGCAACTAGGAGAGATTCTTATCCATTCCATGCATGTTATAATTCATTACAAACTGATTATAACTTTTAGGCAATGAATTAAGAATGAGATCCGTGGCTAGCTCCAATGGGATTGGATAGCCAAGTTTCTCAAGGTGCTCTACATAACCTTTCATTTTCAGCATGTGAGGACTCACTTGTTGCCCATCATTCATTTTGCAAGTAGTGAATGCAACAATGGTTTTGTACCTCTCTTGCCTAGCTTGCTCTTGAAACATGGCTCTTAACTCCACGCCTATCTCATAGGCTTCCAAGTGTTCCAAACTTTGTTGGAGTTTTGAGCACATAGTAGCAAGCATGAGACAACTTACATCTCTAGAATCATTACAATGTTTCTTGTAATTGTCTCTTTCTGCCCTAGGGGCAGTAGGTTCTGGTTCAGCAGGAAGAGGCCCGTCGAGAATGTACAACTTATCTTCTTGCCTTAGAACAATTCTTAGGCTACGGATCCAATCCATAAAGTTAGTACCATTCTCTTGGAGCTTATCATTCTCAAGGATCGATCGCAACGAAATTGATTGAGTGTTAGTAATCATTATCTACAAATATGCAAAATTTCCAAAATTTAATAAGTACCGGTTTTTCATTAAAGAAATAAATAATGTATTTTTCAAACAAAATACTCTCACTAAATTATATAACCTTCATATACATCCAATGTATAATATAATTTAATTGGGCTAAGATCCAAATTTAATTTAACTTTTGAGTCCACGGAGGCGGACCGCTCAAAACTAAATTAATTAGGTAGACAATCATGTCAATCATATCCCATATGATTCTTAGATCCTTTTATGAGATTCTTTGAGAAATCCAATTTCAAAAAACATGTTTAATCTCATCTTTTGCCTAGGCCCAAAACTGTTTTGACGCCCAATTAAGTCCAACCATTTTAAACGCACAGGAACCATTCAATTTAATGCAACTTGCGGAGGCAAGCCCACATTAAATTAATGAACCTCATCTTGCACATACATGAATAAGATTAATGCACCTCGCGGAGGCGAACCCACATCAAGATCACCCATGTGTGAACAAGTGTTTTAATCAAGGCATGGCAAAGAAGGACTTAAAACTTTTCTTTGAAGGTTCGTCATATATAGCATATAACACATTTATGAGCACATAATATAAACATGTTACACATCAAGTTTAGCCACTAAATTAATCTCCATTAATTTAAGCATGATATTTATGTGTCATTAGTTTCTCTATAATTATGAGGATGTGACTATTTCAACTTTGGTTATTATCTCCAAATCAAGACAACAAGAAGTGAGGTCGAACTAAGCCATTAGGCAACCACAATCCCGCACTAATTCAAGAAACCAAGAAAGTAGTCCATGTGGCCGAAACTAAGCAATAAATGGTCTCGATGAATGTAGACCAATTGCATCCACAATTCCACATGGATCTCCAAACTTTGAATCAAGAACTTTGTTTCTCAATTTTAGCAATTATGAACTCTTCATAATTCTAACTTCGTTTTATCTTTGAAACTTTGATTGCGATCAATTTTGGGAAACACAATCTCGATGAACGCAGATTAGCCATCCAAAACTTGAATCAATCTAGGAATCACAAGACTAAAAAATAGGAAAATCAAACCCCAAAATCCACACACAAACCAACTACCCAAAACCCATTCCAGATCAGCAAGTCTGGACTGGTTCTGTTAGTGGTTTTGTTGAATTTTATCAAAAATTCCATATTCATATTTTAACCAAAATCAGAACAATTCTGACGAGCGAGCGCCCGCCTGGTCTTGACCGAGCGCGCGCCTGAAGCAAGCCTGAAGCAAGCGGCCGCCTGGTCCCCAGCGAGCGGGCGCCTGTTTGGTCAGAATGGTACAGAATTTTAAAGTTCGAAAATTTTGTCTCAAAATTATTTTTCCCTTGATTATTAAAACTTTGATCTGATAAAAAATTAATAATCGAAATAATTCAGAATCCATCATAATATTAATTGCGATTGAATCGTGCGATTAAAGTTGCAAAACAATAAACCACATAAAATCACATAACACATAAACATCATATAATCCAATATTCATATCATGCTAGGCACATAAACAATTTATATACACACAACATGATCTAGGTATTGAAATAATCAACATGAACGGGGCTCTGATACCACTGTTGGGTTTCGTAGCAACATGCGCAGCGGAATTTAGCATTTAAAATTTTAAGAAACCCAAAGCCATGGATCCGTTCATATGACTAAATCAAATACAACATAATGAATAAAGGAAAAACTAACCCTTGATGACTATCAAATTTTTCTTTGATATTGGTGGAGAAACTTGAAGCTTTATCACAGACAAAATCACGAACTTTGTAGATGATAAAATTCACCCTCTAGCGGTGTCCACACTTCGAACGAATATCAAGAGGCTCCTTGATCTTGGTTGCTAGACCAATAATTATGAAACACACTTTCACAATTTTAATAAAGAACTATATGGAATTTATTTGAGAATTATTTTGTTCCTCAATCAAGGATGTCTTAGAACAAAATAAAATCTCTCTCAAACTCTTTGAGACTCACAAAACACTAGTTGAGATGGTCTGGCCGAATTGGGGTTTTTATACACAATTAAGACCTATTCAAAATAGGTAACTTGTGCCAAAAACCTTTCCTAATCAAATTAGGAATTTTTCTGCCGCCAGACCGAGCGCGCGCCTGGTCCAATCCAAGCGCCAGCTTGTTTGACCAGAAGGCCTAGATCTTTTCCAAAATTCATTCAAGCGCCCGCCTGGTCCAACCCAAGCGCCCGCTTGGTTGACCAGGAGGCCCAGAATTTTTCCAGAAATTCCTTTGAGGTCCTTCGACCCTAAATTCCAATATAGTCCTCTTATTTAAGATTCGTTCTATTGTGTGTGACCCTCTAGGATTATACTAAGTTGGCAATGGGCTCAAACATGATCCCATAAGATATGATTAGGTTCTAGCAAACCGTCATACCTACCCAAATAGTATAACTAGATACAAGTTCGCATTCCTTTAGAATATGTCATAATCCCTTTGTCCACGATGTCATTGATCACAAGTCATGGTCAAACAGTCAACTTGTCTTGTTCAATACTTTCTCGATTCCGAATATGTTGATAATTCAAATGCCATTGATCCAATCAATCCATTTGAGTCCGGCCGAACATTTCATCAACATCATTCCTTCGAGGGGCCCAAGCTTGACATCTCTCCGTGGAGGGACAAATCCATTTAGCTTATTATTCTTCCCAACGGGAATCCGATTATGCCAATCATACCCTTTATAACTACCGTGTTAAGGTAGCGTTTGAATATGTCAAACACAATGTTCATCAAGTGGAAGACTATAATAACTTCATGTCTAAGGATTCAAATGACATAACTAATATGAGATATATGTTCGACATAGACCATGACATAAATCTCATACAGCGGGTCATGTCCAGTACCTTGTTCCAAACAAGTACCCATAAATCTAACATGATCATCCCATGATCATTTAGCCTTTATACTAGTGCTTAATAAGTACTAGGGACGGAGATTATTATAAGTAAACATGAAAAACAATAATAATCAAAACATCTCTTTATTGATATGAAATAAATGATAACAATTACAACGTTTATTAAACGTGCCTAGGGCACCACTACCAACAGGTTGAGCAAATGGAAATCTTTTGGTGTAAAGGCTGAGTATGAAAGGTTGTTAGGCTTGAAGCTTTGATGAAGAAATATGGGTTTGCTAAGGAGATGGTTTGAAGATATGAATATCTGGGTTTGAATCTTCAAAGCAAACTTGAACACTTGGGAATGAATCTCTTGAAGCTCAGCAACCTTCATTGTTGAGGAATGAAGGCTATTTATAGTCAATGCACCCTTGTGACCGTTGGGTAAAGATTTGATTCAAATCTCCGGGTACATTTTGCTGTCGAAATCCCATTGGATGAGCTGTCATTTTCGTCCTTGGTTTTATCTTGTAGTCCTTGGTGATTGAGGCACCACTACCTGTCATTTGTCCTTTGTTGCAAAAAGGACTAACGGTAAACAATTCAAACTGATAGACAAACTGACATTCCTTGCAGAAACACTAAGTTAACTTAGAGTTGTTTTGACATGACATAATAACATTCCTTTACGGTTGAAGAGGGAATGTTTGTCTAAGGAATAAATGACATCTCTTTAATTCTACAATAACTACACTGCGGTTCCACCAGGCATAGGAGCGGTTTGAAGGATGAACTTGATGTGCGGTTTCATCAAAGCCACAGACTGCGGTTTGATGGAGGACTTAGGGTTCCATACTGGCGGCTCAAAGATGACGGCTTGAGATACCAAACCGCGAGGAGTAAAACCGAACTATACTCAGCCTAGACAAACAAAAATCTAGAAATGTACTTATCTAAAAATTGAAGTAAAACTTCATTACATGCGGTCCTAAAGTCCATAAAAAGACACGTGGCATGGATCAATCAAATTAAGGTGGGTGTACTAACAATGAATCCTAACAATCTCCCCCTATTTGATTGATGCCATTACCACACTATGATAATAGCAAAACATTGTACTTGGTAAAAACATGTCCGAAATAAATTTCATGAAATTGCATGTCCCAAGTCAATGCACACACTATGCTATATCATAGATTTCTAATTTATCAACAAAAAAAAAAAAGAGGAATAGATAGAAGAGAAATTCATTCAGATGCATATAAAATGATGTGATTTTGAAAATTAGATATGCATGCTTAAACTGAATGTTTAAAACAAAATGCACTTAAAAATATTTTCATGATGAAATGTAGTGCATGAGGTTTTGAAAATGCAAGCATTGTTTCACAAACAAGCAGTTTGAATAAACAAAGTTTTTGAAACAGAATGCTATGCAATCATTCTCATTATAATTCAATCATAAAGGTTTTGAACTTACAATGTAGTGAATTATAAGGAAATCAAAAAGACTAAGAAAATGAAGTCTAGTCTATTTCATCACCGGCGGCAGGAGCTATCACTTCTTCATTTTCTTCAACATTTGCCTGCGCGGCTAGATTATCAATAGTAGCTTGATCTGGGGCGGCTTGATCAACATTGGCATTGTCGGTTGGAACAGCATTTCCTGAACCAGAGGCATGAGCGGTTTCAACAACCAAATCTGCTGCACGAAGCCGAACCACAGTAGGTTCGTTGATTCTAGTTTCAATAGCAGCAGTTTGTCTGACTAATCTGCCGGTTCTAAGCATTAAGTGCTCAATGTTGTCAAAAGAATGTTGAGCCAGAATCTCAAGCTTTCCTTCTATAGAGTCCATCCTGGTTTCAACTGCTTGCTGCTTTAGGGAGTAGATCTCATGGTTGGTTTTGACCATGTCTTGAAGTACAAGTTGATTTTCCAGAACTCCTTTCAGCATCTTTTTGATCTAAAAAATATCATTCACTCTCTCCCCCTTAATGGCATCAAGATCAGACTGAATAGTGAGGAGATGAGTGTCAAACCGAGAAGTGGCGGCTTGCTGATGAAACTGAATGTGTGTAACCGCATCTATCAAATCAGCGGTTGAGGCATGAAGAGGCAGAATTGGATAATATTGAAATGAAGGAGGGGGCTCATCAGAAGGAGTATAATCAGGCATAGGCTTATCATCATCAGCATCATCATCATCAGAGATGGAGATGGCATCATCAGATTGATGGGAAGGGGAGGAATGCAGTTTTGCCTTGCCTTTCAAAAGAATATGGGCCTCCTCTAATGATTGACCCATAGACATCCTAAGTGCGGTTTCAAACTCTATGGGGTCAAAAGAAAGGGAAAAAGAATAAGGAACAATGTCGGTTTGAGAAGGAATAGAAATTGGATATCTCATAAAATCATCAAGAAGGAAAATAGAAGGTGAAGGAACAATGAATAGGCGGTATAGGTTTGGAATGCAATGACAATTAAAGTATAGAAAGATTTGGGAGGCAAGAGAAGGATCCATGAGAACCTGATAGGCGGTTTCAGCAATGATCTGTTCTGCAACAGAGAGAATGATTTGATCAACAACTGCTTCCATTTCATCCTTGGGAAAAATTGCATAAGGATTGGGGCGGCCAGCCTTCAAGAATCTGTCTTCAGCTTTAGCGGCGGCACGGGCACGAGCTCCAGCCCTTCTTTCCCTTGAAGTCTTTGTTTTGAACCGTTTCAAATAGGAAGACAGTTCTACAGCACTCTTCCTTTTTCTTGTCTTCGGTTTTATGAAAGAAACCGATGGAGGAGCCGAAGGAGCTGCGGTTGAACCGAGGAGGATGGCTGAACTGGAGATGGCAGGACCGAAGCAGCATAAGGCAAATCAGGAGAAGAGGATGGAGAAGACAGAACTGGAGATGGAGTGTGCTCAGGAGAGTCAAACTTCAGCTTTCTTTTAAGAGCAGGAGGAGAGACCTCAACCAACATTGGGTCAATGTCTGCCTTTCGTATCTCAGCTCTCTTTCTTAACTCCTTTGCAAATGGTCCTTCAAGAGGTGAGTGATCCTTCTTGTCATAAGCCTCAATGAAGTCCACTACACCAGGTGGCCTTGATTGCTAATGTTCAACATGATCATATTTCTTGATTAACTTTCTTCTCTTCTTTTGCGGTTGAACCTCAAGAACTTCAACATCTTGCTCTGGTTCATTTGCCTCAGACATGTCAGTCTGCTCATGCATAGCCGCAGCCTCAGACACTGCGGTCTGCTCAAACTGAACCGCAGCCTCAGACACTTGGGTCTGCTCAGGCTCGGTTTGAGAAGAGGGTTTAAGATTTGGAAAGGCATTATAAATGGCAGCCAACTGTTCATCTGTGAACTAAATAGAGGGCGGTTTTGAGGTTGAAGCTTTTGGAGGAGGGGAGGTAGGAATGAAAAGATGAGGTGAAGGAATAAGTTCAGGAATAGATTTGGCTTTGGCAGCTTTGAGAGAGGAGGCATCCATTGCAAAGTTAAGGGATTTCTCCACATTCTAATGTAATGGAGAGAGAGGTTTAATTTGAGGTTTGGGAATTAGAGGTTTTGAAAAGGTAGGGGAAAGTTTGATTGGTGGGAATAAAGGTTTAGAGAGCGGTTTGGATGAGGGTTTAGAGGGAGGTTTGACTAGGTCTGCCTTAGTAATAACTTTAGGAATTCTAACACCACCTTTCCTTTTTCTTGAAGGAGCGGTTTCCCTGGGTTGAGCCGCATGACTAGGCCTTGCTGCCGGCTCCCCCTCAGCCTGTACCGCGGTTTGAGCCAAATGACTTAACCCCATTCTATTCAGAGTAGCAGTCTGACCTTCATTTCTTAACATCGTAGCATGGGCCTGATCAGCAATGGCACCAGCGTACGGTTTTCCAGACTTGTTGAGCCGAGCCTCAGGAAAAGGTCTACGTTCGGCTTCAGGAAGAGGGTCTTCATTCAAAACTGTCTGTGCATACCGCCATCCAAAAGCAGTTCTGAAGGCATCAAGTTTTGATAATCCAAAAATGGATTTCTCAATTGGATCTTTCCAATAATCCTTGTGTTCAATAGAAAACTTGAAGATATCAGTATCTTGGTGCAAAAACTTGGTCAGAAGGCTGCAATGAGTTCTGATCTTAGATTTTCCAGCGGTTTTAGTAGCATGGAGGCGGTTCAGGGCATTGATCATTTCTTTCATTACAACCCTGGGCCAGTGCAGTTTCTTCCCTTTGAGAATGGCCACACAGTAGGCATATTGTTCACTGGTAAAGTTGTTGTGGTTTCCATTCTTGCACATCACTCCAGAATCCACTAATTCACACAAATGATCCATGACTTCTCCAAAGTCCTTTTTGGAGGAATTCTTAGTGGAGAATGAATTAACTCCAATTAATTCCATCGTTGTATTGCTCAGAAGCTCCGGTTTGATCCCCATAACACCAGAGTTCTCAAGACCAGCCAAAATTGTAATTTTTGAAGCAGTTAAGATCACATCCTTGTTACAGACCTTGGACTTGATGGCATCTTCAAATTTCACTTCTCCAGTTTCTAGATCTCTGATAGGTTCTCCCCTTACATCCAACAAAGCAGCATTTGTAGCAATCCCATTCTCGAAGAATTCAGCACAAATGATAGTAACGAACTGGGGTTTGTCCATGAGAAATAAAGGGAGCAGCTTTGCATCTTCAAGTAGCTTGAGGATTTTCCTTCCAACTGCATCTTGTTTGATTTCTTCTTCTAGTATTCTAGAACCGGGTATGAAGTTTGATGGGTCCTGAAAAACAATATTCTAAGTTAGAAATAGTTTGAAGAATGACAATTTGAAACCTTAAGCAAACCGCGGTTCATACCAATTAATTAAACCGAGCGGTTCAATCAAATGAATAAACAAAGAGGTTTGAATGAGACTTACAAACTGTAACAAGTAATCCTAACAATAAAAAGATGCGGTCTAATAAAAGTAAGGGTAAAAGAGTAAAAACATAAAAGTAAATGAACAGTAAAAATAAAACGGATCAAAGAGGGAAAATTTTGAAAAAGAGTTTGAATGCACGAAGAACATGAAGAACAGAGTATGAACATGCAAAACAAAATCTTAACCAAAATATGAAAGAATTGTACCAAAACGATCACAAAGGGCAGATTCTAACAAAGTTCTAAATAAACTAAGACAAATAACATCACTAGAGCCCAGAATCTGCAAAAATACGCAAGAACACCAAATAACCCCAAAATCGATTTTGCTCAAAAATTGAACACGAATCACAAAATCAAGCATATAAACAGTATAAGTAAGTAAATGCGAGTTAAGTCCAACCAAAAAATCGAAGAAAAAGAACAAAAAGATCAAAAAAGATGAACAAGCTTTTTCAAGCAACAATGGCGGATAAGAAAAAAAATACTGAGTTAGGGTTCAGAAATTCATACCCTATCGGGCTTAGATGGTTTGGACGATGTAGAAGTAGAAGCAAGATCAATGGTTTTCTTTGGTGCCAAGTATGAAATTTTAGAGTGAGAACAGAGAGTGTGCAGAGAGAGTGCATAAGAGAGAGAAAGAGATTTTGCTAAAAAGAGTGAGAAGGTAAAAAGTTAAATTAAAATTTAGTTTGTCTTTTATACTCAATTAACCACCTCAGGTAGTGGAGCGGCCATGACGGCTGAGGAAAACTTAACCGTCAGCGTACCTGTCGATTCGCATTAAATTCGGCAGAGATAATTGCACAAAGGTCCTTAAAGAATGAAGTGACATAAAGTAGGGACTAAACTGCAATTAACCATACCTGAGCGGTTTGAGTAAACCGACTTACCTTTTCCTCATTATCGGTTTTGATGAAACCGATATCTCTCAGATTCGTCTTCGGTTTCAGTAGATCAAACCGAGTCTTTTCTTTCACGCTCTGGTTTGGATCAAACTGAAGATATTCTTCTTGACTATTCGGTTTGAGTGGAATCTTCAGCCGAACCTTTATTGTTGCGGTTTAATGTTTGATAGAACTTCAAGCTATTTGCTTTTTCTTAGAAGAGCCAAAATACTTAACAGATATTATTAGAACAAGAAATAGGCATGAAATATATTAAGTAAGTTCCAGCATACCAATTTCTCCTCGTAAATGAAAAAACCTTGAATTTTCGAGCAGTTTGGTGAGGATATCAGCAATTTGATCATCGGTTCCCACCTTTGCTAGAAAAAGTATTCTTCTTTTCAACATGATCTTTGAGGAAATGATATCTTATGTCAATGTGCTTTGTCTTTGAATGTTGAACTGGATTGTTGGAGATAGAAATTGCTGTAGTACTATCACAGTAGATAGGGCAGTTCTTTTCAAATACTTCATAGTCTTCCAACTACTATGTATTCATCCAGAGAAAATTTGAGAGCAACAGCTTGCAAAGTCAGCATCTGAATAACCTCTAGAGTGTTTGATTCACTTTCTTAGTTCATCTTGATCCAAATGCAGGCCTTTTGCATTGGGGTATCAACTGGGTTAGCGGTTTCAAGCCCAAATTTCTTGATAAAGTCTTTGGTGTATTTGGCTTGGTTGATAAAGATTCCATCATGACATTGCTTGATTTGGAGTCCAAGAAAGAATGTCAACTCTTCCATCATACTCATCTCAAATTTACCTTTCATAAGCTTCTCAAACTTAACACACATAGTTTCATTAGTAGAACTGAAAATAATATCATCAACATATATTTGAACTAATAATGAATGACCTTTATGTTTAGCAATAAATAAGGTTGTATCAATTTTACCTCGAGAGAAGCCTTGCTCAATAAGAAATTTAGATAGAGTGTCATACCATGCTCTTAGAGCTTGTTTGAGTCCATACAAGGCCTTCTTGAGCTTGAAGACATGATTAGGATATTTGTTGTCTTCAAATCCAGGCGGTTGATCTACATAAACTTCTTCTTGTAGTTCACCATTCAGAAATGCACTCGTCACATCCATTTGATATAACTTGAATTTCTTGAAGGAGGCATAGGCCAGGAACAATCTAATGGCTTCAAGTCTGGCTACAGGGGCAAAGGTTTCATCATAATCAATGTTTTTTTCTTGCCTATAACCTTGAGCAACCAACCTTGCTTTGTTTCTTGTTATAGTACCATTTTCATCCATCTTAGTTCTGTATACCCATTTTGTTCCAATTACAGTGTGATCTCTGGGCCTTGGAACTAGAGTCCAAACTCTGCATCTTTCAAACTGATTGAGCTCTTCTTGCATTGCAGCTACCCAACTTGGATCACTTAGAGCTTCATCTACCTTCTTCGGTTCCATCTGAGATAACAGTGCGGTTGAGAACAAACTGTGGTTATCTCTATGAGTTAAGCTTCCTCTTGTTTGAACACAAGAACTGATAGGACCTATAACATTGGTTGTTGGATGGTCTCTATGCTCATTCATTTCTGGAGGGAGGTCTTCATGAACCACTATTTCTTGAAGATTTTCTAGAGGAGGCTCTTCTTGATAATCATTGAAATCTTCATTGAAGGTGATGTTTGGAACTGGATCAACGGTTTGAATGGGATCAGAAGAGTGAGGTTCTACAGCAACACCTTCGGTTTGATTTGGAGAGGCTGGAGAACCTGATGGAGCGGTTTGAGTAGGTTGGTCATTTGTGGTTGCATGATTAGGGTAAGATGTACCTGTCTCAAAACCACTAAAGTCATCAGCAACATTTGGAGCCATATGTGGCTCAAGAAGATCATATTCATCAAATGTAACATGGACTGACTCTACAATTTTTAATGAAGTCTTATTGAAACAAGGAAAAGCTTTAGAGTGTTTTGAATAACCAACAAAAATACCTTCATCGGCTTTAGCATCAAATTTACCTCGATGCTCCCTGCCATTATACAAGATGTAGCATTTGCATCCAAATATTTTAAAGAAGGCAATATTGGGTGATCTGCCTCTCCACAATTCATAAGGAGTCTTGTTGTGAACTTTGATGATGAGGGAGCGGTTCTGGGTGAAACATGCGGTATTGACAGCTTCGGCCCAGAAGTACTTGGGAAGCTTGGCTTCTGCAATCATGGTCTTCCCTGCTTCAATCAAAGTTTTGTTCTTCCTTTCCACTACTCCATTCTGTTGTGGGACCCTAGCGGCAGAGAAATTATGATCAATACCATGATCATCACAATATTGGGCAACACCATTGTTTGAAAATTCGGTTCCATTATCTGAACGCACAGCAACGATGTCATCCAATTTCTGAGTTTGGAGCTGTCTAAAGAGAGCAGTTATGATGCCATAGGTATCATCTTTAGAGGCCATCATTTCCACCCATGTATATCTTGAAAAGTCATCAACAACCACCAAGGTATAGCGGTTTCCTCCTATACTGGCGGTTGGGACAGGTCCAAATAAATCCATGTGAATCAGTTGTAAGCAGCGGTTCGTTGAAGGCGCGGTTTTGCTTGGAAATGACTGTTTGGGCTGCTTACCGAGATGGCATGCTTTACATTTCTTATCATGGTGATCAGCCACTTTGGGTAGTCCTTTGACGAGACCGTCCCTTTGCAGTTTTGCTAGATACGTGAAGTTCAAGTGGCTGAGCCGCTTATGCCATAACCAGCTGCTTTCACTAACATTTTTTGGCTACAAAATAGAGGTCAGCAATAGAAACAATATTACTCAAATCTATCATATATACATCACCTGTTCTGTTGCCTGTCAGTAGAGTAACTCCGGAAGTTGCATCTTTGATGAAACAATTAGTTGAAGTGAAATTGCAGTTCATTCCTTTGTCACAAAACTAATATATGGAGAGAAGGTTGTGCTTGAGTCCTTCTACTAGTGACACATTTTCAATGGTCACCTTTCCACGTTTGATTTCTCCATATCCTATTGTTTCTCCTTTCTTGTTATTTCCAAACACTACTGGGGGGCCTCTCATACTGATGAAATCATAAAGAAGTTCATTATCTCCAGTCAAGTGTCATGACAACCACTATCCAAGTACCAAAGATCCTTATTCTTCTTTGCGGTTCCAGCCATAAAGCATAAGATCTGAAAAATAAACATTAAAGATTTCGGTCCCCCTTATTCTTTTGGGTCATAGGGTTAGCAGCTTTTTGGGACCCACACCTGTTTGACCTTAGGATTTTTACGTCCCTTGGCATTGGGTGTGAACCTTAAAAGACAATGACCAGCGCTATGACCATAATCAGCACAAATGACACAATGAATTAAACCGGTTGAAGATTGTGGTTTTACAAACCCTTTACTAACCTTTGGTTTCTCATGTTTAACTGGGTCAGCGGTTTTGGCTTTAACAAAGATTATCTTCTTGAGCTCAACCTTCCTCTTAGGTGCGGCTTTAGGAAATATAATAGGAATTTCCTTAAACCGACTAGGAGCGGTTTCATCACTCAATACTTCCTTGGTTGCCTCAGCCGCTGTGGATTTCTCTTTCCACTTTGAATCTCTCCCAGTTTGGTTTTTAGGATACTCAAAGAAATAATTTTGCTTTTTAATTTCTTGTTTTGAGCCCTTTCTACCAGCATGATTAACCTTAGAAATTTCTTTGGTTTGTTCAGTTGGTTTCACACCACCTTCCGCACAAAGACAAGGATACTTACACCCATCATTGGTTTTAAACCCCAATCCACTTTTATCCGAAGTAGGAATTTGTGAATTTAGGATTTGTTCCACGGTGACACCAGACTTAGTCCATACATCGGTCACTTTTTGAAGGTCATCCCTTTGTACATTAAGCTCATGGTTTTGGGTGAGAAGTGCCTCGGCTCTATCCTTCAGATAGCAGTTTTCTTCCTCAATTAATGATATCCCAGCAATTTGGAACTTGAGTTTCTCAATTTCCTCCTTGTGGGACTTGAATTCTCTTTGGGAATCTTCAAGTTCCGCAGTCATTAGTTTATATGCCCTTTTAAGCACAGTATGTTGTTGACAAATGATATTAGCACGTTCTAATACCTGGTCATCATGGCTTTGGTCTGCTTGAACCTCTGGAATGCAGTTTGGTGTTGTAGGAGCTTTGCTTGATCTGGCCTCAGGAGTCCTTGGTGAAACTGACTTCATTTGTTGATTTGGCAGTGGAAGACTTTCATCAATTTCAATTCTTTCTTCAACTCCCATGAGGCAAAGATTAGCCACTTTATCGTCATCATCACTGTCATCTGAATCAGATCCCATCCATGTCAGCGGTTGATCTCCTTGGTCAGCTACCATTCCTCTTCTTTTGACAAACTTCTTGGTGAATGGTTTCTTTGCTGGCGCGGCTTCATATCGTGGTTTGGGACAACTTGAAGCAAAGTGACCTGGCTGTCTGCAGTTATAACAGACCAGGTCATCCCTTTTCTTAGGATCTGCGGTTTGTTGAATCTGGTTGGAGGGACAAACTTTGCAGGTCCTTTGGGGGATGGAAATTGAGATCTATTGTTCTTCCTGAACTTGGTGTATTTCTTCACACACAATGCAAATTATTCATCATCCATGTCATCAAAATCAACTTGACTAGAGCATGAAGATTGAGATGCTACACTCTGAGAATAAGAACTTTGAGGAGGAGTGTAGGATTGATGAGACTGCTGATAAGATTGATGAGATTAAGGATATGGTTGATGTGATTGAGAATAGGATTGATGAGAATGTTGGTAATAATCAGGAGTTGCGGTTTGAGGATTGTATTTAGGAATATTTTGGTCAGGAGGGCGGTTTGCAACTGGAGGTGAGGAGCGGTTTGATGATGGTCTGGATTGTAGACAGGAGATGAGGTATTGTTGAATGCAGCTAGAGAGAGGGTCTTAAATCTGTTTTCGGTTTCATGGACCTCTTCAAGCTTGAATTCAAAGACCTTCAGCATGGCATACAAGTGTCGAAGATCAAGAGCTTCCAAGTCCTTGTTGTCTTCAATGTTAGTAGTTTTGATCAGCCATTTGCTACCAAGTGCTTGCATGAATCTCATGTTCAAATCTGTATTAGAATAGACATGTCCAAGAGAAAAACAAACATTAACAATATCAATAAACCTCTCATAGCATTGTCGAAGAGATTCCTTAGGATCTTTAACAAAATAGTCAAAGAGCCTTCTCTGTTGATAGAGGCGGTTCTTCTTGGTATCTGAATCTCCTTCCAGAAAGTCAACTATAGCATCCCAGGTAGCCTTTGCGGTTGTGCAGTGAAGCACCATAGAATGAGTCCTCAAGTCAATAGCTGACACTAGCATGGACATAGCCCTTCCATCAAAATCCACATTGATGCGGTCTGCTTCAGTCCACTCACTTTCCAACTTCCTGATTTCAGCTTCTTCTCCTGCGGTTCCTGCACGAGGATTAGCTTTCATAGGAACGTATGGTCCATCCTTAACTGCAGTCCACAGTCTACGATCACATGAAATCATGTGTTTCATCATCCTATCTTTCCAAAAGATAAAACTATCTTCATCCAGAATCGGTAAGTGATTCGAATTGGATGTTTGCATCATATGGGTGTTTGTGTTTGCCATTGGATCAGCACCCAAGAGGTTAATCTTGTAAAAAACAAGTTTTTGGTGGATAGGCTCGGATACCACTTGTTGGTCCCAGAGGGCAACAAGGGTATAGAACCGCTAGAGGGGGGGTATAGCGGTCCAAAACTTTTTCCAAAATACCCTTAAAATCAATCGAGTACTTATCAGTTTGGCCAACTGCGGTTCAAAGCACAAGAACCGAACTGATAAAATGCACAGTGGAGTTTGCGGTTTGGCCAAATAGGATAGTTAAAGAGCTTGGGCGGTTTGACTCAGGTTGAGAAAACACTATGATGCAACTGAATAGTTAAACTTAAAGTTCAAAGGAAAACACAATTCATCTTTCAAGTCATTTCGTATATGGCGACAAGGTAAAGATCACAAACAAGAAAGATAAATAACAAGACAGAAAATAAAGATCAAACACACAAATTGAAGAGGTTCGTTCTTAAATGAACTAAGTCCTCTACCTAGATGGTTAGTCTAGGATTTTCTAATAGCTATGAGACTTTTATTAATTTAGAGGAGGTTTTACAAGATGAATCTAAACTCTAAACAATAAGTCTAACCTAAGCTATAATAACAATCGGTGTTTTCGAAGTATATAATCTATGTGATCATATAAATCGGGTGTGTGTGTGGAAAGAAATCAAATGCTCTAAGTATCTAAATGATGGTTGAGCAAATGGAAATCTTTCGGTGTAAAGGCTGAGTATGAAAGGTTGTTAGGCTTCAAGCTTTGATGAATAAATCTGGGTTTGCTAAGGAGATGGTTTGAAGATATGATTATCTGGGTTTGAATCTTCAAAGCAAACTTGAACACTTGGGAATGAATCTCTTGAAGCTCAGCAACCTTCATTGTTGAGGAATGAAGGCTATTTATAAGCAATGCACCCTTGTGACCGTTGGGTAAAGATTTGATTCAAATCTCCGGGTACAATTTGTTGTCGAAATCCCATTGGATGAGCTGTCATTTTCGTCCTTGGTTTTGTCTTGTAGTCCTTGGTGGTTGAGGCACCACTACCTGTCATTTGTCCTTTGTTGCAGAAAGGACTAACGGTAAACAATTCAAACTGATAGACAAACCGACATTCCTTGCAGAAACTCTAAGTTAACCTAGAGTTGTTTTGACATGACATAATAACATTCCTTTACGGTTGAAGAGGGAATGTTTGTTTAAGGAATAAATGACATCTCTTTAATTCTTTAATAACTGCACTGCGGTTCCACCAGGCATAGGAGCGGTTTGAAGGATGAACTTGATGTGCGCTCTCATCAAAGCCACAGACTGCGGTTTGATGAAGGACTTAGGGTTCCATGCTGGCGGCTCGTAGATGACGGCTTGAGATTCCAAACCGCGAGGAGTAAAACCGAACTATACTCAGCCTAGACAAACAAAAATCTAGAAATGGACTTATCTAAAAATTGAAGTAAAACTTCATTACATGCCATCAACTGCCACCGAAAGACTGTCATTTTGAACCGACAATGGTGCATTTTCTCTCCCAAATCAGAACAACTCAATTGAACTAGGTGAACCTCGAATTGGACAGCGATTCGGAGGTCGTGGGTTTATGATAGCTCAAAAAATTATCGGAGTTGTTGCTGGATGAACGATCAGGGCTAGAAATAGAGAATCAGGTGGAGGGGTGGTGATTGTGGCCTGTTGGCCGGCGACTAGAGGGCCGGGGGTTGGCGAACGATGACCTGATGAACAACGCTCAGGAAGAAAGCGATGGGCTAGGGCTTGTTCTTTGACTGCAATTCACGATCCCCTTTTTCATTTTCCAATTTCTAATGAGTAAGATTCCTTTTCAATCGGAAATGACAAGTTTGCCCTCTTAAAACTCACGTGTTCTGCACATGATATACATTTCGTTAGTTTTTTAACTAGCTAACGAGTTTTATACCTGATTGCTCTGGTTCAGCAAACTCAGGAACCGGATTGCAACTTTGACAAATTTAATAACCAATTGCAAAATTTTGTAAAACTCAGGTAACTAAATTGCAATTAACCCAAACATTTATCTATATTCAAAAAAAAAATTGAAAAAAATACTCAAAATGATGGATATTGTCCGTCCCTTTTTTTCTTTATTATACAATCGTTTGTTTAGTTAATTTCTAACCTTTTTATATTAGTTTTGAAAAAAAAAAAAACTTTTGTACAAAAAAAGTCTAAAATATTTAACTCTATTTCAAAATAATGCTTATAGTGAAGGATATTGTCCATCCCTTTTTTTATTTATTATACAACCATTTGTTTAGTTAATTTCTAACTTTTTTATATTAGTTTTTTGAAAAAACTTTCTTAAAAAAATTCTAAAATATTTATCTATATTAAAAAAAAAACGTATATTAAAAAAAAAAAAAAAAAACTTGTAGTGAAGGATATTGTCCGTCCCATTTTTTTCTTTATTATACAATTATTTGTTTACTTAATTTCTAACCTTTTTATATTAGTTTTTGAAAAAACAAATTACTAAAAAAAAAAAAAAAAAAAAAAAAAACTTGTAGTGAAGGATATTGTCCGTCCCTTTTTTTCTTTATTATACAATCCTTTGTTTAGTTAATTTTCTAACTTTTTTTATATTAGTTTTTGAAAAAAAAACTTTTTTGCTAAAAAAGTTCTAAAACATTTATCTATATTAAAAAAAAGGAAAAACTGCAAATATAGTACCTGAACTATTGGGGTTATTTTGGATTTGGTACCTGGAGTCTCATTTTTTGCACCCGTCATACCCAAACTCTAATTTTACCGTATTCATCATACCTACCACTAACGACTTCCATTTTTCTCAGTTAACTCCATTATGTGACCACCACGTGATCAATTTTGCAGGGGTAAAATAGGAAACCTACCCTTTCTCCTTCATCACCAACCCAGAAAGAAATCCTCCGGCTCTCTTCATCTTCTCAGGCGAACATCACCACCATAGACGGCCTTCTTCTACATCTCTGATTGTCAGAACTCATTTCACCACCATTACCATCGCCGATTGCTAGTAACGATGACCTAGGCGCCGGCAGTAACAAGCAATAGGGCGAGAAGTTTCAATCAAAACACTACAAATCGAAACAAAATCAAAATTCGTCACCTCCCAAAATCGGACAAGAAAAAATGAAATTCCCGCTTCGTTAACCGTTGGATAGTCTTCAAACTTCTGGGGTATGTTTGCATCACTTAGGCGTACATTCTGACCGTTGGGATCGGAAAAATAGTCACCGGTGCAGGAGATATGGTCGCCGGAAAATTTCTCACGAAAAATCCCCCTAAAAGAAGTCTGTGGTGTGAAGAAATTAATTGTGGTCGATGAATTTCTTCGCTTGTTCTAGGTTGTTGGTAGCGATGATGGAGGAGGATAGAATGTGCTTGTACTGTTCGATCTTTTGCCGCTGGTCGCTGATGGCGGAAGCGATAGAGAGATGAGGGAGGAAGGAGATGAGGGAGGGGAGGGGTGGTCTTCCTATTTTACCCCTGCAAAATTGATCACATGTATGACACATTACTAAGTTAACGGAAAAAATGGATGTCGTTAGTGGTAGGTATGACAAATACAATAAAAATTAGAGTTTGGGTATGACGGGTGCAAAAAATGAGAGTCCAGGTACCAAATCCAAAACAACCCCAATAGTTCAGGTATTATATTTGCAGTTTTTCCTAAAAAAAATAAAAAAATACTCATAGTGAAGGATATTGTCCGTCCTCATTTCTTTATTATACTGTCATTAAAATATGTAATTTATTTACCGACGGATTTTAACCGTCGGTAATCCGTCGATAAAAATATGATATTTACGTGCCGACGGATTGGCCAAAATATGTTTAGACCCCCAAAGTCTCCACCCATTCCCACTTTACTACCCAAACCCAATTTTGTCCCAAAGTGACCCTCTAATTTGCCATTTGTCCCAGTTTGACCTATGACCCCCCTTGACCCCTAACGGCGTTAGAAAATTAACGAGAAATGGTCATGTACATGTCATGTGAGGGTTCTTTTTATCATTTTTCTTGAAAATAGAATGGTATAAAGGTCCATTTATATTGAGGGTGGCAATTACTTCTCCACCTAACCCCCACCATCCTCATCAGTCAACAACCACCACCACCACCCAAATCCGGCCACCATTACAGCCATATCTTGCCGCCACCACACCATTTCTCCAAAGTCCAACCACCATCACCATTTCTCCAAAATTCCGACCATCACCATTTCTCCACCACCACCATCATCAACCTTCATTCACCGCCACCACCACCACCCATTTTCCAGAATCCGGTGACCGCTGCCGCCATTTTTCCAGAATCCGGTGACCACCGCCGCAATTTTTCCAGAATCCGGTGACCACCACCACCACCAAAAATCGATCAAGAGATGAAAAATCGATCAAAAATTCTAATCAAGATATGCAGTCCAAAAATCGATCGAAATCAAAGAGTTTCTAACTCAGATCTCAAAAGTTGAAAATCAGATCTCAAAAATTGAAGCCAATATCTGAAAAATCGAAACCCTAATCGTTTTAAAATCAAAAATCGAAAATCAAATTGAAAACCAAATCAAATGGAGTAGCAGCAATCGCCTCCAGAGTTGGCGATGAATTCAGGCACGACGGTGAGGACTGCGGAATCGTCGGCGCCGGCAACGTGGAAAAAGAGCCGTTCGACTGGAGAAGGAACGAGAAGGCGATGGAAGCTTCGTGACTTGCTGGGAAGATGAACGAATTTGAGGGTGGGTTGCTGGTTTGGGCTAGGGAGGATGAAGAAGGGAGATGGTGGTTATGGAGGAAGATGAAGAGGGATGAAATGTTGGGTGAAATGGAGGCGACGCATAATCTGGTGAAACGAGGGGGGGGGGAGTTCTTTTTTTTTTTTTTTTTTCTTTTTCTTTCTTTTTATTTGTTTTTGATTAGTTTTATGTTTTTTATTTATGATTTTTAGTAACTCATAATATTTTTATTTATGTTGTCAATGTATTTTTTTTTATATAAAATAACTTTATTATTTTGATAATAATATATAATTATATTTGATATAAATAAAAAGTCTAATATTTGAAGAGAATAATAAAATAAATATTAATTGAAATTTAAAAAGAAAATGTCTAAAATACCCCTCATGTGACATGCACATGACATTTCTCGTTAATTTTCTAACGCCGTTAGGGGTCGAGGGGGGTATAGGTCAAACTGGGACAAATGGCAAATTAGAGGGTCACTTTGGGACAAAATTGGGTTTGGGTAGTAAAGTGGGAATGGGTGGATACTTTGGGGGGCTAAAATATTTTGGCCCGACGGATTTATCCCTTGGTAAACTCTATTCGTCGCTATTCTATCGCTACATAAAATATAGATTTATTATTTTTTTTTAAATGAATATAGCAACGACTTAGATCCGTTGCTATTCTATTTTAAAAATTAAAAAATTAAAATCATTTATTCCGTCATAAATCCGTCGGTAATGAAAGGCGCAAAATTTTGGAGCCACATTAGTGACGGATTAGAGAGGGAATGTTCTCCCTCGGTATTTCTGTCACTAAAACCGTCGGTATTCTCGTCCTAGTTTCGAATTTTGTTTCCCACTCTAGGTCGTTGCTATTCCGTCGGTAAATTCCGTCGGTATCTGCCCTTTTTCTTGTAGTGTCTATCATGGAAACCATTAAGTATAGCCATTGGGGATGATGAGACTGATTATTACGCACGCATTTCACAGGAAATATATATGACCCACAAAATTGTTAGTCGGTAAAACTTCATTAGCTCTTGTGAAATGTAAAGTGCGAGTTGACTACGCATTCATTTTAGATTAGATTGGATGTTTGTGTATTTAAGACCTCCAATCCGAGTTCTTATAACTGTAAATTCATGATTGAAGTACATGTCTTTGTGTGTATAAAACTTCCAGTTTGTGTGTTATAGCCAGTGAGTGTGTTTATGACTCCCAGTGCACATGTATTTAACACTGCAAGTTTGTGGAGTTAAATATCAAATTCATCCTTAACGTATTGACCTTTTTTCATTTTGGTCCTAAAAGTAATTTCTTCCCTTTTCATGCCTGAAGTAACTAACGAAGTCATCCTTCCATCCACTATGTTGTCTGCTAAATGGTGCATTTATAGCTCGATGACGTCAAAAAAAAACTAAGTTGCCCAATGACGTTGATGACTAAGGACCCTCATCGGCTAATAAGTCATGGACCAAGCACGTGACTGTCTTCCTATAGTAAATACGTAGATACACGCACAGAAGACTTCAACAAATATTGGAGCTCACAATATCAAACGATTGTTGCCCAATTGTTCCCGGATCAAGTCGCAATACCTATTAAAAAATGTGAGAACTTTTAATTTTAATCTTCTTTGTTTAATTTTATTATGTGCAAGATGAAATTTCCTAAATTGAAATTAGGGTGTATAATTCTTGAAGTTCTTTGTTTTGAATCAAATTTAATGGCTTCTTCACCTTTATCTCGTACTAGAGAAACGCACAATGATCGATTTAATAAGGAAATCATCAAGTTTCGCAATAAGTGGTGCAAATGTAAGAAATGAGCAATTGTTCGAATATCAGAGTCTGTAAATAATCCACAAAGGTTGTACTTCATGTGTGAGACTGAGAACTGCAACTTCTATCAGTTTTGGGAGCCGAAGAATAGGAATATTTATTACTCTGCATTTGGGGTGAATAGTGGTGATATTGCAAAACATCATATTGTATTGGAAGTTAGATCCTTGGGATTTGGATTGCACTATAGAATTCAAGGAGTGAGATTTAATTCCAAGGGTGCCTCTGTTGGTGTAATGAAGATGATAATGTTATGTTTTGGGATTTCACTTGTTACTTTGTTTGCTTTATTGTTCATTGCTATGAAGTAATGTAATTAGGTGGACTGTTGGGTGGAGTTATTTGTCCCATATATATGTAGTGACTAGTAAGAGATAAAGAACAATTGTAATGTTTCCTCTTGACAATGATATCTATGATGCTCTGTTTTCAATTGAAGATTTTGAAGTTCATGATCAGTGTACTCCTTCCATTCAAAAATGATGCTCCCACTTTTTTGATGTTAGTACAAAAGAATTTTGAGCAATAATTTTAGTTTAATTTAAATGATCCTAATGAGTTATGGAGGCCCCATCCATTCATCTCCTATGCCTTTTAAAACAATTCTACTTCCTGAATTAGATCTTCCTAGCTCTTGCAGATTGTTTCAAAGGTGGGAGTAATGCTCACTCACGAACTCCCTTACTGCAGGCAATGCCCTTATTTTTGTTTGCCAACATATCTTCATATTTACATCCACATGAACATCAGTCTTAACCATGTTTTAAATGTCAACCAACTTCATAAAGGGGGTCAGACTAATCATGTCACCTAGCTTTTTAGCCAACCACTTGGGATTCACAGTTCTAATGTTCAAGCTTGTTGTGCATATGTGTTTCTTTTGATATGACTTCACCTTAAATGTGGCGTTATTCCTATCATAACTAGCACATAACTCCAAAGTAAAATGAGTACACTTTGCTTATATCCTCAATTTATCATATATTTTTTTAACCAAATCGCATAACCATGTTCAGGTGCATATGCCCTAATTTGGTATTTCAACTGTAAAGGTCCATCAAATATCATATCAACATAAAAATCAAACACTTTGATACCAACATTAGGATTAAATTTCACTTCCTCATTTGGTTTAGTTTTGAATACCTTAACACATTTATCTTCATCACTAGTATCTTTAGGATCAACATTAGTATCAGATTCTTGCCCATCATCACTAGCCCATTTCTGGAACTCACCCCCCCCCCAATATCAAAATGAAACTAGTCAAGATCTTAGCCACCATCTAGAGTCCCAGTCACAGTCTCATTCTTATTCCCATTCCCACTCCCAATCTCATTTCCATTTCCATTTCCATTCACATTACCATTCCCATTCTCATTCCTATTCTCATTTCCGTTCCCATTCCAAATCACATTCACATTCCCATTCCTTTTCCTATTCCCATTACCATTCATATTCACATTCTCATTCCCATTCTCATTCCCGTTCCCATTCCCAATATTAGCCCCACCATCAATCCCACAATACTGATTTTGATTCTCATTTACATTAACTCGTTCTAGTTTTCTTCTTGCTTCTTTGGTCAATTCCCGATTGGATATATATTCTTCATCATTTGTCATTGCTTCTTCATCTAAACCATCACCACTTTCTATGTCAGAGTCCAAATTCTTTCTCTCGACATCCATTCTGTCACGACCCGAAAACCCGTCTCTATTTTATTGATAAATAATTATTTGTTTATTTATTTATTTGATTTAATTAATTATGTGCGCATTTTATATCTCCTAATATTAAATTTGTGTCTAGCATTATTGGGTTGTTATTGTGTTAATTTTGGGTAGAAGGGTGATAGGGGTTTATTTGTGCTAGGTAGTGAGGAGGGGGCCTATTTGTAAGTTTTCAAAATCATTTCTCCCTACTCCCTCCCTACTCTCCTCCCTCACTCTTTCACTCCATCTCTCTCCCAGCACATCTCTCTCTCTCTCCTTCATTTTGGGTAAGATTTCTCTCTCACTTCTCTCTTCAATCTAACCATCTTCCTCTTGTTAATTCTCATTTCTTAAAACATGAAACTTGTTTAGATCGTCGTTAGAATCGTAGAGGGCTAAAAATATTCGAGTTCCGGCAACTTTGAGAAATTTCAAGTAAGTTGCTTTTCCCCCATTTTTATGCTAAAGTGTTCATTTCATGTTTACATAATGCTTTAGTTGTTATATTTGAAGTTTGGAATTGATTTGGAGTTTATTTGGGTTTTTGATAAAAATGGTGAATGATATGAATGTCATGATTCAATCTTGGTTTTGGTTGATAAACGGTGTTAGTTAGGTCCCCTTAAGCTTAAATGTTGTTTGGGTACCTTAGCAAACTTGTTGGTTGTGTTTGATTTTGAGTGTTGTGTGAAATGGGTAGGAAAATGAAGAACCCAGCTCTGTTTTCCCCGGCCAAGAACCAGACCAGGCGCCCGCCCGGGTTGGACCAGGCGCCCGCCCGCCCACCTTTTTCCAGCGGCCAGACCTTCTGTTGAAATAAGCGCGCGCCCGACCCCCTCCAGGCGCCCGCCCGCCCGCCTTCTTAGAATTTTGCCCTTTTGCTTGGTTTAAGACTAATGGCTTACCTAGTTTAGGTTTTATTCTTCTAATTAACCTAAGTTAACATCGTGGAACACGTTATTAATTGGAATTGGTTCCTTTGTGAATAAATGTGCTATGAAATTTATTTAAGTACCGTTTTGAGAATGTTGGACATCCTTGATGTGTTGTTTTGATTGGTTTACCTTGTGGTAATTTATTTGGATTGGTTCCCTATTTTGGAATCATTAGTTGTTTATCGTGCTAGTATTTTATTACTTAGCATTTATTTGAAAGTCCAGCTGGTATTTGTGGTTGTGTCGGGCGATGTGAGATATTGTGATGGCACCGGCCAAGTCCATTATGGTGTCGACCATTGTTTTGCCCTTATTTTCCTCTTCCAGATCGGCCTTGGTTGAGACGTTTGGAGCATGACTTTGTGGCATGGCTCCCGCCCTTTGTGGCACATTACTTTGTTATTGGTTCCGGTACCGGGGTTTCTCTTCAGCTTTCATGCTATAATGAAGATGTTGATTTGGTTGATTGTTGAAGCTGCGCAGCGACCTTTATTTGGTTATATCAGTTTGGGAAAACCTTGGCTATATCCTTTGTTATGTGTTTATTTCCGCTGCTATCTGTTATGTGATAACTTCTATGTGCTATCTATGATTTATTATTGTATATTGCATCATAGCATGTCATGTAGTTGCATTAGTAACTTATTGAGATTTATCTCACCCCCTTTCTTTTTATCTTTGTTTTTCCTTAACCCCTCCCCCCCAGGTGGAAAGGATTAGACTTGCTGATCACGAGACAGGACGTCGAGTGGGTTCGAGCTTTTGGGGCAGGTTGATATTGGTGGGTTTACATTATATAAATGTGTAACCTTTTTGGGATATTTGTACCAAACATTGACGTCATTAGGATTTGTATATTTTATAACTTTGGTGTATAAGCTTATGGAGTTTATACTAGTTTTATTTTGTTGTCGTTAAATTGCTTTCCAAAACCTTGTGTTATCCTCTTTTGGTATAAAAGGAAATTTTTATCTTCATTATTGTAGAGTTTATTGTTTAAGTCGACGTCCAGCTCGCGATCTCGGGCCCGCGGGGTTCGGGGTCGCGACAGTTGGTATCAGAGTTATGGTTTGGCTCTAAGTATAAGTGTAGGTGGACTAGTATGACCTAGGAGGGTAGTTGTGTTCGGAGTGAGTAACGGTTGATGTTTTATGTAGGTAATTGTTCTCAATGGCTAGAAGAAGGACAGGTGAAGGTTCTAGTGGGGCTCAGAATCAGAATGATCTTTGGGAAGAGAACCGTGCCATGTTCCAAGGCATGTTTGAGGCGGCCATGAAGGCTATTCATGACCAAGGACCGAGAGTAGAGCAAGCACCGCCACCCCGATATGGTTTGGAGCAATTCTTGAAACTGAAACCGGCAGAGTTCGATGGTGAGCCCGATGTGAAGAAGGCCGAACTATGGGTTGAGTCTATGGAGAAAATTTATGATGTGTTTGGGTGCACGGACGAGGATAGGGTCTGGTTTGCGGCTTATAAACTTGTGGGTGCCGCCGAGCATTGGTGGAAAGGGATTAAAGCTAGTTGGGATGACACTCACACAGTGTATGCATGGGAATTGTTTGTGCGGAAGTTCAAAGAGCATTTCATTCCGGTAGTGGATCAGAACCGAAAGGAGATCGAGCTTCTCAACTTGGAGCAAGGTTTGTTGTCTATAGCTCAGTACTCGGCTAACTTCACAGAATTAGCCGGGTATTGTGACTATCTTGTGAGGACCGAAGAACAGAAGGCTATGAGATTCATCCGGGGTTTGAAGACTTCTATCCGTACTCAGCTTATAGCCCAGAGGATTGTGACATTCCAAGATGCGGTAGACCGTGCATACTTGATCGAGCAAGATATTAGGGAACATAAGAGAAAGACCGAGGTAGCCAACCCGAGTAAGCAAGGAGCGCAGAGCAAGTCACAACCAAGGATTGATAACCGAGGTAACTTTGGGGGACAATCTCAGTTCCGAGGGCAACCGATCCCAAGGAACCGGGGTACCACTTCCGGGAACCAAGGGAACCAAAATAGGAGACTTTGTTCCTATTGCCAAAAGGAAGGCCATTCAGAGGACCGGTGTTGGAAGAAACAGGGAAGGTGTACCAATTGTGGCCAAATGGGGCATTATGTGAGGGATTGTCCGAGGAATAGAATTCAACCGACTGGGGTAGGAGCTGGGGCTCCACAGGGTCAGAAAAGGGATGCTACGGGAAAGGCCAAAGTCCAAGGAAAAGTGTTTGCAATGAATCAGCATCAGGCAGATGATCCCTTAGTGATTGGAGGTATTGTTTCTATATCTAATGTGAGCGCGCGTATGTTAGTAGATCCAGGATTATCTCATTCTTACATTTCTGTGCAATTTGCTTCTCTGCTAAATGCTGCATCTGAGTCTTTACCTTATGTGTTAGAGGTGTCAACTCCTATGGGAGAATGTTTGGTGACCGATAGAGTTTTCCGTGCTTGTGATGTGCTTATATGTGGTCGTGTCTTGTGTGCGGACTTGGTAGTCCTTCCTATTCACGACTTTGATGTTATTTTGGGTATGGATTGGTTGAGCAAGTTTCATGCTTCTGTAGATTGTCGTAGAAATGTCGTTAATTTTTCCATTCCTGATGTGCCTAAGTTTACTTTTGAGGCTATGCCTTTTGGTAGAAATTTTCGTATCATTTCTTATGTGAAAGCGAGAAAATTATTGCACCGTGGTTGTGAGGGGTACTTGGCTAGTGTGCTTGATACTAGGAAAGAATCCCCTAGTTTGGAGAGTGTTCGGGTAGTTAGGGAATTTCCCGATGTTTTTTCTTCTGAGTATGATATGCCTCCCGATCGCGAGATAGAATTTTGCATAGATCTTTTGCCGGGTACGGCTCCAATTTCGAAAGCACCGTATAGGTTGGCTCCTACAGAGTTGAAGGAACTAAAGGTTCAATTGCAAGAGTTGCTTGATTGAGGGTTTATCCGCCCTAGTGTTTCCCCGTGGGGAGCACGGTTTTGTTTGTGCGGAAGAAAGATGGTTCGTTGAGATTGTGTATTGACTACCGAAAGTTGAATCAGGTTACAGTGAAGAACAAGTATCCTCTACCTCACATTGATGATTTGTTTGATCAGCTTCAAGGCTCAGTTGTGTTCTCTAAGCTTGATTTGAGGAGTGGGTACCATCAGTTGAAGATTCGATCGGAGGATATTCCGAAGACTGCCTTTCGCACTCGCTATGGTCATTACGAGTTCTTGGTTATGCCGTTTGGGTTGACGAACGCGCCTGCCGTATTTATGGATTTGATGAACCGGGTTTTCCATCCTTATCTTGATTCGTTTGTGGTGGTTTTCATCGACGACATTCTTGTTTACTCTAAATCTCGAGAGGAGCACGAGCAACATTTGAGAACAGTGTTATCCGTTCTTGCGAGGGAACAATTGTTTGCGAAGTTTAGTAAATGCGAATTTTGGCTCAAAAAGGTGTCATTTCTGGGTCATGTTATTTCTAAAGATGGGATTTCGGTGGATCCTTCAAAGATAGAAGCCATAGTGGATTGGAAGAGACCCGAGTCAGTGACCGAGATCAAAAGTTTTCTGGGTCTAGCCGGTTATTACAGAAGATTTATTGAGGGGTTTTCGAGGATCGCTACTCCGATGACTCAGTTGACCCGGAAGAATGTCCCGTTTGAGTGGACCGAGAAATGTGATAAGAGTTTCGAGGAATTGAAGAAGAGGTTGACTACCGCACCGATCTTGACCTTGCCTAATGGGAATGACGATTTAGTAATTTATAGTGATGCTTCGAAAGAGGGTTTGGGTTGTGTTTTGATGCAGAACAGGAAGGTGATTGCCTATGCTTTGAGGAAGTTGACCCCTAGTGAACAGAATTACCCGACTCATGATATGGAGTTGGCGGCGATAGTCTTTGCGTTGCACAAATGGAAGCACTACCTTTATGGGGCGAAGTTTGAAATTTTTACCGATCATAAGAGTTTGAAATACCTTTTCTCCCAGAAAGAGTTGAATAATAGGCAACGCCGATGGATGGAATTGTTGAAGGATTATGATTGTACGATTTCCTATCACCCGGGAAAAGCAAATGTGGTAGCCGATGCGATTAGTAGGAAGTCTTATGTGGCTTCGATGATGGTTCGGGAATGGAAAATGCTTGAGGATGTTCGAGATTGGTCTCCTCGTGAATCGAGACATGGGGCTATTTTTGCGAATATTAGAGTATCTCCGACCCTAATTCAGAGGATAAAGGAAGCTCAGAAAGAAGATCCCGAGTTGGTGAAGATAATGGGTAAATTGAAGGAAAAGAACTTCGAGGATTTTTCTTTGAGTTTGAGTGGAGCGTTGACTTTCCATGGTCGTTTGTGCGTACCCGATGTTGGTGGAATAAAGAGGCAAGTTTTAGATGAGGGTCACAAATCGAGATATACTATTCATCCGGGTAGTACGAAGATGTATCAAAATTTGAAACAACACTTTTGGTGGAACAACATGAAGAGGGAAATAGCCGAGTATGTTTCGAAATGTTTAACTTGTCAGCAGGTCAAAGCCGAGCATCAGAGACCCGCAGGACTACTTCAGCCGTTAGAGATTCCGGAGTGGAAATGGGAGCATGTGACTATGGATTTCGTTACGGGACTACCTCGTACCCATAGGAAGTATGACAGTGTTTGGGTGATCGTGGATAGATTGACCAAGAGTGCACATTTCTTGCCTATTGACATTAGGTACTCGATGGAAAAGCTTGCGACCCTTTACATTGATGAGATTGTGAGATTGCATGGAGTTCCGGTTAGTATTGTGTCAGATCGAGACCCGAGGTTTACTTCTAGATTTTGGAAGGCGTTTCAGGAAGATTTGGGTACAGATTTGCGATTCAGCACAGCTTTTCACCCTCAGACCGACGGTCAATCCGAGAGGACTATTCAGATTCTTGAGGATATGTTGCGAGCTTGTACGATAGACTTTTCCGATTCTTGGGACAGACATTTACCGTTAGTGGAATTCTCTTACAACAACAGTTATCAGGCTAGTATCGAGATGGCACCTTATGAGGCCTTATATTGGAGAAAATGTAGAACGCCTATCTGTTGGGATGAGGTCGGTGAAGCGAAGATCGTGGGTATTGATTTGCTTCAGGGTTCAGTTGAGAAAGTTAGGGTTATCCGGGATCGATTGAAAACAGCCCAGAGTCGACATAAGAGCTATGCAGATAACCGAAGGCGAGATCTTAGTTTTCAGACCGGTGATTTTGTGTTCTTGAAAGTATCTCCGAAGGTGGGTATTCGAAGGTTCGGGAAGAAAGGCAAATTGGCTCCGAGGTTTATAGGTCCGTTTGAGATTTTGGGGAAAGTGGGACTTCTTGCGTATCGACTTGCGTTACCGCCATCTTTGGACCGGTTGCATAATGTTTTTCACGTTTCTATGCTTCGGAAGTATGTTCATGATCCATCGCACGTTTTACCGAGGGTACCGGAGGATATAGAGCCGGATATGACTTACGAGGAACGACCGGTTCAGATTTTAGATTCCAAAGTCCAAGAGTTGAGGAACAAAAGCATTCCGTTGGTTAGAGTTCTTTGGAGGAATCATAATATCGAGGAGTCGACGTGGGAGCTCCGAGATGAGATCGAGAGGAAATATCCGTGGCTTTTTAATTCGGGTAAGTCTCGTTAAAATTCGGGTCGAATTTTCTTTAAGGGGGAGTGAATGTCACGACCCGAAAACCCGTCTCTATTTTATTGATAAATAATTAATTATTTATTTATTTGATTTAATTAATTATGTGCGCATTTTATATCTCCTAATATTAAATTTGTGTCTAGCATTATTGGGTTGATATTGTGTTAATTGGGTAGAAGGGTGATAGGGGTTTATTTGTGCTAGGTAGTGAGGAGGGGGCCTATGTGTAAGTTTTCAAAATCATTTCTCCCTACTCCCTCCCTACTCTCCTCCCTCACTCTTTCACTCCATCTCTCTCCCAGCACATCTCTCTCTCTCTCCTTCATTTTGGGTAAGATTTCTCTCTCACTTCTCTCTTCAATCTAACCATCTTCCTCTTGTTAATTCTCATTTCTTAAAACATGAAACTTGTTTAGATCGTCGTTAGAATCGTAGAGGGCTAAAAATATTCGAGTTCCGGCAACTTTGAGAAATTTCAAGTAAGTTGCTTTTCCCCCATTTTTATGCTAAAGTGTTCATTTCATGTTTACATAATGCTTTAGTTGTTATATTTGAAGTTTGGTTGAGTTTGGAATTGATTTGGAATTTATTTGGGTTTTTGATAAAAATGGTGAATGATATGAATGTCATGATTCAATCTTGGTTTTGGTTGATAAACGGTGTTAGTTAGGTCCCCTTAAGCTTAAATGTTGTTTGGGTACCTTAGCAAACTTGTTGGTTGTGTTTGATTTTGAGTGTTGTGTGAAATGGGTAAGAAAATGAAGAACCCAGCTCTGTTTTCCCCGACCAAGAAACAGACCAGGCGCCCGCCCGCCCACCTTTTTCCAGCGGCCAGACCTTCTGTTGAAATAAGCGCGCGCCCGACCCCCTCCAGGCGCCCGCCCGCCCGCCTGCTTGGAATTTTGCCCTTTTGCTTGGTTTAAGACTAATGGCTTACCTAGTTTAGGTTTTATTCTTCTAATTAACCTAAGTTAACATCGTGGAACACGTTATTAATTGGAATTGGTTCCTTTGTGAATAAATGTGCTATGAAATTTATTTAAGTACCGTTTTGGGAATGTTGGACATCCTTGATGTGTTGTTTGGATTGGTTTACCTTGTGGTAATTTATTTGGATTGGTTCCCTACTTTGGAATCATTAGTTGTTTATCGTGCTAGTATTTTATTACTTAGCATTTATTTGAAAGTCCAGCTGGTATTTGTGGTTGTGTCGGGCGATGTGATATATTGTGATGGCACCGGCCAAGTCCATTATGGTGTCGACCATTGTTTTGCCCTTATTTTCCTTTTCTAGATCGGCCTTGGTTGAGACGTTTGGAGCATGACTTTGTGGCATGGCTCCCGCCCTTTGTGGCACATTACTTTGTTTTTGGTTCCGGTACCGGGGTTTCTCTTCAGCTTTCATGCTATAATGAAGATGTTGATTTGGTTGATTGTTGAAGCTGCGCAGCGACCTTTATTTGGTTATATCAGTTTGGGAAAACCTTGGCTATATCCTTTGTTATGTGTTTATTTCCGCTGCTATCTGTTATGTGATAACTGCTATGTGCTATCTATGATTTATTATTGTATATTCCATCATAGCATGTCATGTAGTTGCATTAGTAACTTATTGAGATTTATCTCACCCCCTTTCTTTTTATCTTTGTTTTTCCTTAACCCCCCCCCCTCCAGGTGGAAAGGATTAGACTCGCTGATCACGAGACAGGACGTCGAGTGGGTTCGAGCTTTTGGAGCAGGTTGATATTGGTGGGTTTACATTATATAAATGTGTAACCTTTTTGGGATATTTGTACCAAACATTGACGTCATTAGGATTTGTATATTTTATAACTTTGGTGTATAAGCTTATGGAGTTTATACTAGTTTTATTTTGTTGTCGTTAAATTGCTTTCCAAAACCTTGTGTTATCCTCTTTTGGTATAAAAGGAAATTTTTATCTTCATTATTGTAGAGTTTATTGTTTAAGTCGACGTCCAGCTCGCGATCTCGGGACCGCGGGGTTCGGGGTCGCGACACATTCCTTAATCATTACCTTCATCAAGACTATCTCCATTAAGCTCACTAAACCCTATGTAATCAGTTTCTTTTGCCTTCTCTGACTCAATCGAATGGGGTTCATCATGAAAAGGTAACATATTGTAACAACAAAAAACAAATAACACAATTGGCATTAAAAAACAAAATGACAAAATCATGTATGTACAGTTAGGTAATGCCTTACTTACTTGATTAACGATGTTGAAACTTGAGTTCCACTTGAATCCATAACAGTAAAACCCTTAAAAGTGTTAAATTGTTGGGATAAACAAACACAAAGTAATGAAATCGTGTGAAAAAGAAGAATATGTACTAAATTTCCTCAAATCGAAAGGTTAAAGAGACGACAATTTGGGAATTTTTGATGATTTGTGGTTGTGAGTCAAATTTTGGGGTTCTGGTAATTCCTAGATTACTAATGGGCAAGGTCGTAGGGGAAAAACCCGCCCAACTGGGGTCACTTGCAAAACCCGTGACTTCATTTATACATGTCATTGGCCAACTCAGATTTTTTGGAGGTCATCGAGCCACGTACGCACCATTTAACAGACAACTAGATGGTAAGTGGACGGAAGGGTGACTTCGTCAATGAATAGTTACTTCAAAGATGAAAAGGAAAAAAAACTTTAGTACCAAAATGAAAAAAGTGAATAAATTAAGGAGGAATTTGGTATTTAAATTTCAAGTTTGTGTGTTTAATTATGTTTCGTGTTTTTAAACTACCAGTGTGTTTGCATAAGACTAAGACTGTTAATATTAGTGTTAAAATAGTGTTAGTGGTAGTATTAAAAAGCGCTAGTGGTAGTGTTAAAGAGACAAGTGTTTATAAATGCCAGTAATTGTTAGGTTCGTTAAACGAAATGAGTCGGTTCAAGCTCAACTCAGCCTCGGCTCGTTAAAGCTCGATTTGAATGAGCTCGAGCTCATACTGACTTTTCAAAGTCGTTTTATTATCGAGATGACTCGTGTTCGACTAGTTTCGATCGAGATCGACTTGTTTGAGCTCGACTCTTTAGCTTATTAAAAGCTCGAATAACTTTTTGTTCACGAATAAACAAACGTATCTATATATACCCACACACGCAGACACACACACAAATATATATATATTCACAAATATATATATATATATATTATATATATATATATATATATATATATACAAATATATATATATATATATATAAATATATATGTAGGTAGGTGCTCAAATGAGAACCTAAATATCGTGAGAACCGTGAGAACCAATCATAACCATTAGATTAGAAAAAAAAAATCAAGGGTCCATATGTTAGATACAATTGATACACTTAGATACATTACAAAAAATTCGATATTACGCTTGGATACAATAGGTTAATAAGTATTGTATCTAAGTGTTGCACTTAGATACACTATGTTAAAAACTAATGTATCCAATTGTTTTTCGAAAATTAACTAATGTATCCAAGTGTATCCAATGTATCTAACATCTGAACCCTTGATTTTTTTTCTAATCTAATGGTTATGATTGGTTCTTACGGTTCTCATATAAAATGGTTCTCACAGGAGCGCGACCCTATATATGTATATATATATATTGTGTGTGTGTGTATACATACACATATGTAAAACACATTTTTTAAAAGCATTGACAAACTAATACGACATTTATTTCGGGACTAAGAAACTACATGCATATATGATCTAGATATATATGTGTGTGTGCACGGGCGCGCGAGCGTGCGACTGCACGCATGTGAGTATCGTATGGAGGATCGTATATATATACATGTATATACGTACTCATGTATATATATTCTCAACGTAGCATACGGTTTACTAAATACAATAAAATTTACTAAATACAATAAATGGTGTGAACTAGTATATCACCATTTAAATGCTAAATACTCTTTCCATCCCAAAGAGTTTGTTTTAGTTTCACTTTCATGGCCACTACTATTGACCCACGTTGGGACCGGCCATCATCCCTACCGTCGTAAAATAAGAGCACCTGGCTGTGCCCATTTTCATCCTTACCAACTCGATCTTGTCGCCCCTAGCAATCCGTCAATCATCAGAGAAATTCTGCTTGTACCCTTTCACTAAAGGATCGAACTATGGATCAACTCAACAAAACATTTACCATAATTTTACAAAAACCCAGCAATCTCTATGCATTTTTCGAAATTGTTATTAACTCACACTATCGATATAAACTTTTAGAATTGAATAGGATAATTAGAGTTTAGTAAAATTATGGTGAAAGATTGACTCAGTTGATCAAGAAAATCATAGTAGAAGAAACTTTCAAAATTAGAGGGGTATCAAATAACTAAGTTTGCTTTATGATTTTTTTTGTTTTTGAAAAAAGAATAAATTTTATTTTAATAATATAAACATTTAGCTTTAATAGTATAATAATTATAAATAGCATAAAATTGAAGAAAAATTACACATTCTTTCATAGTTCATTGTTTCATACTACCCAATTCATATTATCACTATGGGAACAAAGCTCGAGCTCAGCTTGTTTCGACTCGAGTTTGATAAAGACTCGAATTCGTGTTCGATAAAACTCGAGCTCGATAAGACTCGTGTTTGAGCTCGATGCGCTCGAGCTTGGCTGAAATCAAAATTTTCATAAAAAGTCTACGATCGAGTTCGTCTCGTTAAAACTCGAGTTTGATATCGAATCGAACAACTCACAAATAGCTCGCGAACCGCTTGAATCTCGATTCTATTCGAGTTCGTAAGATCAAATTGGGCTCGAGCTCGATAATTTATAAACAAGCTCGAGTTCGAAACTATAAAACTCGGCTCGACTTAGCTCAACTCGTTTACAGCCATAGTGATAAAGAGGTTAATAAATGCCAGTGGTTGTGCTAATAAGTTTGTTCATTTAAAAAATGTCATCGCGAGATATTAAAAGAAAATTCAACTATTTAAAAAAAAGTCACCGCGCGTTGTATAAGAAATTTCAACTTTTGAAACACGTAATGATATTTTTTTAAATAACTGAAACTTGTTTAAAACACGGATGCCATTTTTGTAAATAATCGGGACTTATCAAAACAAGTTGACACTTATTAACACTACCATTGAGCTAGCACAGACACTAGTGAACACAATCACTAACACTTTTTTAAAAATGTCATTGACATTCTTTTAACACACACCGCCACTCTTCAACACACTACCCAAGCTAACACACTTTAATACTCCATCTGTCTCAGAAAGATAGTCTCATTTTAACTTTTTATAGTCAATAAAAATTAACTTTGACCAACCATTGGTGACAATCTAATCATTCTAGTGAAATTTTAAAATTTGTAATTGATAAATCATTAAGTGATTTATCAATAATATTTTTTAGATTATCATTGTGATCATTAAATTTATACCTGGTCAAAGTTTATTTTTGTTGACCCTAAAAAGTAAAATATGACTATCTTTCTGGGACGTATACATTTATGGACATTTCTTAACATACATACACAGACAATTTTGAACATACACAAATACTTGTTAACAATTGATTAACAAGGGTCATAATAGTCCGTCTGATATTTATAAGTCCAATTATAATAAGACAAAAACTTATATGAGAACACCATGACCCGTCTCATGGTAGAGACGGGTCGTTTTTGACCACCCGGATCCATGACCCACGGTCAAAAAAATATATTTATTTTTTGCTTTTTTTTTATATATATTTTTATGTTTGGTTTTTTTTTTTTTTTTTCAGTTTGCCAAAAGTAATAGTTACTACAAAATGTAACAAACATGTTACTAGTATGTGACATTATGTAGGGTCGTGCTCCTGTGAGAACCTAAATATCGTTAGAACCGTGAGAACTTGGATACATTATGTTTTTACCTAATGTATCCAATGGTTCACTTGGATACATTGGATACATTACTTGGATACATTAGGTAAAAACTAATGTATCCAATGGTTCACTTGGATACATTGGATACATTACTTGGATACATTAGGTTCTTACCTAATGTATCCAAGTTCTCACGATATTTAGGTTCTCATATGATCACCTACCACAGTATGTATACATAAAAGTAATATATATATACAGAAAAGTAACAGTGTTTTTTTTTTTTTTTTTTTATGTTTTTTCGTTTGCCAAAAGTAATACTTACAATAACTGAAATGTAACGAACGTATTACTTATATTTAACAGTGTTTATACATAATTGTAACACATATGTATAGAAAAGTAATAATTCAACCATTTACACTTTATAACTAAAACACACTCGTGTTAGTAACATTGTAAAAATAAAAAAGTAACAATTTTATAAATGAATGTTACATTTTACTTGTATAATAACATTGTAAAACAATTACGTTTACTTGTATAATAGTATATCTATATGTTTTCAAATAATAAGTTACAATGAGTTCAATTTATCATGATACATGTAAAAGTATTACATTATCTATAGAAATCTGTTACAATTTCATCTACCAAAATGTTTGTAGACACCCCGCCTTGGACCGCTCACCCCGATTGCACATTTGATTTTGTGTTTCTCCCCATTCTAAGTGTTTCTCGTTAGTTTCTGTCACTTCCGTTAAGTTCCTGACTGACTTCGTTAAGTCCAAGGGCTAAACTGAATGACAGGGCTGACTTTCTAGTCCATTCTGTCAAAATTGCCTTCTCTGAGTCGCGCGCCTCCGACACTAGGAGCCAGACGCGCGCGCCTCCCGCCCCCAAAGCAGGAAGCGCGCGCCTCTGGGCGTCAGTTACAGATTTCTGGCCAGGATTCCCTCCCTTGCTCAATTTACAGGATTTTGCCCAGGAAGGATTTCTTGGTGACTGATTTTTGGCACCAAAAACACCCCTCTTTCACCTATAAAAACCTCTCTTTACCTCAATTTTCAAGGATCGAAAAATCATCGAAAACTAGACAAAAAATCACTTTCTAAAGGTTCTCCAAGGATCTCATTACGTAACATTTGAAGTTCTTCAAATTGTAGGTAAAAGTCCATCTTTTCCTTTCTTTTCTACTTCATCTCCTCTCTCTCTTTTTACTTTAATCAAATGTGCAATCACCCAAATCATTTTGGGACATGACTCTAATGATCACCTCATCTCATTGAGGTTGGTTAAGGAGTTATCTCCTACATTCCAAATCCTATTTTAAATCCCCCCTTTTCATGACTTAAAGAAGAAGAAGAAGAACATTTTCATTCATGTAGATTTTGATCAAGCAAGACCAACGTAAGTTGGGCGAGATGGGTGTTTCGGTACTTCCCATCTCGTAAACTAACCCCCGAACCTCAAAACAAAGAATCTCTGTTTTCGTAATCAAACTTAGGCTACAATCAATAGGTTTTTCTTATGTTCCTCAAAACATAGGTGGCGACTCTAAACAAATCTAAAACAAGTTAGACATCCTAGGACAATTCACCGCTCTAGCCTAAAGCCGTGGTTCCCCCGGGGTATCTACAGTGGCGACTCCGCTGGGGATTTAATTGAGGGTTAAACTTGCATTCTGATCGAAATCTACATCTTTTCTGGGCATTCTGTTTCCTGATGGGGGAGGCGCGCGCGTCTGGCCTTTTAAGCCTAAGGCGCGCGCATCCCGCATCAAGAACCAGAATCGCCCACTTCTTCATGTTCTTCATCTTCTTCTTCTGTTATTCTGCACTAATCACTTCTGCAGGGGGTTACAATATGAACATGGGACCAGGGCAATCCCCTGAGTCCAAAGTCTGACATTCTGACAGGTGTGCCCCAGAAGCGCGCGCCTCCCATAAGCATTGCGCCATGCGCGCGCGTCCCATATCAGCACTCAGAGGCGCACGCTTCTGGGTTGATTCCCAGAACAGAAACAGGTTTCAGTGGCTGAGCAGAACAGTGGGGTGTGGGCACAGTTGCCTGCATCAGAACAGAATTGAACCCTCGGACTGTTTTAATTTTATGTTTTATTTACCGGTCACACGGGTGATTCGGGAGTTGTAATTTTATATGCTTACGTGTTTTGTGTGTTTTTCTTTCTTTTCAAAAAAAATAAAATAAAAAAATAAAAAAAATTTGTCACTTGTTAGACCTCACACTACATGCACATATTCCTATGAACTGCTCACTATCGAGTCGCACAAGTCCAACCCCAAACCCGTCGAGGCCCGTCCTAGAAAGTTTCAAGCTCCACCAGACCTTGGCTCTTTCGAAGCGGTAAACCTCAGCCCGTGGCGTAGTTCAAGACTACATGCCGGGGGTGACCTTTGAGCCTCATATTCAAGCCGAGCACAAACCACACAAATTCTAGTTAGGGTCTAACACTCCGTGACTCAAGTCGGTTTCCATGTACCGAGATTTCCCTAAACTAATGTCTTCAAATCATACATGCCAACTTGTTGAAATTGACGCAATAAAAATCCGTCCCCAAAAAGTGGTTATTTTGGACGAAAATAAAAATCCGTCCCCGCATGTATGCTTTACTACATTAATTTAGTATAATCCCGATACATGTAGGATTCACAAGCGCGATGGAATCCGATGAGTATATGGGACCGCGAGATGGTCTATATACTAGTGTGACGATTCCATTATTTTCTTAGAAACCCCAAAAAGGGATTCATTCCCTCCGACTTATAAAAAAAAAAAAGAGTCTTTTCTTATGTGGTTCGAATCGTGTGCCAAACTGTGTGTTCTAAGCCTCTTCATGGACCGCAAGTGTTACTCAAGACTGACAAGGGCCTCTTCTGCAATATAGGTTCAATTGGTACTTACAAAGTCTACCGGGATTCAGCAAATCGGTTAGTCCGTGAAGAGATCACTCCAGCAGCTCCAACATCAACCATGACCGGCAGCAGCAACACCATGTCTCTCGAACAGCTCTCAACTATGGTCCAACTCCTCCAAGAGCAAGTCTCCACCCTTAACAAAGAGGCACAAAGCAAAGACGACATTTGGCAATCCCACCTCGACAGCCAAAGGGAGGCCCACGAGGCCGAAATGGAGCTAATGAAAGAAAAGCTCACCAACCTTGCCAAGGGAAAGAACAAGAACAATGATGATGAATCCGAGTGGACCGAGGGTTTGTTCAAGAGTCCTTATGTCAACGCCCGCACCAAGAAAATGGGGGAACCAAGTTCCGAGAACAATGAGCCCAAAATGGTGGATTCTATCATGGCCTACATCGACCAAAAATTCAATGGGCTCAACATGGGGAAAGGCTCCGACACAAGCCTTTATCAATCATCCATCCTCATGAGTACTATGGCCGCTCTTCCCGATAAGTTCAAGATGCCCGACATAAGCAAATTCAAGGGCAACTCTTGTCCTATGGCTCACATTGAGACTTATATTTGGGCAATGGTTCCAAAGAAGGTCTCCCCCAAGGTGATGGCTCAATGCTTTCCTCTCACTCTCGAGGGGGCGGCAAAAGATTGGTATGCTACTCTCCCGCTCACTGTCCGTCTTGATTGGGACTCCGCCATGTTTGCCTTCAAGAACCAATACCAAGGCAATACCACTCACCGGCCCACAAGGAAAGAGCTAGAGAACACTACTCAACGAGACAATGAGTCCTTCATCGACTTCACAAGGAGATGGAATGACAAACTCTCCGAAATTGTTGAGAGGCCGAACACAAAAGAGCAAATGGACATATTTCTCAAGTGTCTCAAGATTGATCTCCGCACTCACCTAAGTGGGGCTTGCTACTCCGACTTCTCCCAAATGTATGAGGCGGGGGTACGCATGGATGACTTGCGCAAGGAGATTAAGAAGACCACTCCTACTTACCGCTACAAGGCCGCTTCCAACTCCACAAAAGAGGCCTCGGTCAACGCCGTCACTATTGATAAGGGGAATTACAAAAGGGTTCCTCCACCTCAAGGGAAGAAGTCCCGAAGTGACCGTGTCTACACGCCTCTCCAAGGCATGACTCAAACCGAAGTGTTCGAGGTCCTCAAGGCAAAGGGTCAAGTCACACCCGTGCAAGGGTACCAACCCAAGACGATCAACTCCAATCATGCTCACCACAAATATTGTGGCTACCACCAATATAGTGGCCACACCACCGAGGAATGCTTCGCTCTCCGCAATGTCATTCAAGATCTCATAGAGAAAGAATTTGTAATGGCTAATGACGAGCATGTCAATGTAATAGAGATAGGAGAACTTGAGGGGACCACCCATTCAATCCCAATTGTGAATGGGGGCCCCAATATTATGAATAAACTTGACAATGCTTGTTATGTAGTGACTTACGATGAAGTAATGAGAGAAGTACTAGAGAATAGGAAAAAGAAGCAAGATGGGAACGTCAACATGCTAACTCGATCCGGTCGAGTCTTAGCAAGCAACCCTTCCACTTCCGCACCAAGCTCCTCTTCTCAAAGGCCGCAAGCTCAAAACATTCCCGAAGATCCTCTACTTGTCCAACTCAAGAAAACTCGAGCCAACATCTCTATTTGGGACCTCATTGCATCCTCGAAGAAACACCGAGATCTTGTCATCCGCAATCTCGATGATACATCAGTTTCTCCCGATACTACTCCCGAGGACCTCACGGCAATGATCGGTCACATTCATTTTAGCAACGTCATCACCTTTGCCGATATGGACCTTCCACCGTTTGGTTCCGACCACAACAAAGCTATTTACCTCAAGGTACGAGCAAGGGGGAGGCCCGTCTCAAGAGTCTTAGTGGACGGTGGTTCCGCACTCAATCTCATGCCTAGTAGGATCATGGGCATACTGGGGCTTAAGGATTCCGATTTGAAGCCTTCTACTCAAGTAATCCGAGGTTATGACAGCACCGCCCGTACAGTCATGGGTATGATCGAAATAGACATTGAGTTTGGGAGCATGGTCATGTCCGTTCCATTCCAAGTGCTTGATATCCCGGCCTCGTTCAACTTACTGTTGGGTCGACCATGGATTCATAGTGCTAATGCCGTACCGTCAACTCTCCACCAATGTGTCAAGATCCGAAATGGTGATGAAATAGTGACCGTAATGGCTGAAAACATCACTATCCACAGAAAAGGTGAGCCCGTCCACCAAGTTCAGCATGGTCTACCAGACTCCACTCTCTCCGGCGTCTCAATCAACGCCATTGACAAAGAAGGGGGAAACGGATCATGGACCCCCAGCAATCACAAAGTCCTCCGCATGATGAGGAATATGGACTACTTCCCTGGTTTAGGCTTAGGGAAATATCAACAAGGAATCCTACATCCCGTGCAAGTCCCATTTGTCAAAAACACCTTCGGTTTGGGATATGAGCCTTCCAAAGAAGACTTGAAACAAGAGCAAGCGATCAAGGACGAAAAGGCCCGAGCTCGTAAAGAAGGCCGTCGTTACGAAGTCCTTAATCTAAGGCCTTACCGCAAGACGTTGAATGGTTATTTTGTCCGCCAAGGGGAAGACGTTCCATACATGATCTTTCCCGAGCCATGGGTTAACAATAAGGGTGTCAAAAAGCCCGGCCTCGAAATCTTCTCCGATTGTGAGATCCAGATATCCGAAAGAGAACCAACTCCCATGTCGCCCCGTGAATGGTGGGGGAGAAAGATGACTATAGAGTCCGAGACAGAAATCACCGTGGGGGAAGAGCTGACAGATTTAGCCTCCATGTTTGAAGAGCTTGCCATGATGAATGAATGCCAAGTTAACACCATCCATGACACCGTCATCATGAACGAGACTATCAGTGAGATTCCGCCAAGCTCCGAGCCGATCAACAATTGGTATTCAACAAAAGGGCCCGTGGTATCCGAGGAATTCTTAGTCCAAGAAATGGGTTGCATACCCCGCACAGCAACAAAGGAAGAGAAGCTCACACTTACTTTCGAGTCCGAGAGTGTCTCTAATACCCTTACCCAAGAGGATTTGGAGGCCATAGCCGAGCGTGTGTTTCCTTTCTTTGCTAATGAAAAATTTGATATTTCTGAGTACCCTGAGATTGCAAACATCATAAATGATGAATTAACTAATAATGAACTTAACGAACAAGTTAATAACGATTCAAATTATGATGAAATAGACCACGAAAACACAACATACTTAAATGAACTTGCTCAACAAGTCCGTAGTCGTGGCGAGAATGGTCCAAAGGCTGACGAAGAATTGCATGTTGTTAATCTGGGTACCGAAGAAGAGCCAAAAGAAACCAAGATTGGAAGCTTCTTCAAGGGAGACGACAGAGACAGATTGACTGCATTACTACGGGAGTTCGTGGATGTGTTCGCATGGTCATACAAGGACATGCCGGGTTTAGACAGAAAGGTAGCGGAGCACAGGATTCCGATCAGAGAAGATGCCAGGCCAGTAAAGCAGAAGCTCAGAAAGATCAAGCCAGAATGGTCTCTGCAGGTCAAAGAAGAGATTGAGAAGCTCCTCAGCGTGGGTTTCATCAAGGTTATCGAGTATCCGACATGGTTAGCCAACATTGTGACAGTCAGGAAGGCGAATGGCAAGGTTCGAGTTTGTGTAGACTTCCGGGATTTAAACAAAGCTTCCCCAAAGGATGATTTTCCACTCCCTAATATCGACATGCTAGTCGACTCCACTGCTGCCTACGAGGTTCGCTCATTCGTGGATGGGTTCGCTGGGTACAATCAGATTCTCATGGCCGAGGAAGATCAACATAAGACAGCCTTCACAACACCGTGGGGTACCTTTTGCTACACAGTAATGCCATTTGGTTAAGAAATGCTGGGGCTTCCTACCAAAGAGCCGTGACAGACTTGTTCCACGATATGATTCACAAAGAAATCGAGGTCTATGTGGACGACATGATCATTCACTCCAAAGGAACCGATGGTCAACACCTAATCGATCTCCGCAAGTTCTTCGAAAGGCTTCGTCAACACAAGATGAGGCTCAACCCTGCAAAGTGCACATTCGGGGTTATCCGAGGCAAAGTTCTTGGTTATATGGTCACTGAAAGGGGAATCGAAGTAGACCCCTCCAAAATCAAGGCAATCATTGACATGCCTCCTCCAAAGACGCAGAAAGAGATTTAAGGTTTCATAGGCAGACTACAATACATCAGTCGGTTTGTGCACCAACTCACTTCCATATGCGAGCCAATCTTCAAGTTACTCAAGAAGAATGTGGCTCTAGAATGGACCGACACGTGCCAAGAAGCCTTCGATCAAGTGAAGCATTACTTAACGTGCCCTCCTGTTCTAGTTCCGCCGCACAAAGAGAAACCTCTGTTGCTCTATCTCACTGTCAATGATGAAGCCCTAGGGGCTATGTTAGCACAAGAGCAACGAGAGTCCACAAAGTAGAACGCCATTTATTTTGTCAGTCGCCGATTCCAAGGAGGCGAAAAGAATTACTCTGTCTTAGAGAAGTCATGCGCAGCATTGGTTTGGGTCACTCAAAATCTCAAACACTATATGGAAGCCTTTCCGATAAAGCTAGTAGCAAAGGTAGACCCGCTCCGCTACATCTTCGAGAAGCCTTTCATGTCAACAAAAATAGCCAAATGGTACTTCATGCTCGCCGGCTATGATATCACTTACGTCACACTAAAATCCGTCAGGGGGAAAGTGTTCAGTGACCAGCTTGCCGAATTCCCGTGTGACGAAGCGAAGGGGGAAGATGTACAGTTCCCCGACGAGCATTTAATTTGTACTGCAACCGAGGAAGACAAGTGGCAACTTTTTTTCGATGGCGCCGCCAATAAACACGGTTTTGGTATAGGGGTATTGCTTGTCGATCCAAAAGACATCTACACTCCCATTGCCATACGCCTGGAATTCGAAGCTACCAACAACATTGCCGAGTACGAAGCATGCATAGCAGGGCTCGAAGCAGCTCTCGAAAGAAACGTCACGGAACTAGAAGTGTTCGGCGACTCTTTGCTCCTTATCAATCAGCAATCGGGTAAATGGCGAACCCAAGACCCGACTCTCCAACAGTATGGTCAGCACCTAGAAGAACTGGTTGAACAATTCCAAGAGATCACTTTCAACTACCTGCCAAGGGATAAGAATCGCTTCGCCGATGCACTGGCCACTATAGCTTCATTAGTTGAAATGCCCAAAGGGAAAATGGTGAAGCCTTTCAAAATTGCTCGAAGGAACGGTCCGGCATATTGCATGAGTATCGAGATCAACGAGGTTCAAACAAACTCTCCATGGTATTCGGATATCATGAACTTCCTCAAAGACGGCACTTATCCTGAGAACATCAATAAGAAGTCTCAAGCAGCTCTGCAAAGGTTAGCCTCTCGGTACGTACTGATTGGGGACCGAGTCTATAAAAGGCACCACGACGGGATCAATCTCTTATGCGCCAATGAGGCCGAAGCTCAAGAAATAATGTGTGAAGTGAACGAAGGAGAATGTGGACCCTACATGAATGGGTTTATGCTAGTCAAGAAGATACTTCGCATTGGTTACTATTGGAGCACTATGGAACGAGACTGTATCGAGAAAGTCAAAAGGTGTGCCAAGTGCCAATTCCACGCTAATCTGCAACATGCTCCACCCTCACAACTTTACAACATGGTCACACCTTGGTCTTTCTCTTGTTGGGGGATAGACATCATCGGTAAAGTTCATCCTGCCGGGAGCAATGGGCAGTCATTCGTCCTAGTGGCAGTTGACTACTTCACAAAGTGGGTCGAAGCACAAGCCTATCGGACCCTCAACGCCAAGAAAGTGGCCGAATTTGTAAAGATTAATATCATGTGCCGATACGGCGTGCCTCATAAAATCATTTCCGACAACGGCTCTCACTTTGAGAAGGAAATGGATGCACTTTTGGTAGAATACAAGATCACCAAGCACAAGTCATCTCCTTACCGGCCCCAAGCAAATGGCGCAGTCGAAGCAGCAAATAAGACCATCGAGACCATCGTCAAGAAAATGGCCTCAACAGGAAGGGATTGGCCCGAAAAGCTACCGTTAGCATTGTGGGGCTACCGCATCCGCAACAGGAGAAACTCCTTATGCATTGGTCTATGGTTCTGAAGCCGTACTCCCTATTGAACTTGAAGTCCCATCTCTACGGGTCATCCTCGAGAATCAAGTCAACGAGGTCGACTGGATGCAAAGTCGATATGAACAACTAGCCTTGCTCGACGAGAAAAGGTTGAGAGCACTCGAACGCACACGGGCGTATCAGCAAAGGATGGCAAGAGCTTTCAACAAAAAGGTGAAGCCTCGAAACATCAATGTGGGAGATTTGGTTTTAAGACAACATCCTCCTAATGCCATGAATCCCCTGGGGAAATGGGGACCCCGATGGATCGGTCCGTACGCGGTCAAAAAGATACTAAGCGGTGGTGCAGTCCGGCTCGTGGATTTAGATGGTGACCAGCTGCCAAAGGAGGTCAACCTCGACAAGCTCAAGAGGTTCTACGCTTAATAAACAAAGACCATTAAAAAAAATAAAAATCGCTCGCTAGGTTGAAAACCCGCAAGGGCGGCCTAGGCAAAAATTAGAGCACGTGCAAAAAAGAAGCCCGCTAGATTGAAAACCCGAAAGGGCGGTCTAGGCAAAAAACAGGGTGCACAACAAAAAAAAAAAAAAAAAAAATGGTCTTTGTTTGTTTGAACTACGAAGACCTGAGCCTCCCAACTGGAGGAACGTAGGCAACCTTCGGGTGCGGTCTAAAACATATTAAAAATACCCAATTCACTTCAAATAACAAAATGCAATTTTTATTCATTCAATGAATTATTCAAACCATTACAACGGATTTATTGAGCAACAAAGACATCAAAATATTAAATCCTAAAACAAAGTGGTCTAATTGCAATCTCTTGGCGTACAAAGAAAAATCTAATCTTTCTTAGGTTTGGGAACCCATTGCTTCTTGTTATGTCCTTTAGTCTTTTTGGACGGGGACGGAACATTCTTGGGACCGCCCAGACGGGAGAAAACGCTAGGACGGGACGGAGCTTCATCAACGGCTTTCCATTTACCCTTATCAAGCGGAGCCTTAGCGGGGACAACCATGGGACGCTTCCACACATAGGAGGAATTTCCTTTACCTTTCTTCTTCTTGGAAAATGACGGGGTCTATAGTCCCGCACATGAACCACCGGTCTCACGGGGTCAACAACATCGTCATTGGGCCTTCCCAAACGATCAAAAACGCTCGGACGCTTCTCCACCATCGAGACGGACCCCACAGCTGGAACGGCGTTCACCATTGGAACGGACTTCTCACTCTCGGGGACGGAAACCTTAACTTCAAAGGAGAAAGTCATTGGGGCCATTATGACAAGAATTTTGTGGTTTAGGAGGAGAAAGTGTTTGCAGAAGAATGATGTGTGGCCATTCTGGTCGAAAAATGGTTCAAATTTATAGCTGTTGGAACATTCTGATCAGAAAAGAAAGGAGCTGTGAGAATCAAGTGGTCGAACAGAAGACGATATTATAGCTGTTGGGGGCTCTTTTGGTCAGCAAATGTCAAGCCCGGAATTCCGCCTCCCAGACGCGCGCGCCACCCGCCAGCAGTCTGAAGTGCGCGCGCGTCCCAAGCCTACATAGGAAGGCGCGCGCCTCCCAGGTCTAAATCACTTCAAGAAAAGGGCCTTGTCAGAGATCTCCAGCCTAAATCAAGACACTGTCCCGATCCTCGGACACCCAGTTGGGCACACCTTTTTCTGGTCCGCCCTTAAGGCATGTCAAAAATCGAAAGTAGGATAGAAACTCCCACTCAAAAGTAGGCTGTCCTCTTCAAAATTCCGAACTCCCTAAGTTCTGTCGCGGGTGCCACACCCCCCTCAAGAGTCAATCTCAACATTTCATCCCTAGCAGGAACATTTTTTCTGGTCGCGGTCAACTGTGCCCGTACCCCACAATTCAAAAAAGTCAAGTGTGACTCCAAATGGCACGAGACTTCAAAGCAATATTTCATCAAACGGATTCACTAACGGATTCGTCAACAAGGGTTCACTAACGGCCTCATTCAAAACATTCAACCGTGCCCACACCCCACAAAGTCGGCAACTCGGTCCATATCGAGACAAGCTCCCATGAGCTCCAAGTCAGCAACTCGGTCCATATCGAGACAAGCTCCCATGAGCTCCAAGTCGGCAACTCGGTCCATATCGAGACAAGCTCCCATGAGCCCCAAGTCGGCAACTCGGTCCATATCGAGACAAGCTCCCATGAGCCCAAGTCGGCAACTCGGTCCATATCGAGACAAGCTCCCATGAGCCCCAAGTCGGCAACTCGGTCCATATCGAGACAAGCTCCCATGAGCTCCAAGTCGGCAACTCGGTCCATATCGAGACAAGCTCCCATGAGCTCCAAGTCGGCAACTCGGTCCATATCGAGACAAGCCCCCATGAGCCCCAACTCAACAAACTCGGTCCATATCGAGACAAGCTCCCATGAGCTCCAATACAACACTCCAGCAAAAGCCGCTCACACAGGGAGCGCACCACTATCTCTCGCAATTTCAAATTCCTGCTTTCATCGAGTCTTTGCCTTTTCTTGGTGATGTCCTCGGCGGGTGTTTTTAACTTTCGTCGACGCGTTTTGCTTTGCAATCCACGTCGCCGAGGGGCTCTGTAGACACCCCGCCTTGGACCGCTCACCCCGATTGCACATTTGATTTTGTGTTTCTCCCCATTCTAAGTGTTTCTCGTTAGTTTCTGTCACTTCCGTTAAGTTCCTGACTGACTTCGTTAAGTCCAGGGGCTAAACTGAATGACAGGGCTGACTTTCTAGTCCATTCTGTCAAAATTGCCTTCTCTGAGTCGCGCGCCTCCGACACTAGGAGCCTGACGCGCGCGCCTCCCGCCCCAAAGCAGGAAGCGCGCGCCTCTGGGCGTCAGTTACAGATTTCTGGCCAGGATTCCCTCCCTTGCTCAATTTACAGGATTTTGCCCGGGAAGGATTTCTTGGTGACTGAGTTTTGGCACCAAAAACACCCCTCTTTCACCTATAAAAACCTCTCTTTACCTCCATTTTCAAGGATCGAAAAATCATCGAAAACTAGACAAAAAATCACTTTCTAAAGGTTCTCCAAGGATCTCATTACGCAACATTTGAAGTTCTTCAAATTGTAGGTAAAAGTCCATCTTTTCCTTTCTTTTCTACTTCATCTCCTCTCTCTCTTTTTACTTTAATCAAATGTGCAATCACCCAAATCATTTTGGGACATGACTCTAATGACCACCTCATCTCATTGAGGTTGGTTAAGGAGTTATCTCCTACATTCCAAATCCTATTTTAAATCCCCCCTTTTCATGACTTAAAGAAGAAGAAGAAGAACATTTTCATTCATGTAGATTTTGATCAAGCAAGACCAACGTAAGTTGGGCGAGATGGGTGTTTCGGTACTTCCCATCTCGTAACCTAACCCCCGAACCTCAAAACAAAGAATCTCTGTTTTCGTAATCAAACTTAGGCTACAATCAATAGGTTTTTCTTATGTTCCTCAAAACATAGGTGGCGACTCTAAACAAATCTAAAACAAGTTAGACATCCTAGGACAATTCACCGCTCTAGCCTAAAGCCGTGGTTCCCCCGGGTATCTACAGTGTTACATTTACTTGTACAAATAATTACATTCATGTATATAAGTTGTTATTTTTCAAATGTTATTTTCTTTCAAAAAATAAAATCAAAATACTCAAACATAAAAATTATTCTGGAATAACATTTCAGTATAACGATAATTATTTAGTTATTGTTAGTGTTACACGTTTTTATAGTTAGTATTACAGTTGAAAGATGAGTAAAATGAGCTATTTATTTTTTGTAAAACTGGTGTTACATTTACTTATAAACAATGTTACTTTATAAGTAACACAGTTGTTACATTTAGTTATACTAACTTGGCAAACGAAAAAAACAGTAAAAAAAAAAACTAAAAAAAAAAAACGATAAAAAAGCAATTTTTTTCTGGGAAAAAAAAAAACTAAAATTTTGGGTCAATGGATCGCTGCCATGTGGCAGATTTTGAGTGGAGCATGGGTTGGGATTCTACGCTTCGCGGAGAAAGTTGTACACGGATCATGGGTCGACCCGTCTCTTTTATGAGACGGATCTAGGTGTTCTCACAAGAGACCACCTCTTATAATAATGAAATCCATACATGAAACCAGGGGATCTAGGTAGTGTGATTCGCGGGGCCTCGGCCCCATTTGAAAATAAAATAAAAAAATTACAAGTGCAATTTTTCTAAAAGTTGAGGGTGTTAGTACAATTTAGTATATTTGCCACCTAAATATAAAGTAAAAATTGGACTAATATTTTATTTTTGCCCCTTAAGCAATTTTTGCTCCGTTTAAAAAAAAAATGTTAGGTCGGTCACCGATGAAAGGGTGTTGTTATACGCACCCGTAAAACTTATGAATACACCCGTAACAGTGCATTACAGTGTTGTACCATCTAAAATTTGAAGCATACTACAAGTGTATTCATAAATTTTACAGGTGTGTATAACAACACCCCCGATGAAACCATGGTAAGAGTACCCCTATGTGTTTATTGTCATAGTAAAATGAAGCAGCAAGTAAAATTATGAAAATCTAGAGAAAAACTTGTTTTACACCCGTTTTAGTGTAAAACCTATTTTTCATCCTTTAGTGTAAAACAGAATCTCTTAATGTAAAACAAGTTTTACACAACTCTTAGAGTGAAATAGGTTTTTCATAAGACTAACTCAGTAAAATTAGCAGGAATGAATAACCAAAATAAGAGTGAGTCTTGTGAAATACGTGTTTTTCCTTAAGCAAATGAAAAACGTGTTTTTCAAAGACGCTGGGCATTATTCTTCAAACCAAGCGGTGGCATTTTCGTAAATACTGACAACCATAGTAAATGCCAGTGTTAATATTACAAAAAGCCAGTGATTTCATACTGGCGTCTATAAACATGAAACTGACACTTTTCTTAAGTGCCAGTGGTTATGTTAAAAATTGCCAGTGATTACACTGGCACTTTTTAATATTGATACTGACACTTATTAAAAGTGCCAGTGGTAGTGTTAATAACTGCCGGCCATTACACTGGCACTAGTTAACATTGATACTGGCACTAGCTAACATTGATACTGGCACTTATAAAAAGTGTCCGTGGTAGTGTCAATAAGTGCCAGTGTACATGTGCTGGCACTTTTTTACACTATCACCGGCACTTTTTAAACTTAACGCTGGCACTTTTTTAACTTAACACGGGCACTTTTTAAAACACACACTGGCACTTTTTTTTTGACATAAACTGAGACTTTTTTTTGACATATACTGGCACTTTTTATCCCCAAATCCAAGATTGTTCTTACACTTTTTTATTCCCAAATCAAAATTACTTCAAAAATATGCCCCAATTTCAGATCCTTTTGTTACTACTGCTCAATGTGGTTAGGGTTCTTACCTGGGTTGGAAATTTGGGTAAATTGAGCATGAGATCCCTCTTTATTGTCGTTGCCGTTCTTTGGTTTCCCTTTTCAAGGCTAGGGCGTCACTGCTGATCATTCAGAAGTTAATTTGGAGACTGATTTGATGGTGAACGGCCGAAAATTGGGATTAAATCCCGCTGCTATGATGTGTAAGTCGGAGTAGCACCGGAGAAAGAAAAATAGGAGGACGATCGGAGCTTGGGGGGAGAAGACGATCGGAACTTGGGATGGCCGGATTTCAGATGGGAACTAGTCGACGGTGCAAGAAGAAGGCGCAGTCGCGCGAAGAAAGGGGTAGAGCGTCAACGCCAACAGCAAAACCCGTTTTTACTATTGTTTAGAAAAAACGCGTTTTTTACTGTATTTTCACCCAAAATAATACGCATATCCAGAATATTGAGAAGGAAATAATCTTATCGTCATCCTCCACCCAACTCCCAAACTGAAAAATACAAAAAAACACCATTCACCCTGAACAAGAACTGACTTTCCAACAACAATGGCGTTATCCACAACAATGAAATTGACTGAACAAATTCCATTTCGCAACTCTCTCTCACATTCACACTCACACTCTCCATCATCCTTCTTTTTCTGTTCTAAACCCTCTTTTTACCCTCTCCTTAAACCCTTCTCCTCCCTCCGCTCCTCCTCCACCACCACCGCCGATGATACCCACAAAACTGATGACAATTCTGACCCTACCACCTCCCAATCCAAACCCACTTCCTCACCTTGGCTCAACAAGTGGGCACCCTCCTCATCAACCTCCCCATCTCAAAAACTCAGCTCCAATTCCAATTCCAATTCAAAGCGCCTTATGTCGAAGCAGCAGCCGAGACAGCCGGAAGGACCCACCAGGACTACTGCTATTGAACGGATTGTGCTCCGGTTGCGGGACCTAGGTTTGGGTTCCGACGATGAGGATGAGGAAGATGGCGGTGGATTAAATCCGGGTTCGAATTCGTCAATGCCATTGACTGGGGATGAGAAATTGGGGGACTTGCTGGCAAGGGATTGGGTTCGGCCAGACATGGTTTTGAGTGAGAAAAAGGTGGAGGATGCTACTGTGTTGCCATGGGAGAGGGAGAGGGAGGAAGTGGAGGTGGAGGAGATGATGAAGAAGAAGGAAGTTAAGGCACCTACATTGGCTGAGTTGACTATGGAGGATGTTGAATTGAGACGGTTGAGGACGCAAGGGATGACCCTTAGGGAGAGGATTAGTATACCCAAGGCAGGGCTTACTAAGCCTGTGCTCGAGAAAATTCATGATCAATGGAGGAAGTCTGAGCTGGTGAGGTTGAAGTTTCACGAGGATTTGGCACGGGACATGAGGACTGCACATAAAATTGTTGAGGTTGGTTTGAGCTACCAATTCGAGCATTGTGATTGATTTCGTAACTGGTTTATTTAATATGCTGTTGGATTTCTTGCATTGTATTACAGATGCAAACATTGTTTCGATTCTTGTTCTTGTTATATTGCTCTTGTATGCAATAATAACTGACATTCAGCCAACTGAAATGAAGTGTCTTTAGTTTATAAATTCTCTCTTAATGCTTTGAGTGCATCTAATTCCTTGTGTCATTTGATCAAGATGCTACTCAAGCTAGTAGATTATCGCACACCTGGGTAGAATTACTTGTATATATACTTCAAATTTGTTTGAATCTGGGGCTATGGTAATCTAATATATAGGAATCGAGGAATATTCTTTCTAATGGCAGTTTTGGATTATTTTACAAGTGTATGGTGTCGGCTAAAGAATGTAGAAGTATGCTGATTGGGACATCTGCCGCATAGTTAATTGCTACTGTAACATGCTGTCTTGTGTACCATTCCAGTTTAAAAGTGTATGGTTTAACTTGTCTTCAATTTCACCCAAAATACTTTGCTGTATTACAAGCATATACAGGGCATTTTTTCTATATTTCAAGTAAAATAAAACATTGAATCCCGGCTAGCAGTAAAGCATTTGGCATTCATTCTTTAGGCACAATACTTTCTCCATTAATCAATCTATTGTGTTCTTGAGAGGGCAGTGGCACTAGATTTTGGGTTCCATTAGTGAGTTATCTTGATCTTAAACATGCTATTGTCAATTAAGACGGTGAGTCATAATGGGTATTACATTATACTATTTTTGCGTTGGTGACTGAAGCTGGATGAGATTATAGATTGGCGAGATAATATGTGGGGAATGTTTTATTGGTTAAAGAAGAATGAGAGAAAAAAACATTGTTTGGTAAACTTCCGTGTCGTTCAAGTATATATGGTTACTGAAGTTTGAGAAGAAGAGGTCTGGAAACTTATGGGCAATACTTCATCGATTATGATGTCTATCAAGCAGGTTGTTTAGCTAATTGTAAGACAAAGTCCTGTACTTCACAAAATTTCTAATAATTGATAAAAATTTGATAGTCTGTTCAGTCATTAATTTGTCTTAATTGTATACAACAATCAACTTTGATGATAAAAGAGAATATGATTCAATAGGCTAGACAATTTTTGCTCAAGATAATTGTCTTAACACAATCTTTAGTACATGTTGGCGAAAAATGTCAACATTAGAAAATGTAGACATATAGATTAAAAGAAGACAATGAATGATATTATTCACATTTCCAGTTCCTATTTGCTTAGTGGAGTAGGATTTTGAGGGAGGTAGTGGATGATAGGTTGAGGATATTCTCCGCCAATTATTCTCGATGGATTAGGCATTAGATTGTATATAGACAATGTACAAGGTTGGAGTTAAGAGTAGTAGTATAGGATTTGAGCTTGTTAGTTGCATGACTACAGGGAAGTGTCTTTTTCTAATTGAACATGTGTTGGTATGCCCATGATATGAGGTCGTTTAGGGTTTATTTACTTTTAGTTGTCATAAAGGTAAGTGAGAACTAGTGGAATCACAGTTTAGTCTACAGGATGGTTAGCAGATATTCCACAAGATTGAAGAAAACATTGATCTTAGCATTGATCTTATTTAATGGGGCAGGAGTTCCTTCTTTTTATTCTATCTTTTGTTTTTTTTTTTTTTTTTTTTTTTTTTTTTTTGAATCACACTTATATTTCGTGCGCCTTCGATGACTGATGAGATTCTATAATACAGTCGAAAGGCAGATGATGGAAGTGTTTTGATCACTCACGTTGTTCATATATTACTGGGATTGGTGCTCAAAATCAAGTATATTGGTACTTGACTGTTACCTATTTTTGACTATCTGTCCTCATATCATACTTGGTTAACCATAACCTGATTCACAGAGAAGCATTTCCTGTGTTATGATAAAGGTGGTGTAAAGTTTCTGTGTGTGTGTGGCATCTGAACATGAGAAAAATCAGAAATCTAAGTAGTATCAGATTTATAGTTTCAGAGGTTGAGAAGCGTGCCTTTTGTGACAATTCTTGGTCTTCATGTTAGTTTCTAGTGGAAACAATAAATGATAACTTAGGGATGATGTTTAAGATTATAGATCATCAAAGCACTTCAGTGGAAGATATTGACCAGGTTTTTGTCTTCCATAGGGCATAAAGAAGAGATTAATCATATGACTAATTTTCATCTTAAGAAGAACATTTCTCAGACTCTGAGAAGTGAAAACCCCGACTTCAGATTCAGTGAGGGCACCGCAAGTAGCAGAGGACTGGTTAAATCATCTCAATTTAGTGTTTTTAACTACAATTGTTACATTTTGTCTTGCAACCTACCTCAAATAGTAGAGGACTGGTTAAATCAACTCAATTCATGTGATTTTGTATCAGTTGAACTGCACAACTGTTGGCAGTTTCGATTACTTATTTTTATTTTAGGTTTTGTTGCTTTAGCAAATTTAATGCATAGTACAATGACCATGAATTTCATGTCCAATGGTCAGCGTCGAACAGGTGGATTAGTTATCTGGAGGTCCGGGAGTGTTATGATGGTGTACAGGGGAGCTGATTACGCGGGAGCATCTTCAAGATCACAATCCATTGAACGAGAAGAGGATTCTCTGTTTGTCCCAGATGTTACCTCTACAAACAAGTCAATAACAAGGAAAGATGATATTGATGAGGATATAGCTCTGGAAATGAACAAATCTCTCCGTCCCCGTCCTGCTGAGATGACAGAAGAGGCAGCTGAATTCAATAGCCTGCTGGATAGTTTAGGCCCACGATTCGAGGAATGGTGGGGCACAGGAATACTTCCTGTCGATGCTGATTTACTCCCTCAGACAATTCCTGGCTATAAAACTCCTTTTAGGCTTCTTCCTACTGGAATGCGGCCTCGATTGACAAATGCAGAGATGACTAATTTGCGGAAAATTGCAAAATCACTCCCTATTCATTTCGCTCTTGGTATAATTTTTTTTTTCCGAGTAAATTATTACTCGCTCCGTCCCAAAATGATAGCCACATCTCTCCTTTTTGTTTGTCCCAGAAAGTTAGTCTCATTTCCAAAATGAAGGGATCAAAATCACTGAATTTCAAAAACTTATAATGTAACCATAAAATGTTTGAAAAGTCAAACGGGACTATCATTTTGGGACGGAGGGAGTATTTGGCGTTCTTTGATCATGGCCCTTATAGTTGTTTATATTTGACTCCTATATGAAGGGAGAAATAGGAATCATCAGGGATTGGCAGCTGCTATAATCAAGCTTTGGGAGACAACCCTTATTGTGAAGATTGCTGTGAAACGTGGAATCCAGAATACTAATAATCTATTAATGGCTGATGAGTTAAAGGTGCGTAAGATTTTTCTTTCTTCAGGATAGGCCTTTTTTCTTTTTTGAGGAAATGCTTTATCATATTAAGTTTGATTTTGTTTCTGCGTCAAAGCTGATACTTTTTAAGTATGCTACTTGCTATTATTGTACCATTTAAATCTTACTGGAATCTTGTATTCTTGTTTACCTAGAAGACTAATGTGGACCTTCATTAGTCATTAGAGGCCTGAACTTGGGTTTTTTCTTTTTTGTTGTGTCCTATGTATTAAAATATGCATCAGTGTGCTTGGGACCCAAAGAGAAATAAGCATACCTATTTAACTCTAGTTATACATTTTCATTTGTTGTAGTCTCAAATATCCTCAAATATGCTTGTATAAGTCTCAGCGTTGGGGATTAAGATTGTAATAGTCATTTTATCTCTGTTCTATCAAAGTAAAATAAAATAGTGATTTTTATCCCTGATCTATGTATACCGGGCATTGACTACTGCCTGATGCTTAAGTTATGACTTATAATCCATAGTTGTTTGGTATTTAAATCACCTGATATGTGGTTTCTAACTTTGCTCTGCGTGCATTATTGTTATTATTATCATTTTTAGCAAGCTGATGGGACAAATGCTTAGCTGAGTTGAAGTTCCTTGTTCATTTTAGCAAGTTACTTGAGTTTTTTCATTCTTGCTTTTGCTCCATGGATTACAACATTTGATGTGTGAAATGACTTAACATGCTATTTTATTTGGAAAATCCACCATTTTTCTGATAGGAATTTGTTTTGTTAACATCCTGGGAAGACAAGTTAAAAATCTTTTGACTTCTGAGTATTCGTAACTTTAAAAATAAGTTATCTAATATCTGTAACCTGTCAGAAACTAACGGGAGGAGTCTTGCTGCTCAGAAACAAATATTACATAGTCATGTACCGTGGGAAAGACTTTGTCCCATCAAATGTGGCTGTCGCTTTAGCAGAAAGACAGGAAGAAACCAAGCAGATACAAGATATTGAAGAGAAAGTGCGAACTGAAGCACTAAGAGGGGCTTTAGCGAACAGGGAGGAAATTATCAATCAGATAGAAGTTTCTGAAGAGAAATTGGGGACGGAGAAAGTAGAAACGGACTCAACGGGTGAACAGGAGTATGCTCTTGCGGGTACTTTGGCTGAGTTTTATCAGGCCCAGGCTCAATGGGGAAGAGAAATATCTAGTGAAGAACATGAAAAGATGATAGAAGCAGCATCGCAAAATAAGATAAGCAGGGTAGTCAAGCGGCTTGAACATAAACTATATCTTGTAAGTATGTTCTTTTCGTTATTTCTTTTCAAGGGATGAAATATGTGGCTGATAGACAAAATTCCACATCAATATAGGCATTTAGAGACATATGCTTTTACTCCCCCTGTCCCTAAATGAATGTCTATTTTCAAGAATTTTTTTATCCCAAAATGAATATCTTTTTTGAAAATAACTTTGTCTCTAAATGTTTTTTACAAATTTTTTTTCACTAGTCCTTTTCTACATGCTAAATTAAATGTTTAGGAAGTGGATAACAAGAATATGGATACATCTTTGCCACTAAATAGTATAAAAAGTGAACATTTTTCCTGATGTCCCTTAAAATGAAATTTGGACATCCATTTAGGGACGTAGGGAGTACTTGTTTTCCCATTTTTTCTAACCCTTATATTAACAACCCGTCATAAGGTTTTTGAAGATTCACAGCTCTAGTTCTTTTGAATAAAGTGGTTTTGATCGTTAAAGTTCTTTTAAGGACCTGACACTCTGCCGGACAAAGCATGTCAAACGTCTTACAACTGGGCATTTATTTATTTATTCTTACATTTTTTCTATATCTTTATTTATCTGATGAGTTGAAGTTGCTATAGTCGTCTTAACATCTACTCCATCCGTTCCAGAAAAGTTGAAACATTTACTTTGGAGTTGGGAAATTAAGGATATGATATTATATTAAGAATGAAAGGTAGAGAGGAAGAGAGAGAATTAGTGGGGGTGGAAAGAGAATGAGTGGAGAATAATGAGTGGTTGGGAGGAAGAGAGAGAATGAGTGGAGGATTATAAAAGTAATAAAAAGCTTCCATTTTTGGATTGTTGCAACTTTTGTGAAATACCCTAAATGGAAAAATGTTGCAACTTCCTTGGAAGCGGAGGGAGTATTTATTTACAGCTTTCATACCCAACAGCCCAAGATATGATTTTGGATTTTGTAACCATCTCAATTTCCTTGTTAAGACTTTCTTTCTTTATTCTTTCTTTTGGTAACGACTGCACTTTGGGTTTTATTTTGTTCTTTGAAGCATATACTCAAAAAAAAAAAAAAAAAAAAAAAAAAAGAAAGAGAATAGAAGGATGATCTTAGATTTTGATGGCTAAGCAAGAAGTCGATGTATTACTAGAGTTGAAACTTTCTGCTCTTTGTGTATGTATGCTACACGTCCGTGTAGGAAATGGATTCAGGAAAACAATATAATTAACATGTTTTTTTTTTTCAAAATTATTTCCGGTGCTCAAATAACTTGAACTGTTGGCAAAACTATCCTCTAGCTTTTACACAGACAGTGGCTTCCTTAGGCTCATTTAAATTATTGGCTTGATTATGTTAACCCCCATCTTATGTCCTGGACACAGCATTAGTTGGACAGATATATATTTCCTGCAGTTCATTTCCTTTTAACAAATTGAACCATGTAAAAGTTACCCAGAAATCTTGTCAATAGAATTTCTTTGAACTCCTGAACCCCGTGTGGAAAACTCTGAGGCATTGCATTAGCATGTATCTGAGTTATAATCACTCCGTCCCGTAACAACTTGCACCAACTTCCTTTTTGAGTGTTCCATTCGTAAGTCCCACTTTCCTAAAATGTCCGTCATTTATTCTTTTTTATTTACCCTACCCCACTTGTCATACTCACACACTTCAATTGTGGGTCCCACTCTCAAATCATCATACTGACAACCTCTTTCCCACTCGTATTACTTTTGAATACAACAACAACAACAACAACAACAACAACAACATTACCCCAGTGCCGCAAAGGCTCCCACCTACGGTGGGGTAAGGGGGGGTCGGATGTACGCAGCCTTGCCCCTGTATTAAAGCACAGAGAGGCTGTTTCCAGATGACCCATGATGAAAATTGCGTCGAAAATTGCATGGACTGACTGCTGCTTCATCACAAAGAAGCGCAGACAGTTTAGTGACCCATTTTGCTTTATTCCATCATAATATTCCCAAGCCAAAAAATAGTGAGTCTTTGACTCATATTACTTTTGATATATATATATATATATATATATATATATATATATATATATATATACTATCTTCTTAATTCCCGTGTCAGAGTACAATGGTGCAAGTTGTAATGGGACAGAGGGAGTAAGCGTTTGAAGCACTAATATTTTTAGAATGCATGCATCACTCTCCAGCTTAAACACAGATAACGTTGCTTTACTTTTCACTTAATTGAACACTGGATGCATGAACAGGCTCAGGGCAAACGGTCTAAAGCCGAGAAAGAGTTAGCCAAGATTAGAGAATCATGGCTTCCCGTGGGTCCCCCTGATGACCAGGAAACAATTACGGACGAGGAACGTGTTATGTTCCGGAGAATTGGACTAAGAATGAAGCCATACTTGCCTCTTGGTATTATTATTATTATCATTATTATTGTTAACTTTTTTGATAAATTTTTTATGCTCATTATTCCAGGAGTTTTTAACTGAATAACTAATAGTTTCCATTTGGGGATTGACCAGGAATTCGTGGTGTTTTTGATGGGGTTATCGAGAATATGCACTTGCACTGGAAACACAGAGAGCTTGTGAAGTTGATATCAAAGCAAAAAGATATTGCATTTGTTGAAGAAACAGCTAGATTATTAGAATATGAAAGTGGAGGAATATTAATTGACATAGTAAGAGTTCCCAAAGGTTATGCTATTATATACTACCGTGGGAAAAATTACATGAGACCAATTAGTCTGAGGCCAAGAAACCTTCCTACAAAGGCGCGAGCTTTGAAGCGTTGGACGGCCTTGCAGAGATATGAGGTTTCCTCATTTTTTATGTGGCATTAATATTCAAAGCATGAGTTATTACTATGGCTTATTTTCATTTCAATATATGCTGTATTTTTCTCATTACCCTCATGTATATTTTACAGGCTCTCAGACAACATGTTACTGAGCTGGAGAGAGGCATCGAACAGATAAAAAATGGAAATGTAAGTGCGGATACCCCTAGTTATACTCAAATTACCTGCAATCAAAAGAGCTTTTTATAGTGGTTAGTTGACGTCCATTGTATTCAACAAAACAGAATTTTAGCTGGTGCATACTCCCTCCGTCCCATTTTAAACTTCAAAAATTTCCATTTTGCTTGTCCCATTTTAAACTTCAAAACCTAAAAAGGAAAGTTTTTATACTTCTTTATTTGTGGACCCCACATGTCATACTCATAACATTTATCCACTAACTATTCCCTACCCCACTTTTTCTCTCCTAACTAACCATCTACACTCACAACACATCACTTTTTTCTTAATTTTTGTACCCAACCATTTTTTGAAGTTTAAAATGGGACGGAGGGAGTATTGTAAATCTTTCTCGAATGCTATATATTTATGTAAGAGTGATTGGCCAATCATGATGGAGCTGTTATTTTAACCAAACACTCTATTATTCATATCTTGTTAATTACCAATTGCATGTCCGAAGGCTCAACCCCCTCCTCCACAACTTACTATAGTTGTCCGCTAAATACAATAGAAGTTACTTTATTTGCAGTGTTTGACTTTGCGAAAAGCTCCATTGTCACATTCTTAATATCTTCAACATTTGATGTCTATAGGGTAATTCCGAGGTTACAAAGAATAAAAGTACATCGAACTCAGGGGACCATGACCAGTTCGATCATGCCTCACAGTCCACCCAGGTGAGCTACATTAAATGCACGTGCGGATACTCCTAGTTATGAATTAAGACAATGGATTTGTTTGACATTAAGTAATACAAATATATTGCCTACTTGTGTTGTGCAGAGTGAAGATGAGGATTCATGGATGGATTCTGATGTTGAAGAAGATGAGGATTTTGATTCAGGAGATGAAGAAGATACCGATATTTCTAGCTCTGAAGACAATGATGATTGATAAAGAATTATATTATCCATCCAGAAATATTGTTCAAGTGACTAAAGGGCTCTTGTAGCCTATTACAAGGTAAGCAAATAATTTTATGCTTAGTATGCTATGAATGGATGAAAGATGGCAAGTGTGTGCTTGCTCAAAACTCCCTTCGTCCCCAAAAATGATAGTATTTACTATTTTTGTTTGTTCCAAAAAAGAGAGTTTCATTTCCAAAATTGATAGGTTAAATTTCATTAAACTTCCAAAAGCTATGATGCTCGGACTCGGGTACGAGTGTCGGACACGGGTACGGATCCGAGTGTCGGACACTCCAAATCTCAAAAGTGCACTTTTAAGAGAGGGGAGGATGAGAGCTGTCCAAAGAAAAAGAGTGAGAGAAAGAGAGTTGTAGATAGTTAAGATAAAGAAGATAATGCGGAAATAAAGATGCGGGTCAAGATTGGCGTTACACAAGAACCACCAAGAATAATGGAATGAAGGAGCGAGGATAGAGACTAATCAAGGTAGGAGAGAACAAGTATTGCGGGAGCAAAAGTATATGTATGGTCACTGTAGCTGATATTGACAACTGAGCCAGGTATTTATAGGAGTCAGAGCTGTACGGATTCCGTACCACACGTGATAGTTCACGTGAGTCCGTACCGCGCGCTTGCAAACTCCCAATGGCCTGCTCCATTCTGTACACAGAATGGTGCCGCGTGTCCCTTGTGGGGACCAGTCCCGCAATTCTCCTTTTAACCCTGATTAGGCCACGTGTAGTCCCCTAATAGGGCCACGTGGCTAATCCGCTATCCTAGCCTCCAAACCAAAACTCCTAGATAGTTCCCAAATACGGAAGGAAAAGGGTGTCCATGACCTTGTTCAAGTCATGGTACCGCGGGTAGCATAACCTTTGCTACTCCCGCACTACAGTAATAGCGGGAATGTCTTACATCCTCATTCAAGCTAAGGATTCACTAAAGATATATTAACTACTCCCGCAACATAAAGTCATAACTGCGGGAATGGGAAAGAGTCATGTGTACTACGTGGTGCGGTAGCACAAGTGATACGTGTCAGGGTTGTTTGCCACGTTTATTCAGGAGTGGCACGCGGAAATCACGTGCTGCGGATATGGATGATAGATATCCTACAAGAGTAATGAGTGATAAATTAAACTCACTAAGGGTAGAGATGTATATGAATATACGTTGTTAAAATGTTGTTGGAATTGTCAAATGGGACTCCTATTATGGGACAAAGGGATTATAAGGCAAATTGGGCATAATTATACAATATATGGCCTTCTTTTCTAAGAAAAGAGCATTAGGTAACAGGTACTCATACTGAGGAGAGAAGAAAGTATTATTGCCTTATTTCATCGGTTGTGCATACATGGAAGGCCATAGAATGTCCATGATGATGAAAACTTGTTTAGGAAAAAGAGGGAGAGAAAGAGAGTTATGGAGTTGTAATTAAACCTCATTAAGTGTAGTAATGTTTACGAAAATAGGTTAAAATGTTTGAATTGTCAGATAGGTTTATCACTATGGGATGGAGGGAGCATAAGATTTTTTTGAAAAGGGGGTCAAGATTGTTTTTGGTATTAACTACTCCTTCCGTCCCAAAATGATGATCTTATTTGCCATTTCTTATTCTCCCAAAAAGTTCTTCCTATTTCTACAATTCGGGCTTAAAAGTGAATAAACATAACATGGCTAGTGAAGCAAGTGTTCATATCCTTGCAATGTTTGAATAAACATTTTGGAACGGAGGGAGTAGTATAGTTGAGGTATTCAAATTTAGCATACAATGGGGATTGGGGTCAAATAATAATCTAGTGCAAAATTTACCTAATATTAACGAGGTCAAAATGTATGAATTTAGCATTTTCAGCGGCAAAAAGACAGTTTTGAAAATTTGATAGTGGTAAAATTGGCATGCCAACACTGAAGGGGGTCGAGTGACCCCCTCTACCACTAGAAGCCACCGAGTATAACACAAAGTGGGCATCATTATACAATATATGGCCTTCTTTTTAAGAGAAGAGCACTATGTAACAAGCATTTATACCAAGGAGAGAAAAAAAAAAAAAAAAAAACATTATTGCCTAGTTCATCAGTAGTGTATTCATGGAAGGCCACTGAAAGTCCATGTTGATAAAACTCGTTTGGGATGAAATTGACACGTGTACTTAATGTCTTGAACTTTTTTATGCCTTATAATTGGTGTCTCCAACTTACTTCGACGCTTGATTTTATAAGCAGAAGGATGTTGCTACTATACTTATTGGTTTCAGACCTGCACTTTATCAATTTACCGGAGAAGTTGTATGTTTTGAAGCAGGTTGATGTCAGCAATTAATCGTGAACTCATTCAAATAACCAGAGCTGATCCTCGACTTGTTCTTTTCCGACATTCAAACAAATTGCTGCATAAATGAAGCATCTGCTGAGGGTGACTGACTCACCAAGCGCTATGTCACGTTCCAACACCAGAATGTGTAGACTTTTCTTCCTTTTTCTTCTTTTAGTTGGCACCAACTGAGAAGTGCTTTGGAAGGTGCAACATAATTTAGTGTAGTGTAGTTACACGATTTGTTAAGAACATACTTGTATGCCCAATGTAGAAAGCATTCTACTTTGTTGTAATTAGTTTTAGTTTGTGTTTGGGAAGGTCACGCAGAAATATTTCCAGTGTTATGTTTCCACTCCTCTGTCCCATGAATGTCTAAATTTCATTTTTAAATGACACTCTAAAAATGTGTTTTTTTTTTCTTTCTACATTTTAATGACAAAGATGGATTAATATTTTTGTTATTCACATTCTAAAACATTTTATTTTTTTGCGATAATAAAATGAATTTTGATATTTTTTTTCGTTAAAAACGTTTAGGCTCCGTTTGTTTGGAGGAAATCATTTCCCAGAAAACATTTCCTGGTGTTTGTTAAGCATCGGAAAATGAGGAAAATGTTTTCCCCCTTTTCTAAGGAAAACGATTTCCTTACCTCCACCTAAGGAAAACATTTTCTGGAAAAAATTAATGATACAAAATTATTTTTCAACACTCATCCACCTCAGCCTCGCCCCTTTCCCACACCACTCATCCCACCCCTACCCCCTACGTCTTTAGAAGCTAGATTTCTACGCCTTCAAACTAGGGCTTACAATGGATGCACTTTCCCAATCTTGTTAGAGCTGCTAATCTCAGAATTCGCCGAAGTCGATTCAGCTGGTCGCCCATTTATGGAATACGTTCAGTCCTTCCTTACCCAAGTGGCCCCGCGAATCGAGTTGAGTCTTCAGAAGTATCGCAATAGAGGGAATGACGAATCTTTGCGCTGTGCGCACTGTTCTATTTACAAATCTGTCTTTCAAACTGAACAAGAGATTGAAATTTTTGCTTCCACTTTCGGAAGGACTTTTAGAAGACCCTACTGTCTTTTCTAAGGGTTCTAAGCTCTTTCGAAGAAGAAGCAGATTCAGTTTCGACGAAGATTCCTTTTCGTCGAAGGTCAAAAATTCTTTGCCTTCTCAAAAGATGACGTCGTTGATTTCTTTATTCCATACATTCGTGAATCTATGTTTTTAGAAGTCATTTGGTATAAGGAATTGAATTCAGCGGGATAGTTCATTCACATTTTTCGACCAAGAACGCTTGCGAAAACTTTTAGATCGACGAATTTCATTTGGTGTATCCTACTGTGTATTGTGTATCATTAACTCTTTCTTTTATTATGACCCCCGGAGGGAAAATGGAAACGAACCTCCATTTTTGAGAATTGGCTGACGAATAGATCAAAGAATATTCCGTATACAACGATACTAACAAACCATTTTCTATAATGCTAGACTCCTCTTTGAGTTTGCAAAAATGGAAACTTAGGCAAGTTCTTTTTGAGAAAAATGAAACTATGACCCATTTTGAGTTTGAAAAATCGAAACTTAGGTAAATGCTTTTTGAGAAACATTTTCTTCTTATTCTTTTCTCTTTCTTTTATAAAAGATGACGTCGTTTATTTCTTTATTCCATACATTAGTGAATCTCTTTGACCATTATGCACAAAGATCGAGCAGGTCTATAGCGATGGGAATCGCCGACCTGAAAAGACATACTTATATGACACCAACAGAGGCCCGAACTTATGGAATTGTTGATTCTATAGCGGATGACTGGGAGGTCTAGGAAATCCATGATTTGAGATTACCCCTACTGACCGCCTTTAATAAGAGGACTCCGGTATAGGAGGAATCCGGTTAGGATAAATCTAAACCCTACTATTATGTATATGATTCAACATGCCAACTATTAACCAACTCATTAGAAATACAAGACAGCCAATCAGAAATGTCACAAAATCCCCCGCTCTTAAGAGATGCCCTCAACGTCGAGGAACGTGTACTAGGTTGTATGTGCGACTCGTTCAGATCATCAGCTAGAACAAAGGAAAGAGAAAAATTTTCCAGTATCATTGCTCCTATGCCTTTCATTGTGTATGAAATTTATGGTTTCCATTGGTGTCAATCCAATCACCTCAATTTAAGAATTCTCCATTAGTAGTAAATGGTTATCCATTAAGCGGAGGAAATCTTGGTTAAAATTGAAAAACAGACCGCCCTCTTGCAAGAACGGACTAAGAGGGTCAGCTACCCAGCCAATCCTCAAAATGAAATACCGTTACTGTATATGTAGATCTCGTTGTGAATTCATATAAATTAGCTCAATCGACTTTTTCATATATACGAATACAACTGGATCGTTAATCAATTTCTATAGAAATGCTATTAGTGAAAATCGATGAGCTAACTTTCACAGCTATGCATAAAAGAAAGTCGATCATAAGAAATGGAGTCTCGACAGTCTCCACCTTATGGTAGGTAGGGCCGATTGGATTGACCGTCGACGGAATGAATGTCTTTCTTCTTTCCCGTAGATGTACCCAAATTTCATTACTCGCTGACTTGATTGGTAGTGAGACCATTTCTGAGTTCCAAGGCGGTAGCGATCGGACTCTCTCGCAGTACCGGGAATCTTGGCGGAGAACGGCCTTTGTCTCCCATAAAAGCAATCGCTCTGTCCAGGGAAAATCTTTGGGGCAAATGCTAAAGGAGACAGAAATAACGAACCACCCAGCCCGGATCGTGACTGCGGTGGACAGCGGAGTCCTTCGGTTAGAAAGGTTGGACCCTTCTCAGTAGGCGGCCTTTCTGATCTCATTCATATTCCGATCGAAAAAGAAAGAAGGTTTCAGTTTCATTCTATTCTTATGAGGTCGTGTACAACAACCTTAACCGCACAAGCCCGGGTTGGGCCTACCTCCATCCCTGAGGAGCCGTATGAGGCGGAAGCTCCACGTACGGTTTTGAAGCCGAGCCTTTCCAGCAATGGGGCCTAGGGACCGATATGATGATTGGTTTAGGTAGGGAGGCCGGCCTACTACGGGCACCTGTCGGGATTAGTGTGTGAGACCGCGATCCACAAACTGACGCATGGGACTCACCCTTTACTTGGGAATAGAGAGGGGAAAGATAGCATGTCACAAGAGCGAGGCGAGGTTTGGAACCCGGACGCCTCGCGAGCCGGGCTTTTAGAGATGAGTCCTTTTGGCGAAGCCAAGTCAATTTCGGGCCACCAAACCCTGCAACTGATGAGAAGGCCCTATGGAGTAAAGGGAAGCGATGTCACACTCCCTGCCTTCCAAAGGTGCCTAGAGGACGGGCCAGACGCAGCAAAGCGACGACCCGGGAGCGGATTCCCCACCGGCAGGGGGACAGGAGACGGCCATCTCAAGGCACATCACGACCTACAGGCAAGACCGGCGAGACCAGGGAAGGCAACCCGATTGGGAGTCAGAGGATCCATAGTACCTGCAGCCTCCCGGATTTCATATTCATCATTTTTAAAAGCGGGGGGAAGGGATCTTTTTTCTGCAACGGAAAAAAAACGGAGCAGATTTGACTCGGCACAACCTAACGATACATCCAATACCAATGATCTGTACCTAGAATGCATTGCTAGATCTCTGCTCTATAAAGCTATACAGGCAACAAATAGTGGAAGTGTTCCAAACTCGATACAAAGACAACATCGAGTGGATCACTACTAAGAAGGACTTGGAGAGCACTTTTCAAAAGGAGAATGAAACGTTTGTTGACTTCACTGAGAGGTGGAGGGAAAAAATGTCTGAACTCATGGAAAGGCCCAATGAAGAGTAGCAAATGGATATCTTCTTCAAGTGTTTGCGTCTTACCTACCAAAAGGGCATAGGGTATGGCTATTACCCTAACTTCAGGGCTATTTTGAATGCGGGATTGAAGATTGATGAATATTGTAGGCAGAAAAATGAAAAGGAAGTAAGCAGGTTCGAGCAGCTCCTCGTTCCGATACAATAAAGCGGCCACAGGTACCACTGCCAAGGCAAAAGAAAGCAGTTCGAATCAGATTAATGCAATTGGGGCAAATGCTCCGGTCAACCTTGCCAAGGAAGCTTACTCCAGCCTTCCTTTCACATACGGCAATGAGAAACCTAAGGGGTCCGGAAATCTAATGCTCCTACTTCTTCACGCACTTTTTACGAGTCCACGATCAGCTGTTTTCCAAGTTCTGGTAAAGGCGGGCAAGCTCAAACCCATGGAAGGATACCAGCCAAGGATGATGCATGACAAGTGGAATCATTCAAAGCATTGCGACTATCACCAGTTTAGCAGGCATACTACAGATGAATGTCTCAACCTCAAGTACAAGATTCAAGATTTTATCGATGAAGGAGTAATTGAGAAACCAAGGCCCACTCCTAATGTAGTGAATAACCCCCTTCCCAACAACAAGTTAATGTAATTGAACTTGGGGATGTTTTTTCCGATTCTACCTCGCTTGTCACTAAGGTAGACGGAAACACCACCCCTTTAATGTAGTCTGCGGTGCCTCAGCCCCTTTATTTAATGGAAACTATTTTGGTTGTTATATGCTTTCTTGGGATTATAAGGTGGCTGGGGTTAGTACCCAAATGCAAGAAACTGTTACGCCACCCGAATTGCTATCTGGAACTTTGAATCATCTCACTCGTTCTGGGCGGGTGTATCAACCGTGTGGCCACAGTTAAGGACAAGGGGACCAGGGATGCGCCAGTTAAGGGAGAGGAACCAGAAGATCCTCTACTACAGTTGCAGCCTCTTTGTGCGACAGCCGGACCTACCATTCCTACCTACGAAAGGTTTGAGAATTCCTTTTCTTCCCAAGAACTAGAAAACTTAGTCGATGTAGTACAAGAATGGAAATCCACCAATAGAGGTCTACTCTTGCTCTCATCCTTAAGGAAAAGAACTGATGCCACTTGTCCTGAACAGCTAACTCTAATGTCTTTACCGATGCGCCCCGGCACTTTATTTAGGAGTTCGACCTTGATACCTTTAGCTTGTCTTGACTGCCTTAAAAGGCCTTTCTTTTGCATTCTCTTCGCAGCACTCAAGGACGGACAAGGTACCACGCTATGTGGGGTAGGCCTTCCCTCCAAGCCCAATGCTTGCAAAGATCCTGAGGTCAAAGACCGATGTTGAAAACCAAGCTCCCTTACTAGACAGCGATCAGGCCGGCTTTCTCAGATGTATTCAATGGCTACGGCTTTGGAGCGCACTAAGAAGGAAAAGGAGAAAAATGCGTATGGCATCTTAGAAAAGTAGGGCAGTTCCCCTCTGGTCTACTAGTGGGATGGATAAAAGAGAGAGCATTTGCTCACCTTTGACGCGAACGGATTGAGAGCCAACGCGCCTTAGTCGATCCCCTCTTCCCTTGCTAACCCTGGTGTAGTGGAAAAGACTGCCAGTCGCGAAGATCTGATCCTATATAAGTCTTGGTGTGATGCCCATGGCAAGGGAGACTAAAGGAAGCCCTAGTGTTGAAAGGAAATCTCCCCCGGCATTGGAGGTATTTTCCTATAGTTCAGTATCAAGAGAATCCCTACAGAAAGAATGACGCTTGGTCTCTCTTCCCTCCTCTCTCTCTTGGCTATTGTCAAGGCGATAGCTTGGATATGTTATAGGACGGGTAGGCTCGCTCAGGAAATTCCTTTCACTCTCTTCTTAGCTCGGTGTGTGAAGTCTGTGAGGCATCGCCGACTGAGATGAATTGTTCTTCTTCTTAGTCGGGTAGTGAGTTGAGGAGATCGTCGATAGGGTCTCCGAACGGTGGCTCTTTTTGAGGGAAAGAGAGATGGCCTTCTTTCCATTTCCCTCAGTGTAAGTCACTGTCCTTGAAAGCACTTTGCGGAGTGGACTTGGGCTCCTTAGTTAGACTGATTCTTTCTTCCGAAACTTCATTAAGAGAGGAAAATGGAAGCTAACTGACTAAAAGAAAAGAAGGAAAGAAAGAGCTCCAACAATAAAGGGAGGGTAGAGGGCTTAAGCTTACTCAAAGGGGCTTTCGGCTACTAAGAGTTGTTATGATTCTCTTTATGAGTTGTTCACGGGATTCTTCTTTTCCGAGGGCATGATAGGTCGATAGGTTTATTTGTACTTTAACCATTCTATTCAATGGCTCGCATCAAAGCTGTCTTTTCCGATCTTTCTGTCGATTCAATAAAAATAATATGATTCTTTTCTTGTTGATAAGATTCTAGTACGCCATGGATCAATATGCTATCCCATGGGTCACGAGCATGAAGAGGATAGAGCTGCTTTTCAGGTACCGATCTCAGGGTGAGCAAGGAATAAAGGAATAGGACCAACTACTCTTCTGGGGTGGCAGGGAGAGAGATAACTTAAGCCGAGGCTCTGACAAGACCTTGATCGGGGAAATTACTAGTCAATTACCAGAAAGGCATTCACTAGAAGGCCGTCTAGTCGATACTAGTTCCCGACCTTAGTCCCTCTAGGGAAAAGAAGACTCTAAAGAAAGGTACTTTCTCACTAAGACCAAGGGAAATACAGAAGCTGGAGCTCCTTCTTTCTCCCAAAGGAGTAGGCACACCATCTTTTTGCCAGGTCTCCCTGACGCCTTGAAAGGAGAGTCGATCTTAGCATCCTACTTTACTTAGCCGGCGGTGTAAGGAGTCGATCTTCCCCTTCCTTTCAACCTGGTATTGAAGAAGTAGTCGTGGAAGTGGGAGTGGGAGGTAGAGTCTAGCTACTCTTGGATAGCTACACCATTTAGCCTATGTTTAAAACTTCTTCAAGCAGGGAAAGCGATAGAACATCTTTGAAACCATACTTTACAGACTGACTGTCTTAGGCAATAATAGCTACAAGTCTTCCTACTGCAGCTACTGTCTTACTGTGTACAGGAAGAGTGTGTGATTGTAGCTAGCCGGGAGGTACTTCTTACTTCTCCTCAGATAGTTAGTGAAGTCCTTCTCAGGTGAGGAGGACGAAGGAGAGATAGTAGATTAGCAGGAGAATGCAGCAAGCTTGAATAGGCTTCAGGTATCAAGACCTAAGGAAGGTATCAACACAGATGAACCTTCTCAAGGATGCGTTAAATGGCTAGTATTTTGACTAGACAGTTCTTTCTATCAGCTAGTTGCCTATCTTCTTAACCTTCTGTCATTCAATCTAAAAGCCAGCCCAGTCTATATAAAAATATATCTTACTAGGATCTTTCCTGCTGAGGGAAGAACTTCTATACGAGCGGTCCATTCCTGTCCTTCCTAAGGCTGTAAGAAACTCGCGAGCTTTTAGTATTTCTTAGTATTATTCTGAATTCTATGCTTTCTAGTTAACTTACTTAATGGGGGCCTACTCTTACTAGCTAAAATAACGAGCTGAGAAGCTAACAGTACTAGGGGTTGCTTATAGTAAGACTAAGAAACCTTTAAGTCAAATAAGTGAAATGTGTGTCTGCAAGGGCAAATGCCATCCATTCACTGGAAGTTGCTTTTATCTTCCCAGCAGTTTATTTACTTCCTTCTTATTGCGAGCTAGTAGCAAGAGTGGCTATCCCCAGTGAAGTATAAGTCTAAGTCCTGCTAGACCGAGTCTCAGTGTAAGTAGTTGTTCCAATCCCACTTGTTGCATTCCCACCAGCCTTCGATACAGTCCCTGCCCCTGTAAAGTAGTCCCCCGCAATCAGTCTCCTTAGTAAGTCCATTGTAGGAATATCATTACCTCGTACCATTGATGGACTCTTTCCTCCAGTGTAAACCCCTCCCACTATTTGAAGGGGATATCTTTCTCACCGGAAAGGATGGAGATGTTAAGATCCAGCTGCTCGTCGTCTTCGGGTGTCTCGGTCCTTTCTGTAGAGCATTCTATTCTACTCGACGATCTGATTCAGAGGGATCTCTCTCCTGCTTGGTCTAGCCTGAGGCTTACGCTTTTCTTCCAAAAGAATCCTTTTTCTCTTCCTCGGAGGCTGCCCAGTCTATTCTGTATGACTAACTGCCAGCCACTAAACTAAAGTGGGACCAGACTCCTATATAGATGTGGCACCAGTCCCAGCTACCTTGCACACATAGGTTTTCAGGGACCATATAGGATTCCACACCTTCCAGCGATAGAACTGTCTGCCCAGTCGTCTCCCTCTCGATCAAAAGAAGGTTCTTCGGCCGGGGAATCATCTTCTTTCTTCGTCCTAAGCTGGTGAATCCTCTTATATACTACTGGGAAACCGCGTGCAGCTTCGGGAGCAGAGAGGAGGCTTGCAAGGTGAGCAGCTTATGAAAGGGAGATTCCCAATCGTCGAAGAGGAGAGGTAGCTTACAGCAAAGAAAGGCAACTAGCTGCGCAAAGGAAGGAACAAAGGGGCTTTATGATCGGAGAAAGAGAAGGGCGGGATTGGTGTGTCACTGGGTCGGTGGGGGAACCCGTAGGAAGGAGGGACGCCCCGCCGAATTGACATCAGAAATCGCCAACATGAACACAAACGAAATATGTAATTGCGTATAGAAAGAAAACGAACAACTTCTATTCTCGGAGCTGAGGTATATGAGGAATGACTTTTTTGTCCCTTTCGCCCAGTGGTTAGGACATCGTCTTTTCATGTCGAAGACACGGGTTCGATTCCCGTAAGGGATAGCGACTCATTCCCGACCGCTTTCAGTTAGTGTTCATTGCTGAGTGATCGCTCGCTATCTGGCTGGAAAGGGTGGTCCGGAAGCTTCCTCATATAACTATATATAACTAATTAGTTATTATGTTTCTCTTTCTCATCGAATTTCTCTTTCTATATTCCTTATTTATGTGGTCGAAGCACCACACTTTGTTTTTCCATACTTTCCGCATTCAGTTCTAGCGATTTCTGCACCTTCTGATCGACCTGCACAAGATCTCCGAATCCCTCTTTAAGGCACCTAGGATTAGTACTATTAGCCATTACCGGTGGATGCGGCATATCTATGACTTTTTGACAAAAGAAAAGCAGGATATCTAAATCTTTTCGATGCCATCTCTTCCGAAAGAGGTTATTATGGGCATCTTCGATGAGAAGTCGAATTTCCGACATTAAACTGAATAGCAAAGATATCCACGAGCAGAGTGAATGAAGGCAAGATAAGAAGGAAGGCTTACCGGGGAGTTCAGACAGGAGCTCAAATAGCTTAGGTGATGTTCGAGATCAAGGCTATTTCCAATCAGAGATTTCTATAAATCTCATAAGAGAAGAAAGCTGCTAGCAGAGGGTGGAGAAGTGCTACACCTTCGTGGATTGATCGAGTTGCGTGTACTGATTCTCATCGAGATTGGGAACAAGACCGGCTAAGAGCTACTTTAGGCTTGCTATAAGAGTGGGTCTTACCTCAGCGACTTTCCTTGACTATTTCCTGCTCAAGCTACAGATAAGACAAATAATGTAAGCTTAGGAATGGGGATGGATATGATAACATTCAAATTCGGCCACCTTATATAGTCTAACTGAAGTTACAGCTACGGCAACTATTGATTCTTCTCCCTTTTTTTGCCTGTCTATCCTACATAACATAAACCATCTTTTGTTACTTGAATTCTAGTACCAGATATAGGGATAATATATCCTCCTCCCCTAAGAGTACGTTCCATCGTAGGGGAGATAAAATTGCATTCATTGAAAATCTAAAAAATGCCTTATAATAGCACTCTTCACTATGAAATTAGAAATATCTTTTTCTAATAGGTATTATGATCTCTTCATACAAGCGTGCATATTCCATATGTGGAAATCGTTCTTCCAATTTCTGATCTATATCATCTAATAAGAAATTTAAGAGTTCATATCTTAGATTTTGATAAGGTTGATCATCCCTATCATAAGGAGGAAAGCAATCAGAATCTGAAGTGTATTCGAATAGTTTCATGCCATTTTAATCTAAAAATGAAAGTAAAAAATATAGTATATTCACTTTAGTAAGTCTGAATCAAGAATAGGGCGTAATTTCTCAATTAGTCGTGACTTGGATAAACAGCGTTTACATTCTAGGCGAATAAGACATTCAACATCACTCCACTCATAAATAATGTTTTCGTAATTTATATTGATATATCTAAAATATCTAGGAAACGTATATTCTCATTATCTTCATTAAACTTGCTATAGCACCATTTACGAAAATAGGATGATAAACCTTTGACGAGTATTCTCCTAAGTGCACACATAACAAAATTTTCAGCAGAAGAAACAAATATCTCGGTATGAAATCTATTAGTATAGGAAAAAGTGTTCATTGGCTAGTTTGAATCCCCCAAAAAGGGGAGTTTAGTGTCCCACGGGTGTAATAACAGTCTTTTATAGGCGGCTTCCTCTTGAACTTGGTGGCTGAATCTCCTAAAGGAAGGGAAGTCCTCAGGGAGAATTTTGAGTTGGGAATCTTCCTGCGACTAAGCTATTTGTCTGGCCAGGCGCTTCTCTGTGGGCTCTTGGGAAAGAGTCTCATCTGGTGGATGGGAATTAGCAAAAAACAGTACCAAAGAGGGACTTAGCGGCAAAGAGGCGATTAGACAACATAGGAAATCTGGAACTTTGTTTACTGCACTTTATCTTAAGCAGTGCGCGGTCTCACTGCAGCAAGCGTATGCAGGTTCCGAATCTCCGAAGACTCTGTTACCTTTCCTGTCTCGTTGACGAGGTCAGGTTATCCCATAACTTTATTATGAGTCAGCTGTGGCATTTAGGTTTCCTATCTACAATTCATTAAACACCAGAAAAGCATTGGAGTCTTTCTTTTTTGATGATCTCCGACCCCGCAAGGCACTACTGGGCGGAGCTTCTCAATCTAATTCCTTACCACAGCTGCTCTTCTTAAGCTTTCGTTCCTTTCTTTGGGCTGGACCCAAGCTTTCTGAGATAGCTGATCCCGACCCCATTGCTATCAAAAGCCAATAGGGCTATCTGAATTTTACTCTGTAGGACTTTCGCTACCTGGGTTGGATTGGTTTTCGTAATGCTACTTTGGACAAGTCAAGACTTTCCCACCTTACCAGTAAATAAAATAAGGGCTTTGATCTCAATACCAGGCTTTGATTTGGAGGTGGTAGGAGACTTGACAAAAGGAGACTTTCGACTAGCCTATTTATTTATTTATTTATTGAAGGCTGGGACGAGGAAAGAAGAAGCAGGAATTTAGACCACCTACGTTACGTTCCAAAAGCAGCAACAACAGTCACTTAAGGAACTCTTTCAGTGCCATTAAGCTTGACTTGTCTTGCTTTGTCGGGATTCCCTTAGTGTTCTGTGTACTAAGATTAAGGTAGAAGATCTCCAATTTTCTTTTTGCATCCCTTTTTACCTAGCTTGGCTCGCATTCGACTGGACTTATAATTGTTTATATAAAGAAAGGACTTGCTTGCTACTAGAAATCGTATTCAAAAAGACAATGGTAGGTTGCATTGGTAGCTATGCTTAGCGGTGACCTTTTTTCATCCTCTTAGAATTCTGGCGTAAAACACCAGCCACAGAACGCAAAAATATGGCGTAAAACAAAAGTCCCACTCACCAAAAGTGGGCAGAAATAATCCAAAAATCACGTTCTTATGCACCTCATTTCGAAATGGATCGGATGGGTCAAAGGTAGGCCGACGAACAGGCAAATAGAGCCTATCGATACGGCCCGGTTAAATTATATGGACGGGTTCGGGGGTATCAACCCGGATCCAGGTGATAACCATGAGATTTTGCTTAGCAAAGCTTCCCGTTTGGTAGAAAACTACTTACAATTATATCAGGTACAAGTACCCCCATCACACACCACATTAGAAATAGCTCGTTATCTGGAGACCTTAAATAGGAAAACTCCTGCGGGCCCCGAGGCGGATCCCGCGCTCAATCTTCTTTTAGAATTACACAATCCGGGCAGTGAGCTTTATATAGAAGTAACAAAACTTCTCCTGTCCTGGATTTCTTGAGACTCGCGGGAGTGATGGGCATTTGCTTTAAGGGGTGGGAGTAGATAAGCATTGGACGAAAGACTTTCTTCTCCTCAATAAAGGGAGACCTCTCTGATAAGGAAGAAAGGGAAAGAATCTCAATTTGACGACAAATCCGGTCCGATGGCTCTTCTCCACTAACCACAAGGATATAGGCACTCTATATTTCATCTTTGGTGCCATTGCTGGAGTGATGGGCACATGCTTCTCAGTACTGATTCGTATGGAATTAGCACGACCCGGCGATCAAATTCTTGGTGGGAATCATCAACTTTATAATGTTTTAATAACGGCTCACGCTTTTTTAATGATATTTTTTATGGTTATGCCGGCGATGATAGGTGGATCTGGTAATTGGTCTGTTCCGATTCTGATAGGTGCGCCTGACATGGCATTTCCAAGATTAAATAATATTTCATTCTGGTTGTTGCCACCTTCTCTCTTGCTCCTATTAAGCCCAGCCTTAGTAGAAGTGGGTAGCGGTACTGGGTGGACGGTCTATCCTCCCTTAAGTGGTATTACCAGCCATTCTGGAGGAGCAGTTGATTCAGCAATTTCTAGTCTTCATCTATCTGGTATTTCATCCATTTTAGGTTCTATCAATTTTATAACAACTATCTCCAACATGCGTGGACCTGGAATGACTATGCATAGATCACCCCTATTTGTGTGGTCCGTTCTAGTGACAGCATTCCCACTTTTATTATCACTTCCGGTACTGGCAGGGGCAATTACCATGTTATTAACCGATCGAAACTTTAATACAACCTTTTCTGATCCCGCTGGAGGGGGAGACCCCATATTATACCAGCATCTCTTTCGGTTCTTCGGTCATCCAGAGGTGTATATTCCCATTCTGCCTGGATCCGGTATCATAAGTCATATCGTTTCTACTTTTTCGGGAAAACCGGTCTTCGGCTATCTGGGCATGGTTTATGCCATGATCAGTATAGGTGTTCTTGGATCTTTGTTTGGGCTCATCATATGTTTACTGTGGGCTTAGACGTTGATACCCGTGCCTACTTCACCGCAGCTACCATGATCATAGCTGTCCCCACTGGAATCAAAATCTTTAGTTGGATCGCTACCATGTGGGGGGGTTCGATACAATACAAAACACCCATGTTATTTGCTGTAGGGTCCATCTTTTTGTTCACCATAGGCGGATCACTGGAATAGTTCCGGCAAATTCTGGGCTGGACATTGCTCTACATGATACTTATTATGTGGTTGCACATTTCCATTATGTACTTTCTATGGGAGCCGTTTTTGCTTTATTTGCAGGATTTCACTATTGGGTAGGTAAAATCTTTGGTCGAACATATCCTGAAACTTTAGGTCAAATCCATTTTTGGATCACTTTTTTCGGGGTGAATTTGACCTTCTTTCCAATGCATTTCTTAGGCCTTTCGGGTATGCCACGTCGCATTCCAGATTATCCAGATGCTTACGCTGGATGGAATGCCCTTATCAGTGCAGGCTCTTATATATCTGTAGTTGGGATTTGTCATTTCTTCGTGGTCGTAACAATCACTTCAAGCAGTGGAAAGAACAAAAGATGCGCTCCAAGTCCTTTGGCTGTTGAACAGAATCCAACCACACCGGAATGGATGGTACAAAGTCCTCCAGCTTTTCATACTTTTGGAGAACTTCCAGCTATCAAGGAGACGAAAAGCTATGTGAAGTAAAAGAAAAAAGGTCGCCGAGGGCTACTAAGAACCTAACAGAACTTTCCAAATGTGGGAAACCACTTGTGTAGGTCGGGGTTGAGAATGGGAGGCAGTCGGAAGTAGCGACAGGTTCATCTAAGGTAGCAGGTCTCTTCCCTCTCTCGGTCTTTGTCAGTCGCGAGTCTTGAGTCTTTTTTTCACTTCAAGTTGATCCTGATTCAAAAGAACATCGGACAACGGGTTCTTTACTTCCTCTGTTTAGAAAGTCTATTTTTAGACATCTCAATTCCACATCAAATGCTGAACTGTCCTGACTTGACAACTCACATTATATACATACAAAAACAGCGCATCTGAACAACAACTTGTTTGAAGATTCTCTCTTTTTAGCTCTTTGTCTTGTAGCTTCTCGCTGCTCTAGTCAGTCTATAACTGCTATTAATGAAGCGCGCGGCACTCAAGCTAGAAAGTTCGTTCGTTATATATAGCTTTTTATAGGGTAGGGCTATAACTGAAATAAAGATCAAAAGCATGGAAGGCTATTCCGAAGTACCTTGTCTTAGCCCCCTACTAGGCTGAATCTGAGGGCCAGGATCACAATTGACCAGGACTTTGTCTGACCATGGTGGAGTACTTTTATATTGAAGTACCCAGCCGATTGACATGAATACTTCATCCATGGACGATGCGTTACCAGGAGTGACTCCAGATCTGAGCTCTCAACTAACCTACATGGGCAAACTTATGGGAGACTTCGTATCCAACCATCTCTCTGATCCAGATCCTTACAATGATGATTGGGATGACTTGACTGGGTTAGATGATGACATCGCTGAGATCCAAATGGAAGACCAAGAGTGGCCGTCAATTACCATCTCAACTGAGGAGAAAGGGCGTCTTCGCCGTCCGTGGAAGAAGGATATCATCATCAAATTTATTTGACTTTTTGGTGCTTTTGTGGGGGAATACATAGGGATTATTTAGTGAGTTGGTCAGGTACCAAGCCAATGATGCTTAGCTGGTAAGTAACCTTTCTCTGTGTTGAAGAAGGACAGGAAGCAGAGGCAGACATTCACTAAGATCATTAGAAGGCAATGGCTATCACTGTTATCTCCAAGGGCATCTCAAGGAAGTGCCTGCCAACAAGGGTGAACCATCTGTTTAGCTTGCTTCTCCGGGAACAGGGGAGTGAACAAAGACGGAAATTCAGTTGATTTGAGACGGAAAAATGAGAGAAAAGACATGACGGTTTATGTGGTAGAAGGGAAGGCTGAGCAGAGGCGTCAACAACAGTGTACGATGCCCGTGATTTCAGTTGTTAGCATCCTATCTTTTTCCGATTCGGTCTCTATACGTATCCCCGTGCTATGTTATAGTTATGTCATGAGCTCTAGTAAGGATCTCATGGTTGCTAGTTTCAAGTCTCGGACTAGACTCTCTTTAGTCTAGTATCTAAAACCTGCTTTTCTCGCTTCCGCTCCCGTACAGTAACGGGATATTACGGTAGAAAGAGGTAATAGGAACTAGTTTGAGGTACAGGTTCTCCCTGTGCTGGTACTAGAAAAGGTACTAGTTCAAGTAGTAGATTTGGTTACAGGAATTAGGTTGTTATAGGAAAGAGTCTCTAGTAGTGTAGTTTCAAGCTCCTCTTTCTTTCGTTGCCTACCCTTATATCTAATAGGTCATTTTATATCTATCATCACAGCACAAAACAATAGCTAAAAAAGTCTGCCCTTTAGTGAAAGCAGAAAGAGTAGGATAAGTTGGCACGTCTTTAACTTGGCTCGAAACTATGCTATGATTCCCCTCTCGAAAGAAAAAGAGATGCTTTCCTCCAATAGCTGAAATAGCTGCGCTTTTCCTATCCTAGTCCGACAACAAGGCATTCAGAGGATCTCGGTCTTCTAAAGGAAAGGAGGCTTCTGGCTCGGCTGGTCTCACTGGAGAGTTTTTGGGAAGAAGAGGCCGAGGTAAGAATACGATTCCTCAAAGTATAGGGCAACTTCGATTCCAAAGTCCTATTAAGCTAAAAAGAAGGAAGCACTGCCCTGGAAAGCAGATATTACGAAATGACATTTCAAGATACGAAAGCGGATCATGGGACGCAGCCTGCCCACCAACCATGTCACGACCCGAAACCCCCTATTTATAATCTTAATTATTTAATATTATTTATGTGTGCATTTTATTCTCTCATAATAATCTATGCTCAACATGATTTGCTTGATCATTTGTGATTTATTTATGTGTTAGATTTTATGTTAGATGATCATTATTGTGTGGGGTATTGGAGGGCTTGGGTGTAAGTTGTTAAGGGTTTAATTGGGTGAAGTAGAAATTGAGGGTTTAAGTGTAACTCCTAAATTAACTAGTCAACCTTTCCCCCTCCTCCCTCCTCATCCTACACTCTTCCTCACCACACACTCACACTCATTTCCCTTTCTCTCTCTCCCTCCATTGTTGTTGAGGTAAGCTCCATCTCTCTCTCTCTTCTTTTGATCATCTTGTATGCTTCCTCTCTTAATAATCGATTTATATAAAACATTTAGATCGTCGCTAGGATCGTTTGGAGCTAAATAGAAGTTATTTTGGTTGAGTTTGATTTCCATTTGAGGTAAGTTACTAAGCCCCTTTAGCTTAAAAATTGTCATATATGTTTATATGATACATGAGATGATGATTCAAAGCTTTGTTGTGAAGATAAATGTTGATTTAATTTCTATTCATTTTTTTTTTGTGATAAATTGATGTTTGAATCATTTTGTTTGATTTGAGTTGTGTAGAGGTTGTTTTGTGGGTTTATAAGTGGGTATAATGCTTGAGTATACTTGTTAGAAGTGTTAGGGTTGATTAGGATTGAAATGGAAAGGTTTGGTTGAATGGATATTGGAATAGAACAAAAATTGGGTAAAAAAATTCGTGTTCCAGGTCTGTTACACGACTCGTGTAAGGCTACACGACTCGTGTAGAGAAAAGTACTGAAAGGGTGAAAATCTACACGACTCGTGTACTGATACACGACTCGTGTAGCAGCTGTTACACGACTCGTGTATGGGTACACGACTCGTGTAAGGGCCAATTCTGCACTTGTACATTTTACGTGAAATCTTCCGGAGGTCATAACTTTCTCATCGGACTCCGTTTAGGCGTGTAAACTATCGTTTAAAGATCTAATGAGTACTTCGAGATGAGTGGGTTTATTTAGTTGGGTTTTAGGTTCATATTATGTCGATATTTCCGTAAGTGTTTTATAAAACAAATCGTTTAGAATTGGTCTAGGTTTTGAGTACTATTCTTATTGACTTAGATGGACATTGTGGAACACTCTAGTATTTTAAATGGTTTCTTTGTGAACAAGCGTGTCATGATATTTGACTAAGTATTGTTTGAGAGTGTTGGGTTTGGTCTGTTTGTGATCATGTTTGCAATGTATGAATGTGAGTACCAGTTGCATCTTTTGTGAAAATGTTTGGCTGGTTCCCTACTTTGGAATCATTGCCCCGTTGTTGTTTCAAGCGAGTATTTATTACTATGTGCTTGTATAGAGTCCAGCTGGTCTTGTTGTGTTTGTTTTGGGCAGTGATGTATATTATAATGGCACGAGCCAAGTCCAGTATAATGTACTTCACTGGTAACCCAGTTTCCCCATGTTCAGTGGCCTTGAGTGGGATGCCCCTTCCCGAGATTGAGGTTGGGATGAGCTAGCTCCTATGGTGAGTATTCTAGCTACACGCTTGGGGGTATGACTATGTGTTATTTCCCCCACTACTGGTGTTGTTGTTACTTGGTTCCGGTTAAACCTGCTTCAGCTCTTTCATGCTGCTCAACGGGCTCTTCTCAAAGGATGGTGTTCCGTTTATAGAACCTTGGCTCAGTATCCACTTATGAGTGTTTATTTCCGCATATTGTGTTATGTGATGAGTGGACTATATCTTTTGTGTTATATGCAAATGTGAATGCCTATTGATATTGTTCCTTTGTGATTATCATGTTGGCATGAAATGTAGTTGCATATTAGTAGCTTACTGAGATTTTATCTCACCCCTTATTTGTTTACTGTTTTAGATAAGGGAGTGCATCCGGGATAGGTCACTTATCACCAGGAAGGACGTCGAGGTGGTAATTCTTTTGGGGTATGTTTGTGAAGGCTACATTATGTAAATGTATAACCTTAAAGGGTAGTGTATCCGTGACTTGATCTTGTAACACCTATTTTTGGATAATGTTGGTGTTCGTACTTTTGTATAGTTGTTGTAGGCCTTCGTGCCAAGTACTTTCGTTGCGAAAGTTGTTTGAAAGTAAAGTGGAGTTTTGAACTTCAAAAGTGAATTTTATTATCTTTATGATAGTTTTCGAAAAGTTTTTGTTAAAAGTGTTTTATGGCGTCTTCCGTGCGCGTCCCGAGCGGGGGCCATGTAGGACCACGGGTACGGGGCGCGACAGTTGGTATCAGAGCTAGGTTGTAGATAGTCTAGAATGACTAAGTGACCTAGGAGGGTAATTGAGTATGGAATGAGTAACGATGAGTGTCTTATGCAGGTACTCAGTAATCATGGTAGGGTCTGATAATGAACAGGGTGGTCTGCCGGACAGGGAAATGCGAGGGAAGAAGCATTAGCTATGTTTCAAGGAATATTCGAGGCGGCATTGAAAACCATGAATGATAACAATCGTAGAGAGGCACCATTGGCTCCGAGGACCGGACTGGAACAATTTTGAGAATGAAACCGACAGAATTTGATGGAGGGTCAGATGTGGCTAAAGCAGAAAGGTGGGTTGAGTCTATGGAAAAGATCTTTGAGGTCTTGCAAAGCTCCGACGAGGATAGGGTCAGATTTGCGACCTATAAACTAGTTGGAGGGGGGAGTATTGGTGGAAATCGTTGAAAGCTAATTGGGAAGAGGCACATGTACCCCATGTCTGGAGACATTCAAGAAGAAGTTCAAGGAACATTTCATCCCAAAGGTAGACCAAGATAGGAAGGAATCAGAGTTTCTTAGCTTGGAACAAAACTTGTTGACGGTGGCAGAGTATGTTGCCAAATTCACGGAATTGGCTCGCTATTGCAATTACATGGTTTCGACTGAAGAAAGGAAGACCTCGAGGTTTGTCAAAGGGTTGAAAACGGTAATCAGAACACAACTCACTTCCCATAAATTTCAAGACCTTCAGGATGCCATAGATCGTGCTACCAGGTGGAGCAGGACATTGTAGAGCATAAAAAGAAGACTGAATCAACGAGTGTAGTGAAACAAGGAGGACAAGGGAAGCCACAACCTCATCGTGGTGACACTAGAGGAGCTCAGAATATCTTTTCACCTTTCAGAGGAACTTCTCAAGGACATCAGGGCAACAGGAATCAAGGTAACACTTCGGGGAGTCAGAATAATCGGGTTTGCAACTATTGTCAAAAGGGAGGGCACTCCGAAGAGAAGTGTTGGAAAAAGCAAGGTAAGTGTTTGAATTGTGGCCAGTTGGGTCACTTCCAGTTTAATTGTCCCAAACCGAAGAATCAGTCAGTTGGTAGTGGTACCGGGTCTTCTTCGGGTCAGAAGAGAGATGCCTCGGGCAAGCCCAAGGTACAAGGTCGTGTTTTCGCCATCAACCAACAACAGGCTTCTGATGCTTCTAACGTGATTGGAGGTATTATTTCTATGTCTAATAGGAGGGCACGTGCACTAATAGACCCCGGTTCTTCGCATTCTTATGTGTCGGTGCATTTTGCATCCCAGTTATCTTCGTTGCCTGAGTCTCTACCTTATGTGTTAGAGGTGTCTACCCTATGGGTAAGAGTTTTGGTGACGGATAGGGTGTTGCGTGATTGTGATGTGCATATACGTGAGCATGCTTTACTTGCTGATTTAATTATATTGCCATTGCAAGATTTTGATGTCATTTTGGGTATGGATTGGTTGAGTCGATACCATGCTACTGTTGATTGTTTTAAAAAGGTGGTTACTTTTTCTAACCCTAATGTTCCTGAATTTTCATTTGAGGCTGTCCCTTTGGGTAGGAAAGTTCATATTATCGTATGTAAAGGCTAGGAAGTTGTTGAGCCGTGGTTGTGTTGGGGTTTTGGCCAGTGTCTGGATACTACGAAAAAGGTTACTAATGTGGAAGAGGTAAATATTGTTAGGGAGTTTCCGGATGTATTTTCTCCGGAGTACTCTATGCCTCCTGATAGAGAGATCGAATTTTGTATAGACTTGCTTCCAGGTACAACTCCTATATCGGCGGCACCTTATAGAATGGCTCCAGCCGAATTGAAAGAATTGAAGGAGCAGTTACAAGAGTTACTTGATCGTGGGTTTATCCGCCCTAGTGTGTCACCGTGGGGAGCTCCTGTATTGTTTGTCAAGAAGAAAGATGGATCCTTGAGACTGTGTATCGATTACAGGAAACTGAATCAGGTAACCATAAAGAACAAATATCCTCTTCCCCATATTGATGACTTGTTTGATCAGCTTCAGGGGTCGGTTGTCTTTTCAAAGCTTGATTTGAGGAGTGGTTATCACCAGTTAAAGATTCGTTCTGAGGACATTTCCAAGACCGCCTTCCGTAGTAGGTATGGGCACTATGAATTTCTTGTCATGCCTTTCGGGTTAACGAATGCTCCGGCTGTATTTATGGATATGATGAATCGGGTTTTTAAACCGTACCTTGATACCTTCGTAGTTGTGTTTATCGATGACATTCTGGTTTATTCTAAGTCTCGGGAGGAACACGAACAACATTTGCGAATGGTCTTATCTATTCTTCGGGAGAAACAATTGTTTGCAAAATTCAGTAAGTGTGCTTTTTGGCTCGAGGAGGTTTCCTTTCTGGGGCACGTGGTTTCTAATGGAGGGATATCGTAGATCCTTCAAAAATTGAAGCTATTGTGGATTGGAAGAGACCGGAATCAGTTACGGAGATTCGGAGTTTCTTGGGCTTAGCCGGGTACTATAGAAGATTTATTGAGGGATTTTCCAAAATTGCTACCCCGTTGACTCAGTTGACCAAAAAGAACGTGCCATTTGTGTGGGAAGAAAAATGCCAAATGAGTTTTGATGAATTGAAAAGGAGGTTGACCACCGCTCCTGTACTTGTGTTACCAAATGGGAAAGATGAATTGGTTATTTATAGTGATGCTTCTAAAGAAGGCCTCGGGTGCGTTTTAATGCAAAATGGGAAAGTGATTGCGTATGCTTCAAGGAAGTTGACTCCGAGTGAGCAGAATTATCCTACCCATGACATGGAACTTGCGGCTATTGTCTTTGCGTTGCACAAATGGAAGCATTATCTATATGGGGCAAAGTTTGAGATTTTTACCGATCATCAAAGTTTGAAGTATCTTTCTCGCAAAAAGGAGTTGAACAATAGACAGCGCAGATGGATGGAATTGTTGAAGGATTTTGATTGCATCATTTCTTATCATCCGGGTAAAGCAAATGTGGTCGCTGATGCCATTAGTCGGAAGTCTTATGTAGCTTCATTGATGGTGCGTGAATGGAAAATGTTGGAAGATATTCGAGATTGGGATCCTTATGAGTCCAAGCATGGGGCTATTTTTGCGAACATTAAGGTATTACCTGCCTTAATTCAAAAGTTAAAGATGCTCAGAAGGATGATCCCGAGTTGATGAAGATTTCGAGTAAGATAGGGGATAAAAAGTTTGAAGCATTTTCTCTTAGTCCTGAAAGGGTTTTGAGTTATAGAGGTCGTTTGTGTGTACCTAGTGTGGAAGGAGTAAAACGCCAAGTTCTTGATGAGGGCCACAAGTCGAGGTATACTATTCACCCCGGGAGTACCAAAATGTATCGGGATTTGAGACAACATTTTTGGTGGAATGGCATGAAGCGGGAGATAGCGGATTATGTGTCGAAATGTTTGACTTGTCAACAGGTTAAAGCGGAACATCAAAGACCCGCGGGGCTACTTCAACCTCTTGAGATACCGGAATGGAAATGGGAACATGTGACGATGGATTTTGTGACCGGATTACCACGCACGAGGAGAAGGCATGATGCAGTTTGGGTGGTTGTAGACAGATTGACGAAGTCTTCTCATTTTCTACCTATTGAGATTAGTTATTCAATGGAAAGACTTGCGACCTTGTATATCAACGAAATCGTGAGATTGCATGGGGTTCCAGTTAGTATTGTTTCTGATCGGGATCCTAGATTTACATCTCGGTTTTGGCAGGCGTTTCAGAAGGCTTTGGGTTCAGAATTGAGGCTTAGCACGGCTTTTCATCCACAAACCGACGGTCAATCGGAGAGAACGATTCAGATTCTTGAAGACATGTTACGGGCTTGTTCGGTTGACTTTGCAGACTCTTGGGATACTCATTTACCTTTAGTGGAGTTTGCTTATAACAACAGTTTTCAATCGAGTATCGAGATGGCTCCTTACGAAGCTTTATATGGTAGGAAGTGTCGCTCTCCTATTTGTTGGGATGAAGTCGGGGAAGCTAAGATTTGGGGTGTCGATTTGGTTAATGATTCGGTTGAAAAGGTTAAGCTTATTCGAAATCATCTAATCACCGCTCAAAGTCGCCAAAAGAACTATGCCGACCACCGGAGGCGAGATCTTGAGTTTCAGTCGGGTGACTTCGTGTTTTTGAAAGTGTCTCCGAAGGTGGGAATCCGTAGGTTTGGTAAGAAGGGAAAGCTTGCTCCAAGGTTTATTGGTCCTTTCGAGATATTAGATAGAGTTGGGAATCTTGCTTATCGTCTTGCGTTACCGCCTTCTTTGGGCCGATTGCATAATGTGTTTCATGTTTCAGCGCTTCGTAAGTACGTGTATGATCCATCCCATGTGTTGTCGGAAGTACCGGAAGATATTGAACCGAATATGTCTTATGAGGAGAAACCAATTCGAGTGATTGATACCAAAGTGCAAGAATTGAGGAACAAGAGTATTCCCCTAGTTAGAGTGGTGTGGAGGAATCATGAAGTTGAGGAGTCAACTTGGGAACTGTGGGAAGAGATGGAACGGAAGTATCCGTGGTTATTCGAGCCTCTTGGTAAGTGTTAAAATTCGGGTCGAATTTTCTTTAAGGAGGAGTGATTGTCACGACCCGAAAACCCCCCTATTTATAATCTTAATTTTAATATTATTTATGTGTGCATTTTATTCTCTCATAATAATCTATGCTCAACATGATTTGCTTGATCATTTGTGATTTATTTATGTGTTAGATTTTATGTTAGATGATCATTATTGTGTGGGGTATTGGAGGGCTTGGGTGTAAGTTGTTAAGGGTTTAATTGGGTGAAGTAGAAATTGAGGGTTTAAGTGTAACTCCTAAATTAACTAGTCAACCTTTCCCCCTCCTCCCTCCTCATCCTACACTCTTCCTCACCACACACTCACACTCATTTCCCTTTCTCTCTCTCCCTCCATTGTTGTTGAGGTAAGCTCCATCTCTCTCTCTTTCTTTTGATCATCTTGTATGCTTCCTCTCTTAATAATCGATTTATATAAAACATTTAGATCGTCGCTAGGATCGTTTGGAGCTAAATAGAAGTTATTTTGGTTGAGTTTGATTTCCATTTGAGGTAAGTTACTAAGCCCCTTTAGCTTAAAAATTGTCATATATGTTTTATATGATACATGAGATGATGATTCAAAGCTTTGTTGTGAAGATAAATGTTGATTTAATTTTTATTCATTTTTTTTGTTGTGATAAATTGATGTTTGAATCATTGTTTTGATTTGAGTTGTGTAGAGGTTGTTTTGTGGGTTTATAAGTGGGTATAATGCTTGAGTATACTTGTTAGAAGTGTTAGGGTTGATTAGGATTGAAATGGAAAGGTTTGGGTTGAAATGGATATTGGAATAGAACAAAAATTGGGTAAAAATTCGTGTTCCAGGTCTGTTACACGACTCGTGTAAGGCTACACGACTCGTGTAGAGAAAAGTACTGAAAGGGTGAAAATCTACACGACTCGTGTACTGATACACGACTCGTGTGTAGCAGCTGTTACACGACTCGTGTATGGGTACACGACTCGTGTAAGGGCCAATTCTGCACTTGTACATTTTACGTGAAATCTTCCGGAGGTCATAACTTTCTCATCCGGACTCCGTTTTAGGCGTGGTAAACTATCGTTTTAAAGATCTAATTGAGTACTTCGAGATGAGTGGGTTTATTTAGTTGGGTTTAGGTTCATATTATGTCGATATTTCCGTAAGTGTTTTATAAAACAAACGTTTAGAATTGGTCTAGGTTTTGAGTACTCTCTTATTGACTTAGATGGACATTGTGGAACACTCTAGTATTTAAATGGTTTCTTTGTGAACAAGCGTGTCATGATATTTGACTAAGTATTGTTTGAGAGTGTTGGGTTTGGTCTGTTTGTGATCATGTTTGCAATGTATGAATGTGAGTACAGTTGCATCTTTTGTGAAAATGTTTGGCTTGGTTCCCTACTTGGAATCATTGCCCCGTTGTTGTTTCAAGCGAGTATTTATTACTATGTGCTTGTATAGAGTCCAGCTGGTCTTGTTGTGTTTGTTTTGGGCAGTGATGTATATTATAATGGCACGAGCCAAGTCCAGTATAATGTACTTCACTGGTAACCCAGTTTCCCCATGTTCAGTGGCCTTGAGTGGGATGCCCCTTCCCGAGATTGAGGTTGGGATGAGCTAGCTCCTATGGTGAGTATTCTAGCTACACGCTTGGGGTATGACTATGTGTTATTTCCCCCACTACTGGTGTTGTTGTTACTTGGTTCCGGAACCTGCTTCAGCTCTTTCATGCTGCTCAACGGGCTCTTCTCAAAGGATGGTGTTCCGTTTATAGAACCTTGGCTCAGTATCCACTTATGAGTGTTTATTTCCGCATATTGTGTTATGTGATGAGTGGACTATATCTTTTGTGTTATATGCAAATGTGAATGCCTATTGATATTGTTCCTTTGTGATTATCATGTTGGCATGAAATGTAGTTGCATATTAGTAGCTTACTGAGATTTTATCTCACCCCTTATTTGTTTACTGTTTAGATAAGGGAGTGCATCCGGGATAGGTCACTTATCACCAGGAAGGACGTCGAGGTGGTAATTCTTTTGGGGTATGTTTGTGAAGGCTACATTATGTAAATGTATAACCTTAAAGGGTAGTGTATCCGTGACTGATCTTGTAACACCTATTTTTGGATAATGTTGGTGTTCGTACTTTTGTATAGTTGTTGTAGGCCTTCGTGCCAAGTACTTTCGTTGCGAAAGTTGTTTGAAGTAAAGTGGAGGTTTTGAACTTCAAAAGTGAATTTTATTTATCTTTATGATAGTTTTCGAAAAGTTTTTGTTAAAGTGTTTATGGCGTCTTCCGTGCGCGTCCCGAGCGTGGGGCCATGTAGGACCACGGGTACGGGGCGCGACAAACCAGATATGCAAAATATTTAGTAGTCAAATTCCTACATCTCTTGCTCTACAT